>JAYKKT010000089.1:31292500-31750000 GCA_036023115.1 Brasenia schreberi | reverse complement strand
TGTTAACCACCGTGTTTGCTTTCCAAAATTTTCCACTGAATTCACGAAGCCAGATCAAACAGTCACATCCTAAGTTCTTCCTGTTTTGTGGGGATCCTAAATTTCTTCTTCAGATCCCCAAAGCAGGAAACCGAGAGAAGATGGTTCTTATTCGGAGGCCCAACTTCGGCAGAGGTTCAATCTTCAGACGAATGTGCCATTTTCCATAGGAAAAGCCACAGATGGGTGCGATATTTTCACCGGAAAATGGGTTCGAGACAACGTTTCACATCCGATTTATCAAGAGCATGAGTGCCCGTATATACAGCCTCAACTGACATGTAGAGAGCACGGTCGCCCGGATTCAGATTATCAGCATTGGAGATGGCAACCCCATCATTGCTCCCTTCCCAAGTAAGTAAAAAAAGATCAAAGATAAAATAACAGCAAAGAAATTTCTATTATTTATTTGATTTAGTTTCGATGTACACTCGTCAAATTCTTTTTGATTCTCAAGTCTGCGCCTCCCCATTATGACATCTTAACTCGTAATTGTGAAATTTCCAGTCGTTCCATCAGTTTCTCTAATCTGTGAGGAAAGTGGATGCGATAGATCTGACTTTTAGGTGCGTTTTGAGTGGGAAACTGGAAATGTTTTCGTTTTCTTGAAGAAATTGTATTTGTGGTGTTATAAATGAGAATAATTCGGCGTCAAATTATAATATATATATACAGAAAAACTAGATCGGTCTATACTTACACTTGTCCATTGATGATGAGTAACAAAATTTCAAAAGATATTTTTATTACACTCATGAGTTAAAAGTTGAGGATAAAATCCAATCTCTCGAGAGAGAAAGAGAGAGTCTTTAACATCACATATATATTTGACATAAATGAACAAACAAGGAGTGTGTGTCTGGCGAAGTAAAGTAGTTGAACAGATTTGAATATTTGGAGAGATGATCAGGTTTCAATCTTTTTTCACCTGACCTTGTATGTGGCAAATCAGATGGGGGGCCAACGGAAGTTTATGGGAGATTATATACTAAACATTTTAAAAAGAGACCACGAATTGCTTAGGAAGGAAGCACACCCCTAAAGCTGTGTTTAATGCTCATATAACACTGCCGAGATGGTCGAATATTAATATATGTAGCTGACAGTACTTACCGACGGAGCTGGACTGGATGTGGTGTTTATTTTGTATAGTGTTGGAAAAACCTACTTAGTAGGGATGTTCATGGAGGTGGGTTTGGGGCCAGGGATCAAGGTCCACATGTCTACAACGGGAACCAAAGAGGTCGCTATCCCCACCCTCGCATTCTCTTTGGGTCCCGCAGTAGGTTAACTATTGTTTTCATGTGGTCGCTGCGCATTTCGTCAAACACTTGGAGTGCAGATCCTCAGCTTCTCCTCAGGCAGGACTATCGTCTTCTCGGAGCTAGCCCGCATCTCCTCAACCCATGTCATTACCGGGCCGATTGTTTGGTTCTTCTTCTTGTCCCGCCCGATGTCGCGCTTCCAATTTAAAGCATGACTCTACTGCTACCACTGGTGCAATCTCAACAGGCAATAGGCAGATCAATCGACACCGCTTGATATAGGAGGCCGGGCCCCAGCGGGAGCAGAGGGATCCCCGCCCTGTGAACATCCCTAAAAAAATTCACTCAGGAAAATGGTAATACTTGAGATTCAGTACCTGGGTTGAAAGTTTTACTTTTACCAACCTCCTTGTACGCATTTAATCATGGAGATGGGAGACAGTACGATCGTCCGTGTGGTGCCATACAATGGTTCAGAGATCTAGTTGGAGTTTTACTTTTGCTGGAGAAATCAAAGGTGGACGGACATCTACGAAGTCCCGCCCAGCTACTGAGCTACGAAAGGATGCAACCTAAAACTTTAAAATATTTTACCGTGTATTTTTCAAAGTATGCTTCAAACAGCTGGATCAAGTAGCAAGAATTCTCGTGGGGGCTAAGTTGTCGATCCAAAAGAAAGCTCAAGTTGAAGGTCATGAGTTCGATATTCAAGGGCATGCATGTCTGGTAGCCATATGGCTAAGCTAGCTTCTAAAAGAGATTGGATATACCAAATCAGGTCATTGGATATTATATGATACATTGACATATCTAATAGTGAGGTAAATACCGTCAGCCAAATTTTTTTTATCAGACCCTGGTCCAAGTTGTTAACTTTTGACGCAAAGAGTGGTTATTTATTTTGAGGAGCAGGTGTGGTTATTATTGAAAATGTTAGTGCACTTATATAGATAGTTGATAACCCGGGTAGGTATCTGCAAGAATTTTGTAGCATCTTCCTCGTGAATAAGACTCATAATGTTACCTCCAAAGAAGAAAAATTCGTACTCTTGACATCATATATATGATAAGCCTTCCAAAATCCACATTTTTTCCCCAAGGCAAGTGGGTTTAGGTGACACTTACCACTTATGTTCAGATCATATATATGACAGGCCATCTCAATCAACCCTGGTGTTGAGCCAAGGACCATAACTTTCTTTTATGACTTCGACAATTACCAACAACCTTGGGTATATAGTGCCAACCATACACATGGCTAGCCCACAATTCCATTCAAACACGCAGCTAGTCCACACATACGACCATGGGGCTAGGATGTTCACCCTTCTCTTGGTCTAACGTCCAACAGTCAAACCATATCACAATGGAATCTCTAGATAATACATAAACCTCCACAGTATGACCAATGTTTTCATGCAATTACATTTTCAATCCTCTTAATTATTCTTGTTCACGAATGATACCTCATTCACAAGCTTTAAGTGACCTGTTAGATTTTCGGTATTAATATATATTGTCTAGATTATAATATTAGAAATGATAAAGTACTCCAGAACCTACTCCACAATCTTAACTGTTGGATGAGATCTGTAAGTTGGGATGAAAAAAGACCAAAGGATTTTCACCATGATGGAACATATGACGATGATGAAAAGTATTTCTTTGAAAATAGTTTCTTTCTCTGTGGATCATCAATTTGGTAATGAAAATCATTCAGCTTCTTTTGTGAATTGTTGGATAAAATCTCGGTCCAACAAGCGAGTAAATGACACCAATGAGAGGAAAGTTTTAAATACCTAGGGTCAATTTTTTAGAGTGATTGAAGAATTGATGGAGATATTACACATAAAATTAATGTTGGTTGGTTAAAATGGAGAGGAGCATCATGTATTCTTTGTGATAAGAAGATACTATTAAAGTTAAAAGGTAAATATTATAGAGCAGTAATTAGACTTGCCATGTTTTATGGTTCTTAGTGTTGGGCAGTTAATCATCAACATTTACAAAAGATGTCTATAACAGAAATGAAGATATTGAGATGGATGAGTGGTTATACAAGAAAAGACCATATACAAAATGATGTTATTAGAAACAAATTAGGAGTAGCACCAATATAGGATAAAATGAGAGAATATCGTTTAAGATGGTTTGGACATATAGAAAGAAGATCAAAAGAAGAACCTATAAGAAGGTATGAAAAACTAGATTTTGAAAGTATTAAAAGAGGTAGAGGACGACCACAAAAGTGTTGGAAAGAAACAATAAAGAATGATCTAGCTTATTGTGAGTTAACTGCTAACATGGCACATGATAGTGCTATGTGGAAACAAAGAATCCATGCAGCCAACCCCATCTAGTATGGGAAAAGGCTTAGTTGTTGTTGTTTTGTTTAACTCTTAACAAGCATTTTAATTAGAAGGTTATATTACTCATCTGTGTGCTACGCAGCAATTGAATAAATTATGACACTATCATGATGATGTCTGTGGTGCCAGTCACATTGAACATTATATCATTTGTTTGGTGAATTCTTGTCATGAGCTATTTTCCGGCATTTAAGATGAAATGTATGTGCATGTGGGCAGATTCAATGCGACTTTGATGCTAGAAACTCTAAGAGGGAAGAGGATGATGTATGTTGGCGATTCCTTGAACCGTGGTCAATATGTATCGATGATTTGCCTTCTCCACTCTGTCATTCCTGAGCATGCAAAATCGATCGAAACCCGTGGCTCCCTCACCATATTCAGGGCCAAGGTAATATATACATTATCTATCTTTTTTCTTTCTTCCTTTTCTTTTTCGGAGGCAGGCTCCGATTGGCAGACCACCTGCCCGTATATGACCGAGGTTCACAACCCTGACCTAGACTAGGGCCGAGGAGGGACTTCAAGTGTCCAAGAGATTATTGGGGTTCAATTCCTATGGGCATCACTTCGCAACCCAAGCCAAAGACAGTATATGCCCTTAAACCGAAACACTACAAGAAATAATTTTGTATATGTATGCGATAAGAACGATCAAGTTCGGTCACTTAATTAAAATCTTCTTTGATTTTTACCCTGAATCTTTGATGGTATGGCCAGATTAATCTTCCAATTCGCATAACCAAAACTTTTCCCAGTATTTATGTTCGCCATAAAAAGCCGAACTCTTTTGGCATGAAATTCATATTTTCCATTCAAGAAACATGGCAATGAATAGACGTCAACTCATATAATATGACCTTCCTTTCAGTATCACTTGATATTTGATCGTAGTCTATTCAGTAATAAGTTCTTTCAAGTATAACTTGATACCGAATGAGGCTGAGTTGTTTCCTTTGACACAAAGAGAAATCAGTTTCATGAGACCTTTCAGTATTAAATTCACATAGTCAGGTTGAGCTAATTCTTCGATATGAACACGAAATGAGTTAACACACAGGACCTGAAACTTGAAATTGCCAGCCTTATTCGTGCTTGCACTTGATCTAATTAAGCAAATTTTTACCTTAGAAGAGGTAAACACGACATGAGCTTGAACTGACGAGTTGATTATGTTACTGGGTCCTCAGCACCCCAACTGGCAAGAGCAATCAAGCTAAATAATATGATACCTCTCTTAATGACTTCTAGATTGTTCTTAATTGGTAGGACTACAGTGCAACGATCGAGTTTTACTGGGCACCCTTCCTCCTGGAATCAAACTCCGACGACGCAACCATTCACAGGGTTAGTGACCGAGTGGTCCGCGCGAACTCAATCCAAAAGCATGCTCGCCACTGGAAGGGCGCCGACATCGTCGTCTTTAATACCTACCTATGGTGGATGACTGGTCTGGATATGAAGATACTGTGAGTTGAAGAGTCCCTTCTTCTTGATTCTTTTTCTTTTGCTTTTCCTTTCAAATATGTGCCTTTGTCGCTTTTGTAAGTAGCGTATCGCTATGTTACGAGGAGTGAGACATGTCTATCCTGGCTAGGGTGTCGACTCAGGAGAACCTTCGAGTTGAAGGTCACGAGTTTGATGCCCCAGGACGTGCATATCTGGTGGTTGTCTAGCTAACCCCAGCTCTCCTATTGAAAAGGGAAGGCACCATTATGTATGAGTTGTTGTACATCTAATAAACAATATGTAACAAATCATGGAAACTATTTCTTTTGAGAAAAATAGTCTATCGCAAAGTGCCAAAACCATGTTGTTTATCTTACAATACACAAACTGAAACTCAAAACCCTGGTTATTCTAATGAATCATGGTTTTGCGATCGATTTGCAGCAGGTCAGGGTCTTTTGGAAATGGTACAGAAGATATCATCGAGTTGAAAACAGAAGATGCCTACAGAATGGCGCTAGAGGCCATGGTCAAGTGGGTCGAGAAGCACATGGATCCGCTTAAAACCCGAGCCTTCTTCACAAGCATGTCGCCAACTCACGACAAGTAAGATACCTTCCTATTTTATACTTTTGTCATTTATTGTCGTGCAAATTAATTGATAAATATTATGAAGTAGCTGTAACTTCAAGAACGTTATACGTGCACGGAAGCATTTAAATGAGGTTTATGCGGATGAAGTATTGTCACAAAAGGCTAAGTTTATAATGAGATAACTTCCTATTTTATACTTTTCTATTAATCGTTCTTGGTTTTTCTTCTACAGAGGCTTTTCATTTCTTAGACATGTTTTCTGGTTAGAGATGTGGTTCATGTAAAAGCTTGCAGCATCTTTCAGTTTCTATTTTATTCATTTGTTGAGTATGTGTAGTCAAACAATTGTGTTATTGATAACATATTCAAACAAGTCACCATTACGGCCTATCTTGTGGTAAAATGTCCTTCCATAGTGATAATGTCATAAACCCTAAATTCCATGATAAAAGATCTGGTCGAGTTTTAAGTCTGTCCCCTACCTAATGCAAGCCTCTTATATCCGAAATTGGGACTGGTTATGGTGTGTCGAAATCCTCATCATAAACAGAGATATTTAGCAAATACAACCGATTAGATCAATACAATTTCATGATAATATTCGCTAGGGAATTAATTATTCAACATTTTGTTTGACAGGAGCAAAGAATGGGGTGCTGAGAAAGAAGGAAATTGCTACAACGAGACCGTCCTGATCTCGGAACAAAATTACTGGGGATCCAGTTCTAGTAAGAGCATGATGAGAGTGACAGGGGATGTGTTCAGCAAGATGAGTGTGCCTATAACATTTCTCAACATAACGCAGCTCTCTCTGTACCGCAAGGACGCACACACTACAATCTACAAGAAACAATGGAGCCCATTGACGCCTGAGCAATTGGCAAACCCTGTGAGCTATGCTGATTGTGTTCATTGGTGCCTGCCTGGCCTTCAAGATACTTGGAATGAACTCCTCTACACTAAACTCCTCTACACATAATCACGAAAATAGGACACGAGATTCTGACAAAGTTTTAGAAAAGAAAACTGACATGCATCTGCTACAGGGCTAATCTCCAACTGTCTAGAAAAAGAGAATTTCCCCATTTATCCAAGACCTTCGGTTATTAAACAGGATAACCTTGGATAAACCTATTCGCAGGAAATCTTGTCCAAGGCAGTATTTCTTTTGATGGCCTTTGGTCTCAATGTGGCAGAGCGGAAGGGTCTCAATGTGGCAGAGCGGAAGGATGCTGCCTCCTCACCCATGTAAAAGTGTTCAAAGATGCTTTATTGTAGAGGAAGGCCGGCAACAATTACAAGCATCAAGTTTCATGTTATCCTTTACAAGCATCAAGCTTCTGTTATGAAAATCTCTCTCTCTCTCTCTCTCTCTCTCTCTCTCTCACACACACACACACACACACACACTGGAATGTGTCTACTAATGAAAACAACCTTTACGTGATCGTGATCTCATCTAACTTAAGTTACTCGAATTTGAAGGTTCTATAAATACTTCGTTAAGCTATGAAAAAGTTTCCATAACAGAATATTGAAGAAGGGATTTTAGGGCTTGTGCTCTTCTCGAGCGCCTTAGAGATTGTGCCATCAACGGCACCTAGATCTTAAGATATCTTGGAATTTGCGCAGTGAAAGTTCAGAATAACTCGATTTATTCGAGGTTTGTCTTATGCGTGGAAAACCGATTCAACAATGGCTTCAAATCCCTCCTGTTGAGTTTCCGGAATAGAGGGCTAAATACCGTCGCGAACGGTGAGTGCTATGATAGGAAGTGACTTACCCTGAAATTGATCAAGAGATGGTTGATATCTCTGCCTTTATGTGCGGCACACCCACGCGACAGTGAACCGATGAATTTGCTGCCTGATCGATGAAGGGTATTACACTCTACCAGAAGGCAAATAATACCCTACATCGTTCTTTCTTTTTCCTAAAAAGGGAGGACGAATCATGGAATCGAAAAGCATCGACAGAGCAACCTGCCGATTGAGCTAACGCAATCGTCGGACCTGAAAAGAGCGACCTCTGATTGGTTGCCTTTTGACAGGAACGATACTGACGAAGCCCTGAAAATAGCAATTGATGGTCGCCTTCTGCTGGCATGAGGCTGCGCACCACATTTCCTAGTGGCTGAAGATAATACCCTTGGCAGCTGCCTCAATGGCTGATATTGGTGGCCAATAGGGTGCCGAAGAATTAAACTCAGTGCCACTGAAATAGGTCGGAGCTTAGTCGCCAGCTTTTGGCACCGGAGTAGCCAATATGATGCCGCTGCGAACGGCACACCCGGTGGGTGGAATCACTAACATGATGTTGAAATTCTAATGCAGACCTTACAAAAACCTTGAAAACTGCTTCGAGCACCTCTCCTTCTCAATCATTGTGGCACCCATAGACTCCTCTGCTATTCTCCCTCTTTGCCGTCCGGCAACCTTATGATTTCCTCGTTCGTGATTATGTCCCGTGTATACCTCTTGTATATTTCGTTCAATTTTGCTTTCCATTTTAAATCGGTAAGAATTGACATATAAAGGGAGAATTTTCGACATTTGAATCAAGAGGCCAACTTCCGCCCATCGGCAACTTGCAATTCACACTCTTACCAGCTCATCCACCTAAAATACCCTTACTACACGCGAACCGGTTTACACTTGACACAAACACAAGCAAAAATATGGAATGACGGGAAGCGATTATTGAAAATGATGCAAATACAAGCAAAAACACGAAACGATATAAGAAGTCGATGTTTTGAATCCTCCCAAAGTCGCATGGAAAATTAAGAAGTATTTAGACACAGCACAAGCACAACACAAACCAAAACATGAAATGGCAAGCCCAGATTATTGGTATATGTATAAGACGAAGTAATCAAGGACAACACAATGAAATAAGGAATTGACAAAGGGAGAAGGAAAGGAATGCATGGATCCAGTTGGAACCATGATTGTGTAATACTCCAACCAGAGCCGACAAGCTTGAATCACCTCGGGTAATGAGTAGAAGGCCTCTCTCTCTCTCTCTCTCTCTATATATATATATATATAAATATATATATATATATATACATATATATACATATATATACATATATATACATATATATACATATATATATACATGTCTCGATATCAACCATAAGATGTTTATGCAACTATGACATTCACAAAGAGTTTGGTAGATGTATGGGCTCATGAGGAGAGAAGGACTTCATGAGTCCGAAGAGATATGAATAGAGACCTAAGAGTGACACTCAATCTACTAGCAGGGCTAATGGTAGATGGAGGCCTCGGCCGAACTCACGAGGACTACAATTGCATACCAAATTGATGAAGATAAGCAATTATAGCATAATAAGCATTTGTTTCTTCTAGATTACATTTTGTCAATTTGATATGCAACTGTAGTCTTCTCAAGCTATACCAACCACCCAAAAACAATTGCATACTTATATATCTTCGTCAATTTGAATAACATCATAAAAGTTTGCATCTTCTAAACTTTTTGTTCAAAATATTGTAATGCACTTGCCAATCAATCCCCAAGTAACTCTTATTTAATTTTTGTAGATATCTGATTGAGGTCCAACAGTTGGATGTATTTTCTAGAAGGTCTTGGCCAAGAATGAAGGTCCTTGGGAAAATGATTGTACCATAATCAATTTGCATAGAGTGAAAGGGTTTTTAGTTCAATCATCTCATCAACGATTCTAAGGTCTTCGGTAAGATTGAGAAGGAGATATCTAGAGTTAGCCAGTTGGAACACATGATAACCCAAGGTTGGGATCTTGGATGGAGTTAGATTCCTAGAAGCCATGAGAATGTGGGTTAAGAGACTCAATATGTTTTTCACAAGGGAGCTTGGCTTGAGAGAAAAGAGTAGCAATTTTTCATAGAAATGGGTGGAAAAAATAGTATCCTTAGTCATATTTTATAGTGCAAGGATGCAATGTCCCATCAATATCAAGTTGCATTAACTCGCATGGTCATTCAACTTGAAATTTGAAGTAGCAATGGGTTTAACGAAGCGGTAACATATGATAAATACATCATTAAATGAAGTTTTAGCCCTATTGTAATTGTAGATGTGAAAATTTCACTCCAAGCCTATGTAGACACTTGAAAAAAACTTTTCAATACTACTTTGTTGTGTGAGCATGCCAGCTAGTTTTCAAAAACTAGCCAAGTTATAAATCTGACTCGATGATTGTGGCTAAGCGGGATCTTTTCGCTTTAGACCTTCTTGAACCGATGCTCAAGGGTGAACTTTAGTGCTTTGAGGATTTTAAATGTGCAGGTGAAGTTTCAAATCCAAGTGAAAAAAATAAGGTGTGGACAAAAACAAACTCGTGCACTTTGTTTTCAAGTTCGAGATCAACAAGTTCTGAAAAATAGAAACTCGTTCTGTTTTTAGAGCTTGTTTCTCGAATCTTTTTTGAGTAACCTACAGACCTCCAAAATTCATAAAACTTTTACGAGACATAGGCTGTAATGTGAAGATTCTAAGACACTTTTTGTTTTGAAATTTGGGACTGGGATGATACAGAATTAAATCGACAAAGTATCTCTGCTCAAATACTCAAAACTGTTCTATCACAGAAATATAGAGACTCAAAGATTAGTCTCTATCTCAGTGCTCAAAGCTCCAAACTTAGTGCACTTAATACTGCTGGAAACTATGGATATTAGTTTTCTAATGAATCAAGTTTCATCGATTTTGGACAACTACAGACAGAGTTATAGGATGATTACCAAGGCTCTATTGTAGGAAAACGGGGTTGACAGAAAGTTTCTAAAATTTTTCTGATCTTACACAATTTTTAATACGTGGTTCTACGACCCTAAAATTCTTGAAAATTTTATTACAAGTGGACTTATGTATGTAATATAGTGTGTCAAATTTTAGACTAATCGGAGTAGCAGTTTAACAATGAAAAATAAAGTAATCAACATATGCAGGAATGTTAAAATCCAGAATTTTGTTTTTAGAATATACGTGATGCAAACTCATCCGAATTAAAATGTAACAATACAAAGTCCCAAAGTAAATTGTTGAAGAGAAATGAATGAAAATATGTATTAGCTTAAGCATAGAGGGGATTAGAAGATATAGAGTGTTTATAACATATAGAGAGGTAGAATCAAGAACACAAACAATTAGAGTACATAAGTAAGAAATGAAAATTTTAGCACATCTACTTCTTATTACATCATGGGGGGAGATAAAGCTTCATTAATACAACCCCTTTTGAATTGAATATGATGAAGAGATAGAGATGAATCAAAGAAGAGGGATACTTACAGGGATTCCCAAGGATCAACTCCCAAATAGTGGTGCACGGCCCTCACCTTACCCTCTTTTCACTCTCTCTTTTTCTCACTTTCACTCTATCTTGATTGATAACACTTAGCCTAATTCCTACACTCTCTTCCCCTCTCTCAAGCCTTCCCTAGCAGCCCACGACTTCTCAAGATGTAGCCCAAGATGTCCCAAAGTGCAACCACTTCTCAAACTCTCTCGAAGATGCAAGATTACAAGATGGAATTCACATCGACCCTTCCTTGGGGCGGGAGATCTAGGATCCAAACCCAACCCCAAGGCTTGATTCTCTACATGATCATGTGGTCCCTCATGGTCAAGAATGGATCAGCCCCATGTGGGCTGGTTGTTAGTCCAAACCATGTGCACCTAACCATGGTCGGCTAGGCCATGGATGTCTCTAAGTGCAATCGGCTCGACTTGTTCTTCAAGTTGACGTGGCTTCTCTTGTTGGCTCGTCCCATTTAATCAAGGCTAGGTAGGAGTGTCATTTGATGTTTAGCCCAAGGATGTATGGTGGACAAGGCTAGAAAAATTCGGTTTGGTCAAGTTAAGGCATTTGATTTATACTAGGTCATGCTTCATGTTTAACTCAAGTGACTCAAGCTTAGGACTTAGTCAAGTTCAGCTAGGTTTAGTTTTGGTGAGGCTATCCACTTGACTTGATCTTTGATGAAGACGTGCCTTGATTCAATATGATCTACTGCCTTGCTCCACGGCTTGACCTTTGCGAACTCGATCTTGGCTTGAAGCGGGCTCCAACCGTTGCCTTAATCTTCGCCTTATTTGCTCAAATCTTCTGGGCCTTATCCTTTTAGCTTTAATTTGAAACTTTTTAAAATCTTTATTTTAAAGATTTAAAACTTTCATTTTAATGTAAAGGTTTTAAAACAAGTTGGCTTTCGAAGTTGAGAGTGTTTTCAGAAAAATTTATTTAGGGTGTTTACATATGCTCCCTTTTGGCATTAATCCAAATTCATTTGGATAATGACAAAGAATAAAACGCCCTTTTTATTTACTTCTCAAATCATCTTGAGAATATAAATCATCCTTCATTTCATAAAACCCTTTTCTTGGATCATAGAGGAGGGGATTTTAGCCAAAGGGGACTTGACTCACGTTGAGTACTAGTCCTAAACATGATCATGCATGGCCGACCTTGGATGTATGCATGCATGGGGTCTGTGATGCAAATGAAGTGTGAGAGTTGGAGACTCATTGATAAGATGGATGAGCTTGAGGAGAAGCCTATGAAGGCCGACTGCCCAAGTAAGACAATCAGATGTCGTTTTGACATTTTGGGTTTTTAAAATGCGTTTTCAGCGAGAACTCCTTTTAGTTTCTATCAAAAGGACTTCCAATTTTTCATATTTCCCCTTGTTTGGGTTTCAATACCCACTACTTAGCAGAGGTTTTATAGAAAATTTAGGAAGATATTTTAAAATTCTATTTCCCACATAACAAAGTTTAATTATCAAACAAAATAAAATCCAAATAAGTAGATCCTATTCCTACTTTAGGATTTCCATGGATAAACCTTTCAACATTGGGATAAGTTATAGGAATTTGGGAAAGAGTTACCACGGTCCTTTCTGAAGCGTCCCATGGTTTAAGGCAAAGAGATGAAAATTTGCTCTTTTTGAGCTTTGGCTTTTTATTTTCTATCTTTTTCTTTTTCTCCATTCAAAGAAAATACCTCTTTTAGAGGAATTTTTGTATTCCCTCTTTCTATTTGAAGGGAATACCTCTTTATGAAAGAGTTTTTGTATTCTCTTTTTCTTTTTTTCTTTCAAAGAGAAGACCTCTATCGAAGGAATTTTTGTATTCCCTCTTTTTATTTGAAGAGAAGACCTTTTTATGGAGGAGTTTTTGTATTATCTTTTTCTTTTGATTTTTGCCAATTTTTCTTTTGGAGAGAATGGGAGGGAAAACTTATCCCTTTGGCTACTCAATTCAACCAAGATCATCCCATTTCCTAATAGCATCTACCATTTGAAAATATTTTGCTATAATGAACTAGGCTTCATTTTGTAAGCCAAAGATTTTTGAAATGTTACCAAATAATTTTTTAAAACTCTACCTTTCATAAAGCATTGATTCCCTCATTTAAGGCTATACAATCAACTTGATCCTTCTTTGAAGAAGTTCAAAGGAGATCCATTTTAAAAATCTTTTCAAAAGAATTTAACATAGACCATATACATAATATTTTTTCAAGTATTGGGCATTTATAGGGTCTACTAAATTTCTACCCTCAACATCAATAAACCAATATGCATTATTCGTGATTGTTCCCCTCACGACATAGGGATCATCCCACTTGGGCCGCCACTTTCCAAGTGGATGTGGGCCACAATGGTGGATGATTTTCAATATAAGATTTCCCACTTTGAAGTGACGAGCCTTCATATGCTTTTCATAATGTCGGGCTATCCTTTGCTAGTATGCATGTGCATGATCCATGGCAAGGAGAATCTTCTCATCTAATAGGTTAAGCTCAACCATTCTAGCATGTTGTAAAGTCTCTATGGGTAGGTCGAGTACAAGTGATGTATGAAATGAATGCAATTTGCTATTAATGGGGAGTATGACATTTGTACCATAGACCAACTCGAATGGTGTGGCATTTGTGGGTGTACGGATGGAAGTCCTATAAGCCCATAAGGCTTCATCAAGCTTCTCTTGCCATGTCCTACCCTTCTCTAAGGTTTTCTCAATGATGCTTATGAGAGTCTTGTTCGTGACTTCGGCTTAGCCATTGCCTTGAGGGTAGTAGGGTGATGAGAAGTACTGAGTTATGCCATAGGTATTACATAACTTTTCCATCTTCTCATTCTTAAAAGGTGTGCCATTATCCAAATATTTTTCTTAATGAATGCCACTACATGTTGTCCTTGGACATTTGCCAAGGAGGTAGCTTCAACCCATTTAGAAAAATATTCGATGGCTCCTAAGATAAACCTATGTCCATTGGATGCCGTTGGGGAGATGGGTCCTATGATGTCAAATGCCCACATGGTGAAGGGCCATGAACTCACAATGGAATGTAAGGTGGACGATGGGATATGAATGGCATGTCTATGCACTTGACATTGATGACATTTCGTAACTTGATCATGACAATCTTGCTTAAGGGTGGATAAAAAATAACTGTGCCTAAGTATTTTCATGGCCATCATATTTGCATTAACATGGCCTCCACATTCTCCATCGTGGAACTCATGCATTATGGTCCTAGCCTCATCAAGGTCTACACATCTCAAAAAGATACCGGTAAAACTCTTTTTGTAAAGAATCCCTCCCAAAATCATATATCGGGTTAAAATTTTTCGAATAAAAGCTTTATCCTTAGAAGAAGCAAATTCGAGAAATCCTTCATTTTCTAAAAAGTTTTTAATATCTTGAAACCAAGGTTTTTCAATGGAATTTTGGTCATTTAAATGTGTGTCATTTCATATCTTGTTGCTAAATTAGAGATAAATCTCCTAATTGCTTGTAGTCGACCTTGGAGGCTTTGGATTTGGGTCAAGTTGGAGGGTGGAGGCATGTCTATGATGACTCGACACTTAGAGGGTTCGACTTCTATACCCCTTTGGCTTACTATGAACCCTAAGAGTTTTCCCGATTTCACTCCAAAAATATATTTTGAGGGTTTAACATCACTTTATAAAGCCTCAGTCTTTCGAAAACCTTTTGCAAAGATTTTGTATGTGCATCAAGTTTTTTATTTTACCAAAAGATCATCCACATATACTTCCAAGAGCTCATGGATTTGATCATGGAAAATGGTAGTCATAGCTCTTTGGTATGTGACACCTCATTTTTTAAACCAAATGGCATAACCGTGTAATAGTATGTGCCCCAAGGTGTAGTAAAAGCAACTTTTGCTTGATCTTTTGGTGCTAACTTGATTTGATTATAACCCGAATAGCCATCCATAAAAGAAAACATTTCATGATTCGCAGTGCTATCCACTATCAACTCAATGTTTGGAAGAGGAAAATTATCTTTTGGAGTGACTTTGTTCAAATTTTTAAAATCAATGCAAATTCGAATTTTCTCATTGGATTTTCGAACCACAACAATGTTTGAAAGCCATTCGGAATAAGCAATGGGTTTTATAAATCTGACTTTTAAAAGATCTTCTAAACCTTCTTTCACTTGGTTGTGAACATCGGGATGGATTTTTCTAAGCTTTTGTTTCAAGGGTTTTGCATTGGGTTCTAAGGGTAGACAATGTTTCACGATTCTAGGGTCTAAACCCGACATGTCTTCATAAGTCCATACAAATACATCCACATAAGATCTCAAAAATGCAATGAATGATGCTTTTTCATGCTCATGCAAACATGCAAACATGCACCTATTTTTACACATTTTGGGTTAGACTCACTCCCTATATTGATTTTTACAAAATCCCCTCTTATGGAATTTGAAGGTTTTTCCAAGTGCTATGAAATTCGGAAAGCTCGAAAGCTTGATCTTCCTCATGGATGAAGGGATCTTCCTCCTTGCCTTGATCATTCTCAAACACTTTAATTTCTAAGGAAGTGTCATGCAAGAGAGTGGGGTTGTGTCTAATGAGCTTGGATGATTTCGGTTTGGAGATATATAGAAGTTTGGAAGAACTCGAAAATGGGCTTTGTATATGGCCAAAATTTTTGGTATTTTCGAATTTTTCAATTTTTTTGTCTTTTTCAAAACAAATGCTAGAAGGATGAATGTAAAAGACTTTCTTTTTGAAATTTTTAGATTTTTTAATTTTTTTGGCTTTTTCCAAACAAAGACTAGGAGAATGAACACAAACGATTTTCTTTTTGTAAATTTCAGGTTTTTCAAATGTTTTTGTCTTTTTAAAGTTTTCCAATTTTTTTTTGTTTTTCCAAATATATAATTTTTTTGGATTTTTTTCTAAAGACGAATCTTCCATCAAACCTACAAAGAAAACACTATGAATTAAACTCTAAATAAAATGTCTAAGCTATAGGTTTCGGTGTTAGTGGGTTCTAGGGCACACTTGACCTAAGTGGTCTTAGGTGGTGACTCTGGGAGTATGGATGGGATGTAGCCCAATCCATGTCAATTTGGATTTGGCATAGGTAGGATGTGCTCTAACCTATCTTGGTTTTAGGCTCCTAGACCTTGGTAAGGTGTATATCCTATATTCAACATCATATTCCAAGGCTTTTTTAGTTCTGAAAATTTTTTGTAAAGTGGATGGCCTTGGAATATGGTGTCATCCATATCATGGATATATACACGACTTGATTTGTATGAGGTTTTGGAGACATAGGCTCAAGATAGTTTAGGCTTCCCTAGGATGCATATGACCCTAGGGAAGATGGTTTTATACATTGAGAAATTGGGGAAGGCTTAGGTAATTTGGATTCCTCTAGGAGATGGACGACCTTGGCTGGGTGTGGCTCGGTTTCTCCTAGTAGGTTGATGATAGGGGGATGGATCCTAGGTGCAACCAAGTATGCCCCTAGGGGTGGATGGTTTGAGTTTATATGGGTGCAAAGGGAAAACATGTTTGATCCCTTACAATTTGGAGAAGTATGGATTCCAAGGAATCATAATCGGTCCCTTGGTTGGTTTATGAAGGTTTAGGGAAATCATGGCCATAGGTTTGGGTTTATGATGCAAACCTAGGCTCAGGGAGACTTGTTTATATATGGTAGGGTTAGGTGTACCTAGGATGTCGATACATGCCTTAGGAGTAACCATGTCTACCATATTTTGAACTTTATTTTGATCTTTTTTTCTTTTTAAAATTCTTTTTCTTGGTGCGGGACATTTGACGCACCTTGAAAATTCATATCCTTGGGCACATTTTGTGGGTATGTGGGTGCATGAGTGTGATTCGATGTATTCAATGTATATGAATGATTTACCGATCCTACACTAAGAAGGGGAGGATCGAGTAGGGAGTTTATGGGAGAATGAGTTTCAAACATACCTTTTTCAAGCTTGTCTACCTTTTTATAGTGAGAGCAAGCATCCTTGCAAGCGTCCTAAGGTTGTTCCAGCTCATGCACGGCTTTGAGCTCCCATTGCTTTTCAAGTTCTTGGTTTTCATAGACCAAGCCTATGTGTGTGCAACACTCATTCTCCCTTGTATTTTGTGAAATATGTGAGGTGATACTCAAGGGATTGGAACCCATCAGAGCGAATGTTTGTAAAACATTTGGAGTGACTTGGGTGGAGTGACCCTCATGCCCCACTTTGTTTATGTGCCTAGAAACGTGGACTTTACCTTCAACTTTTGGAATTTCAAATTTTTTATTTTCAAATGTTTTTTATTTTTGAAGATTTTCCAATTTTTTTTATCTTTCTCAACGTAAAAAACTTTTTTTTGGTTTTTCGATGGAAAAGGGGTGCTTGGATGATTGGAAAGGTTAGATGCTTGAATCTCAACACTTGCTGCATTTGTAGCCTCATTTCCTTCATCGGATTATGGACTCCATTTGGTTTTCCGGGTATGGTTTTTCTCTCTATGTACCTGAGATGATTTTTCATGAGAATGATGTGCTTTGGCCTTTTGGCTTAGGGCAACAATTTTTTTCTCCATTTCCTTTTTAAGTTGCCTTGCTCTTTCCCTAAAAGAGACAAGCTCTTCATCTCATGTTTTAGAGGATTTTTGTGAACTTTTGGAAAATCAATTCAGAAAATGTGATGAGTATTTTCTTAGCTTGTTTTCAAAGGAATCATCTGAACTTGACATTGTTTTTGACAAACAAATTTGACCTATGCACAAAAAATGTATTAACACCAAAGTTTTGAAGAATTGGGGTTTGAAAAGTCACCTAACTTTGAAATCCTAAAAGACTCGAGTACCACCGGGCGTACCAATTTTGTAGATGTGAAAATTTCACTCCAAGCCTATGTAGAGACTCTAAGCCAACTAGTTTCCAAAAACTAGCAAAGTTATAAATCGGACTTGGCAATTGTGGCTAAGCGGGATCTTTTCGCTTTAGACCTTCTTCAACCAATGCTTAAGGGTGAGCCCAAGCACTTTCAGGATTTCAAATGTTTAGGTGAAGTTTCAAATCCAAGTGAAAAAAATAAGGTGTTGATAAGAACAAACTAGTGTACATTGTTTTCAAGTTCGAGATCAACAAGTTCTGAAAAACAGAAACTTGTTCTATTTTTTGAGCTTGTTTCCCAATTTTTTTTTGAGTAACCTATAAACCTCCAAAATTCATGAAAATTTTATAGTAGATAGGATGGAATGTGGAGATTATAAAAAACTTTTTTTTTGAAATTTGGGACTAAGATGGTGCATAACTAAATCGACAAAGTGCCTTTGCTAAAACACTCAGAACTGTTTTATCAAAGAAATACAAAGACCCAAAGATTGGTCTATATCTCAGTACTCAGAGTTCTAAATTTAGTGCACTTGATATTGCTGGAAACTATGGATATCAACTTTCCAATGAATCAAGTTTTACCGATTTTGGACAATTACAGACAGAGTTATAGGATGATTACCCAGGCTTTGTTGTAGGAAACCAGGGTTGACAGAAAGTTTCTGAAATTTTCCTGATCTTACACAATTTTTAATACGTGGTCGTACGACCCTAAAATTCTTGAAAATTTTATTAAAAGTGGACTTATGTGTGTCAAATTTCAGACTGATCGGAGTAGCAGTTTAACAATGAAAAATAAAGTAATCAACATATGCAGGAATGTTGAAATCTAGAATTTTGTTTTTAGAACATACATGATGCAAACTCACCCGAATTAAAATGTAACAACACAACATTCCAAAGTAAATTGTTGTAGGGAAATGAATGGAAATATATATATTAGCTTAAGCATAGAGGGGATAAGAAGATATAGAGTGTTTATAATATATAGAGAGGTAAAATTAAGAACACAAACAATTAGAGTGCATAAGTAATAAATGAAAATTTCAGCATATCTACTTCTTATTACATCATGGGGGAGACAAAGCTCCATTAATACAACCCCTTTTGAATTGAATATGATGAAGAGATAGAGATGAATCAAAGAAGAGGGATACTTACAGGGATTCCCAAGGATCAACTCCCAAATGGTGGTGCACGGCCCTCACCTTACCCTCTTTTCACTCTCTCTTTTTCTCACTTTCACTCTATCTTGATTCGCAACACTTAGCCTAATTCCTACACTCTCTTCCCCTCTCTTAAGCCTTCCCTAGCAGCCCACGACTTCTCAAGATGCAGCCCAAGATGCCCTAAAGTGTAGCCACTTCCCAAACGTTGGCCCTTCCTTGGGGCGAGTGATCCAAGATCCAAACCCAGCCCCAAGGCTTGATTCTCCACGTGATCATGTGGTCCCTCATGGTCAAGGATGGACGAGCCCTATGTGGGCTAGTTTTTGGTCCAAACCATGTGTACCTAGCAATGGTCCGCTAGGCCATGGATGTCTCCAAGTGCAACCGGTTGGACTTGTTCTTCAAGTTGACATGGCTTCCCTTGTTGGCTCGTTCTATTTAATCAAGGCAAGTAGGAGTGTCATCTGATGTTTAGCCCAAGGATGTAGGGTGGACAAGGCTAGAAAAATTGGGTTTGGTCAAGTTGAGGCATTTGATTTACACTAGGTCATGCTTCATGTTTAACTCAAGTGACTCAAGCTTAGGACTTGGTCAAGTTCAGCTAGGTTTAGTTTTGGTGAGGCTATCTACTTGACTTAATCTTGGATGAAAACGTGCCTTGATTCGACATGATCTACTCCCTTGCTCCATGGCTTGATCTTCGCGAACTCAATCCTGGCTTGAAGCGGGCTCCAATTGTTGCCTTAATCTTCGTCTGATTTGCTCAAATCTTCTGGGCCTTAACCTTTTAATTTTAATTTGAAACTTTTTAAAATCTTTATTTTAAAGATTTAAAACTTTCATTTTAATGCAAAGGTTTTAAAACATGTCGGCTTTCGAAGTTGGGAGTGTTTTCAGAAAAATTTATTTAGGGTGTTTACAGTAATGAATTTCTTAGTAAAATGAAAAGTGAAGGACAAAATCAAAAAGAACGAAATGATGGATTTACACATGTAGGAAAGATTAGATTATATTAGCCATTCATGATAAAAAATGATGGCAAGATCTCCATTATGATATCCTTGACCTACCTACATAATCTAGTCCAATATCCTATACAAAATTACCCTCAAATTCTATAAAATTACCCTCAAACTCTCCCAACATTCCTCAAGGCCATTATGGTCAGGAATATTGGATTGAGAATCCCTATTGAGAGCTTCACGATTAGAAAGCAAAGTATGTAGTTCTTGTGATTCTCAGGTTAGCTCTCAAGAAGTTGAGAATTTTGAGTCTCGAGCAGCGAATGCTTGAGATTGTAGGGAGCTGATATCATAATTGTACCCTTAAAACTAGCTAGTAATTTGTGGCAATGTCGATAAAAAACATCAAGTTACTCTTTGAGAGATGAAACCTTAGCCTAGAGAACTGATTTCTTACTCTCAAAGTGAGCTACACATAGAGATATTTCTATCAACTCGATAGTTGAACTACAATGAAGTTCTACATTGTCAACAACCTATCAAGAGATAGAGGGTATATGCTCTTGACACTCACCAACAAAAACAAGTTGGGCCTAGGCTCCACTCGATGGTTCTAACAAGTATCAAAATGTTCAAGAATTTGGATGCACATATGAGAGGTCACTTTAATTAATCTCCTCAGCTTACAAGAAAGGTCTATGTTGTCTCAGAGAGTTGTATCACATACCGACCATAACTAATTGCATCTAGAATAGAAGGGATAGAAGGAGAGTCTATGTAGAGATGTTGAACCATGGAGATTATGATATCCTACAAAACGATAGAAGAAGACCTATCGAATATTGGAGAAGTACTATAATTTGTAACTTCTTGCTCGGATATTTTGGAGGTGGGTAGCTACACGATTTAGAAGAGAATGTAGGATCCTCACTAGTAATGTGAGGCATGAGGTTCTTAATATCATGAGTTAAGTCATGTATTATGATGGGCTCGAATGATAGATTCTTTATTTTTGGTTGAGTTTTGCTCCTAATAGTTTTGATAGAAGAAGTATATTCTAAAGCTCTTTTGGTGATAGAGGAGAAGTTGAAAAATCGAAGGAACGAGTTGAAGAGGTGAACGAATGTACAACTATATGGTTGGATTGAATCAAGATGATCAAGAAGTACCACAAGATAAGAATCGAAGAGAATTTTTTTCATAATCTAGTTTTGTAGAGGTCCTCTTTAAATTTGGTGATAGAATTGTAATTGGGAGAATGAAAATACAAAAGAAGGAAAGTTATCTCATTGGGGTTGATGGACAATAACCAAGTAATGATCTCTACCGGTGAAGCCGGAGTTGGAGGAATGAGCCTTAAGGCATGTCCTAGAATATCGATATTGATTCGTTAAAGGTAAAGCGGTAAAACCCAAACTCAGAGAAGTATAGATGAATCAAAAATTAAAGAAAGCATAGTTGCCCCACTACAAGATGGGTAGGATTACCATTCTAAAGGGCCGCAAGAGCATAATTAGCTGAATGATAAACCATAACCAAATAGAAAAGGGCAAGTGACAGTTTAGTATAAAACATAATAGCTTAAATATAATATGTGTACTTACCGTTAACTTTGGTTCCATGAATGCAGGTAATGTAAAGACAGAATCATAATAGTAAGAATGCATGGTGTTTGTCATCCATAACTAGTTTGATACTTGAATGGCTACGAATAAACTCGTCCCAAAAAAGTTGTAGGAAGAGTGTTAGGGTTTGGAAATCATGATTCATTAAGGAGATAAGATCAACACCATTGATTGGAAGACCTGTAATTGCTTGAAAATCCAAAATGGTGGGAGGCATCATTCTAAATGAGAATTAAAAGTTGTTATATCGAGAAGTCTAAAAAGATAAGAAAGAAGAAAGGAGGTTGCCATCAAATGGTATGGTCAGGCAAGACAACATGATGAGATCATGGATATCCATCCCATTCTATCCAAAGATAGCATTTTTCGTCTTTAACCCTATCTATCCAATCAACAAACAATCAATTGGTCATGTGCCAAGGATGGAGAAAATTTAAAAAATGAGACATCACAAATATGTTTGGAGTTAAGAGCAGTTTCTCGATATGAAAATCAAAGAGATTGATAGTTGATTCAGCAGTTGGAGGTAAGACAACATTCGAAGGTGAAGCCTTGAAAAATAAGAAGACTAGGAAGTCTAGCAATTATTGTTTGAAAATAGTCTATAGAAATCTAAAAGTATGTAAGAAAGTTATTGCATTTGTATATCTTAATGGCGAGTTAAAAGAATCTTGGGAATCATGCTATAAAAATAAATGTGTTAGTTTTTTTACATAAAATTAATTTGGGTGTCACTCATACCCTTGATGATTGTGTATATGGAGTTGTAGGGGACATGTGTTGATGGTAAAAGATGTAGAAGGGTACGTGACAGACAATTGAGAGTCTATAAATATACAATTAAAAAAGGAATGGATAATTGACGTATGAAAGATCGAGACATTGAACGTGTAAAATAGACCTATCCACTAGAGTTGATCTTATGGATCATGGGGTTAGTTGACATATCCTAATCAATAATAGCAAAAAGAATAGCATGAACAAGTCGAAAGTTATCAAGAATTAAGCCTAAAATTTTTGGCATGAAATGTATCATTTTATGAAATTCTATAATTAGACATGTGTAATCAATGAGAGGCAATTACAAATCAATGATACAATTATAGTTCTTTCGTTCTTTACCTTTCTTAGGAGTAGAAGTAATATAGTCCCTTCATCTTCTCGAGCAAACTGAGTGCTCTCCCTTACTACGTAACCCTATTGGCAACTAAGATATACACAGTTAGATTTTTTAGGACTGACTGCATCGTCTATACCTTATGAACTTCTTTTCTCCTTGAAAACAAGGATTATGATTCTTTGACATACCTCTTTATCTTTTGACATTCCAATCTCATGTAATATGCTCGATCATTTGTGTGGGACTGTCAATTTATACAAGAATACTTATTGTGATGAAAGCCAAATGTCAATGTGTATTTAAGTTTAAATTGCCTATCTCGCATTGTTTTCTCTATCTCACACACACAAAAATGCCATTTTTCTTCCTACAATACAACTTTCTTAGCATGCTCACATGAACAACCACAACTAACCAAGAAGGAGGTGGACATGTAGGAGGGGGGGCCTAGATCTAAAACTTTCCCTATTTGCATTGAAAGGTGAGATATGACATGCTGCTTTGACTTGGAAATCACAGAGTTGCATGCCACCACTCTTTCTAACCTTAATATGATGTGTATTCCTGGCATTGGGCAGAAATATTGCTTTCAAACTCTGTATTTTCATGTCCTCCTTAATGAAATATATTTTCAAATGTGTATCTATATGTTTAGGAGAATACTATTTTTACATTCTTTTTATTATCCACTCTCTTTTTTCAAAAATATCAAAATTACTTTTCATCACTTTCTCTCCCCCTTCCACCCAATTCCACTAAAGGTCTCTCTCTCCTTGAGTATCTTTACTCGGGCGACCAACATTTTGTTTGTTTTAAGCTGTCATTACTTTCTTTGCAATTGAAGAACGCATACTCTTATGAATCTCGTGGAAGAAAAAGAAAAAAGAAGAAGAACAATAACAATAATAAGAAGCAAGATGAAAAAAACAAGAAATACATAACTAGAACAGACGCGGCTCAATTGCATCTCTTTCATCGGAGAGACGTGCTTGTGGTGTGTTTCAAGTCCGCAACTAGAGCCTGCTTTTCGTTTTGATTCCGGCCGAAAACAAAATCAATATATCAAATCAACGACATGCCTCTAAAAATCATTAGAGACGAGGGCTGGGGCCACTCACCGGCCGAAAACAACTCTAAAAATCATTGTGAGTACGAGGATCCCTCTCACCAATAAAGAGAGAGGGAGGAAGAAAGAGAGGGAGGAAGAAAGAGAGGAAGGGAAAAAAGATAGAGTTGCAGGAAGCCAAAAGACAACCCATCTCTCTGTCTGTTTGTTTGTCCGGTAACCACTTTCTATCAGTTTGCATTTCCATTTGAGTGCAATTTACTTTGTAGCTTTTCCTTTGAAACTTAAAGCAGCACCACTAAAGTTGATTCACAATTAAGATTTAAAATTAAGATATTAAAGAGAGAAGAGAGAGGTGAGTAAGACTAGCAGAGAGTAGAGAAAGTGCAGAGGGAGAGTGAGACAGTAAAAGTTGGAGACGAGGGCTGGGGCATTTAAAGAAGAGAGGTGACATTTTCAGGAACCGTTTGAAAATAGCTGTTCAATGGCTTTGATAGACTAAGAACTCGGCTTACAGTCCCTGTTTTTCGTTTTTATTCCAGCCAAAAAAAATCAATATATCAAATCAACGACATACCTCTAAAAATCATTGGAACCCTCTTCGACCTACCGATTGCTTGGATTGCTCCAATCCTTACACTTCAACATACAGATAAACTACCTCAAAATCCCTCGTTAAGTAAAAACTATCAAGATTGTGAGTACGGGGATCCCTCTCACCAATACGGAGAGAGGGAGGGAGAAAAAGATAGAGTTGCAGGAAGCCAAAAGACCACCCTTCTCTCTGTCTGTCTGGTAACCACTTTCTATCAGTTTGCGTTTCCATTTGAGTGCAATTTACTTTGTAGCTTTTCCTTTGAAACTTAAAGCAGCACCACTAAAGTTGATTCAAAATTAAGATATTAAAGAGAGTAGAGAGAGGTGAGTAAGACTAGTAGAGAGTAGATAAAGTGCAGAGGGAGAGTGAGACAGTAAAAGTTGGAGACGAGGGCTGGGGCATTTAAAGAAGAGGGGTGACATTTTCAGGAACCGTTTGAAAATAGCCGTTCAATGGCTTTGATCGACTAAGAACTCAGTTTATAGTCCCTGTTTTTCGTTTGGATTCCAGTCCAAAACAAAATCAATATATCAAATCAACGACATACCTCTAAAAGTCATTGGAACCCTCTTTGACCTACCAATTACTTGGATTGCTCCAATCCTTAGTCTTCAACATACCGATTAACTACCTCAAAATCCCTCGTTAAGCACAAACACCCTCTTACGGGTATCAAGATTGTGAGTACGAGGATCCCTCTCACCAATAAAGAGAGAGGGAGGAAGAAAGAGAGGAAGGGAAAAAAGATAGAGTTACAGGAAGCCAAAAGACAACCCATCTCTCTGTCTGTTTGTTTGTCTGGTAACCACTTTCTATCAGTTTGCATTTCCATTTGAGTGCAATTTACTTTGTAGCTTTTCCTTTGAAACTTAAAGCAGCACCACTAAAGTTGATTCACAATTAAGATATTAAAGAGAGTAGACAGAGGTGAGTAAGACTACACGAGAGTAGAGAAAGTGCAGAGGGAGAGGGAGACAGTAAAAGTTGGAGACGAGGGCAGGGGCATTTAAAGAAGAGAGGTGACATTTTCAGGAACCGTTTGAAAATAGCCGTTCAATGGCTTCGATCGACTAAGAACTCGGTTTACAATCTCTGTTTTTACAAAATCAATATATCAAATCAACGACATACCTCTAAAAGTCATTGGAACCCTCTTTGACCTACCGATTGCTTGGATTGCTCCAATCCTTAGTCTTCAACATACGGATAAACTACCTCAAAATCCCTCATTAAGCAAAAACACCCTCTTACGGGTATCAAGATTGTGAGTACGAGGATCCCTCTTACCAATAAAGAGAGAGGGAGGAAGAAAGAGAGGAAGGGAGAAAAAGATAGAGTTGCAGGAAGACAAAAGACCACCCTTCTCTCTGTCTGTCTGGTAACCACTTTCTATCAGTTTGCGTTTCCATTTGAGTGCAATTTACTTTGTAGCTTTTCCTTTGAAACTTAAAGCAACACCACTAAAGTTGATTCACAATTAAGATATTAAAGAGAGTAGAGAGAGGTGAGTAAGACTAGCAGAGAGTAGATAAAGTGCAGAGGCAGAGTGAGACAGTAAAAGTTGGGGACGAGGGCTGGGGCTTTTAAAGAAGAGAGGTGGCATTTTCAGGAACCTTTTGAAAATAGCTGTTCAATGGCTTTGATCGACTAAGAACTCGGTTTATAGTCCCTGTTTTTCGTTTTGATTCCCGCCGAAAACAAAATCAACGACATACCACTAAAAATCATTGGAACCCTTTTTGACCTACCGATTACTTGGATTGCTCCAATCCTTAGTCTTCAACATACGGATAAACTACCTCAAAAACCCTCGTGAATAACAAACACCCTCTTATGGGTGTGAAGATTGTGAGTACGAGGATCCCTCTTACCAATAAAGAGAGAGGGAGGAAGAAAGAGAGGAAGGGAGAAATAGATAGAGTTGCAGGAAGACAAAAGACCACCCTTCTCTCTGTCTTGAAATGTTGGGAATCGGGCCTGTTCAGTTGTGGTAGATGGAACTTGAAGAGACTGTAGTGGTCATCTGTCTGGTTAAGTTTCCTCAGTTCTGGCCGACGTTTGATTCCAGATCTCATCGCCGGTTTAGGTCCGAAAGGTCATCCCTAATTGGACGGAGTGCGGTTTTTATTGTTTAGGCAACCTTGGTAAAAGATTGCAATAGGGCAGTTCAAATGAACTCCTTGGAAATTATATAAATTTTTTTATTTCTTCACTTTTTTGTTACATTTTTTATTTCTTAATTGCAACAATATAGTCAATTTGATGGCTTTCTTCTCCACAATAGCAAATGTTCATTCAAATGCGAGCTGTGTAGTTCGATCTATTCTTGTCAATTTTCCCATTGACATGGCTCTTCCTTTCAAGTAAGGCTAAAATAGATGAGTTGGTTTTGGTAGTTTAACAAGAGAACTTTGGCTGATCACGTATGTTGGCGTGACGCTTGAGGCTCAGTTTAGCTGGGCTATATAAGCTCTCCTAACTGAACTATATACATATATAAGAATAGCTCGCTGATCCAATTAGTTAGACGCTTGAGTGTCTCAAAAGAACAAGAGTGTTATTTATAGAACAAAGATAATAATAGAGGGTAAACCCATTTAACTATATGAGCTCAACTTAAACGAGCTCCTTCTTTGCTTGCCTTATTTGCATGACATCTTGATTCAGTAAGCTTGACCCGTTTAATTAAATGACCAAGATGTATTAGATGAGCTTAAGAGTCTAACGGGACGACCTTTGAACAGGCCCAGCTGAGTTCACTTGGTTCATTTGAAAGCCGAATCTGATGGTGGAACAAACTTTTGTCGTATACCTACCTACCTTTTCCATTTTCACAATGAACCCGAAATCTTGTAACAAATGTAATGCGCAACACAGAAGCGTTATACAAGTTCAGTATTATTGGAAAACTAAAATCCTTATTTCATTTATACAAGTTCGAAACACATATCTCGCAGGGCACTATTTGTTTCATTTTTCATAATGTTTGATTATATCATTCACGCAGTAAGTTCCGCATTTCCATTATCATTATTGGATCCCAGAGAGAACCCACAACGACTTTTCCCTGAGTACGTGCTAGTATCTAAGGATGTCAATGGGTCCAGCGATCGTGCGGCAGCGAAGAACCTCTTCTTCGCCTCAGCCTTCACACCGACCTGCATCTAGCCTGAAAACCAGAAAGCAGCAGCACTCCTTGCCTTCCTTCTCGCCTGAGCGGCGCAGCAACCCCACTCTCGGGTTTTCCGCCTGAGTTCTCTCATTCACCCTCACCTACATTCGGATAGGAGACGAGAGGAGGCGGAGACGGCTGGAGTTTTGCAATCAACACAAAAACTGTTTATTACAAGCATAGTGAATGGCTTATATAGCCTACAATCGGGTCCTGCTGATCCAAATAGATCTTGGACCCTTAACCGAACCGCAGAGCTCCAAACTGATCCGAAAGGTACTAACCTGATCCGTTTCCCTACTACATAAGGTGGACCAGGAATCGAATAAAACTGGACCCAGCGGTTTCAGTTTCAAAATTATAACTAGATCCAAACATATCCCGATTCATTTACAATTTGTCTATTTGAAAAATTGGCCTAAAACAGGAACCTCTATTTTGGTCTCGGTTCGAACCACCGGGATTGTTTCGGGTCCGATTCTGAAAGAAATTATTGATTATGGGTCCGGTTTGGAATCAAACTATCGGTTCCAGGTCTGGTTTTCAATAAAACCGTTGGATCCAATTATGAAACCACTAACCAAAAATTCAAATTAACCAATTAGCCAGCACCACGTGGTTCCAGCTGATAGTCGGGTGGCCCAATTGTCCTGACTAATTAGAGAGCGCCACATGGCACTCGCTAATCGGCCTAGGGACATGGCACGAGAACTACTATCCCAACTGCTGATTGGCCCTAGTCTTGGGCTGGGCTATCAACGAGTGCCACATGGTGCTTGCTCATAGCCAGGACTGTTGTACCACCAGTCAGCGAGCGCCTTGTGCTGCTCACTAACCGCCGGCTAGGGCAGTCACTCCCGACTGTTAATGTGCACCACATGGCGCTTAAAGTTTTTAATATATTTTAAAAATAAATTTAATTTTTTTTTAATTGTTAGTAAATATTATTTTTTCTATAAATAGTAATTTTCAAAAACAAATATCACAAACTCAAGTTCTTGTTCTTCTATTTTGCTCTTGCTCTAGTAGACCCACCCTTTTTCTAATTTGATTAATTTGAGAGCTATATTTTGATAACATATACAAAAGGCATATTTGTCTAGTTCTTATATTTCGTGCTCTATTTTTCAATATAATTATATTCATATTTTATGTATTATTTAATTTGTTTAATTATTTTTAATGGCTTACCATGGTGGCGGTTCTTTCGGTTCTAAAAATAAAGGGAAAATTGTTTTAAACATAAGTTAGAGTTGCATATTTTTTAAAGACATATGATACCAATACCACTTAGTCAAGAAAGCACCACATATATAGGTAGCAATACATAATGTATTAATATATCATTTGTGCAAGAAACAGTTTTACCATAAGAAGTTCAACAAATGCAATCTATACATGGAGGACACCCTTCAAAAGCTAAGTCGCATAGATAAAATTTATTTTATAAAATTATATGATGAACAAGGTAGTGTGAATAAGGCAAAGTACAACTAGTGTGACAAGGTATACAATTTTAAGTCAGGAGATAGTTATGGCATATTAAGAAATCATGTTATTAAAGAAGTATCCAACAGTAATGGGCTTAGATATTCATCAAGCTCAATTATTTGCATAGGAAAGTTCCTCTTCTAGTGAATTTTCTTCTATGGGCTTTTTCACTACAACTTCACTCGAGATAGAGAGGAGTTTATATGTTTTGTTTCAATAGAATATCTTCCTTGTAATTTTGGTCAAAAACTTGGATTTATTGATTACGTTAAAAATGTTAATAATCATTTAGCTGCATCTATTAATAGGCAATCGGTTAGTAAACATATTCATAAATTATATATAAAAAAAAGTTAGCTTCATTTTTTTATTCATTTGAGCATAGTGTATCACTTTGTGTATATGGACTGATAATTGGCAGTTGCATGCATATATCGGTGTTATTATTCATTGGATAGATGAGAGTTGGGCAATTCAAAAATGTCTTATTGCACTTCGTTGTTTTGATAAATCACACATTGCACAAAATATTTGTTATATGATGAAATCAATTTTTGAAGAGTATCAATTATCTTGTAAAATTTTTTAATTTCACTTAAAATATAATTGCAAATACATGCACTATTTCTAAATTATAAAGAATATTTCAGCAGATTTTATGCGGTAAATTTTTTCATATTTGATATACTAAACCTATGTGTTTAAGATGGTCTAAAGATTATAAAATAAAACCTATTAGAGACATTTTTTTTTCCAGTCATCCTAATGTTAGAAATGAATAGGTAGATTTTTGTAAATGAAAAAATAAAAGACCAAGAAAACTTTTAAAAAATATTAGACATTGTTGAAACTCGAACTATCAAATGTCATTTATCACTATGCCTTATAGAGACTAAATAACGGAGTTTATGTAACTTTATTTTTCACAATCGAATGTGTATAAATCTAATTGGAATGATTGTATATCTCTTTTAAATCTTCTCTCTATTTTTAATAATGCTACAAGTGTATTATATGGTGTTTATTATTTGACTTGTCATTTATTTGTTTATCAAGCTTTAGAAGTAGTTCATTCACTATCACAATTTCGTAGCGATTCTTAATTAGAGATCACACAGAAATGGCTTAATTATTATATAGATCTTCTAGCAAGTAGTTTAGTTGTTGTTGCATTCGATCCCAAATTAAAATTAGAAGGCTTATTATAAAGATCTTTCATTAAATTATCTTAACGATATGAACAATATAATTAATAATATAAGATTAAACATTAATAATTATGTATCGATTATAATTCTGCTTATAATCATCTTGTTCCATAAGTAGAAGAAGAAACCAGTGAAAGTCATGCATCCTCCTCTCTTGGTGGTAAGTTTTTAAGTCATATTTTGAAATCTAGACTTAGAAAGCGATTAAAATCTATGGACTCTACTAAGTTTGAGGTATATAATGCAACTCATTATGATCTTCGTGAACTTTATAAAGATGAGGGTGAAAAAAAATTAGATATTTTAAAATGGTGATGAGAGCATCAACTTACTTATCTAATTTTATGTTTAATTGCTAAGAATATTTTTGTTGTTCCAAGAGCAAGTATTTAGTGCAATTGGTAACATATTATATGAACACCATTGTAACTTACAACCGGAGACATTAGAAGCCAAGGCTTGCTTCGATGATTGGATAAAAGCAAAGCGTCAGACAAAATAGAGTGAAGAAGTGTTGATTGACATATATACCGAAGACTATATTACTTAAGGAAGAACTAGTACAACTACTATTGGCATTGATCCCAAGCAAACATGGAGCGACAATGAAAATTAAATTAAGAGTCGATTATTTAGGGTAAGAGCTTTTACCAAAAGGTAAGAGAACTATGTGAGCTTTTTTATTTCTCTCCACCCGAGAGGATACATAGGAAGCATAATTCATAGGTAAGTGAATTATGGTAATTCCCATTATTTTATTATTTTATTATATATATTGTATCTTGTATAATTTTTTGTACATATATTATATTATAATTTATAATATTATAACTTTAATTTAACATCTTATTAGTTTATATATAATGTAATACTTATGTAGTTATATTACACAATACATTACATATATCATATATGTAATATGCTATATACTTTATAGTTACATTATTACATTACATATATATTAATATATACTTATATAGTTAAATTACTACTATATAGTATACATACAATTTGTAATGTAATATATTATGTATTAATTAATTAATATAATACTTATAAGTTATAATCTATAAGAACTTATATAAATTTAGCTATACCCTTTTTAATGTAATATATCATATATATATAATGTAATACATTATACACTAATACTTATAATTATAAATTTATCGTCTCATATAACTTATACTCTTAATCTCTTAGACTCTTCATAGATAGTTTAAATTGTTTATAGTTATATAACTAAATCGGATCTGAATCCATATCTAGAACCATCACAATATCAGATTACAACAACAACAACTACTACTACTAAGCCTTTTCTCATACTAGACGGGGTCAGCTACATGAATTCTTTGTTTCCACATAGCCCTATCATGTGCCATGTTAGCAATTAACTCACAATAAGCTAGATCATTCTTTATTGTTTCTTTTCAACACTTTTGTGGTCGTCCTTTACCTCTTTTAATACTTTCCAAATTTAGTTTTTTATACCTTTTTATAGGTTCTTCTTCTGATTTTCTTTCTATATGTTCAAACCATCTTAAACGATATTCTCTCATTTCATACCTTCTTACAGGTTCTTCTTATGATTTTCTTTCTATATGTTCAAACCATCTTAAACGATCTTTCTATATGTTCAAAACATCTTAAACGATTTTCTTTCTATATAATCTATTGCTCGGATGTGGAAAGGAAACCATCTCCTCATATGTATGCGTCACTACAACTTGTTCATGACTCTACACACACATACACGAAGCGTGAGATACACATCCTCAAACCACAAAGTGCTCTAAACCCATAACTGGTTAAGGATGATGAGTCAGAACCATTACCGTTTTGTAGAGTCAGAAAGGCTTAGTTAACAAAGTACTGTCAAACAATCTCATCCTTCAATGATACTTACTATAAGATACTCGGATCCCCATCAAAACCCCAACTGTACATCTTTACTCCTATCGCGCATGCCTTACTCACACCTCCCAGAGTATTTTGCTGTCTGACACACGCTTCCTCATCCATCGCTTCTCCCAAATCCATGATTCACTGTAGACATGGCCAGTAGGGGTGGAAATAAGAAACAGACCTAGATGGGGCTGGTTCCAAGGGTCTTCATGTGGTTTGATTCAATTATAACCTCAACCTCGAATCAAGCAGTTGGTTTCGATTTTCAGCTTTTAGAGAGCCGAACCAGACTAAGCTATGACCAAAACCGAACCATCCCTTTCAGTTTTGTTCAGTTTTGAATCACGAATCTACTAATTTAAAGATTTTGTAATATAATGTATTATCATAACATTTTTTTATCCACGGTATGTATATGATGAGGTTATAAAACTCATATATATATATATATATATATATATATATATAAACTATAAACTTGTCAAGATTTAAATCCATATAAGTGTATAAACTTTATATATGGTTTGGTTCGGTTCTGAACCACGATTCTACTAATTTAAAGATTTTGTAAATAAAACGTATTATGCTATGGGATTATTTGGATCTATGATATGTATATGAGGTTATAAAACTCATATATAAACTATAAACTTGTCAAGATTTAAATCCATGTAAGTATATAAACTTTATATATAGTTTGGTTTGGTTTTGAACCACGATTCTATTAATTTAAAGATTTTGTAAATAAAATGTATTATCCCATGAGATTATTTGGATCTATAGTATGTATAAAGGTTATAAAACTTATATATATAACCTATAAACTTGTGAAGATTTAAACCCATGTAAGTATATAAATGTCGTATATAGAGAGTGAAATTGATATATGATAACACCTTTAGGTGCAAGCAAATTTAAACAAATCTCAACTATCTTTTTTTGGTGATACATTTAAAATTTAAAAAGAAAAAGTACCCACGTCAATAAAGTTTACTTGGAAAAAGTATACATACTTTTTACTTTATAGGTTCAAATCTCAGCCATACATCACCAAAGATGGATAGATGGTTGAGATTTATTAGCACCTAAGGTTGCTAGCATATAACAATCTCTCTCTATATATATAAGTAAAGGTGTGGCTCGGTTATCATGATTCCGTTCAAATATTGAAACTATAAACCGAACTGCTAGAAATTTTCCCAACTAAAACCAAGCCAAGCACCGGGCATCCATAGCTGAACCAAACCACTAGATATCCCTAATTCCAAGTGCTAATTTGGTACCACCAGTTCCAGTTCCGGTTTTGATCCTAAACCATTTGGAACCGAAAAGATATTAAAAGAAATTGACTTTTAACAAAAAATATTAAAAAATATAGAACGGAATGTTCCAAACTCTCGGTTCCGATTCCAGCATCATTCTGATGCCGTAGAAGCTGGAACTAGAACCGAACAGGGTCTTTCATGGTTTTAGAACCAGTTCTGGTTCTGATTCTAACTGGTTCGTGGCCTGGTTCGGTTCCGGTTGGAACACCCGGCCAATCTCTACTTCATTGTATCCTCTAACAAACATGTCTGTCAACCGAAGGGATAAGAGATATGTATTGAACTATAACTTCCATGTAATTTCACAATAAAAGGACACGAAACCAATACAAGATCAAGGGGCCAAGTAATACTTCTGTGAAGTTGAGAGACAGTGAACCAAAAGGACCCCTGCAATTGGGTCACCTTACAATTTACAATCCATAGATCTACAGTGTCCACATGATTTTAAAAGCTAATTCATTAATGAACATTCAAACTTAAGTGAAAGCATATCACGAAAATCATGATTAGGTCCTCTAAGTCTATCCCAAATCCGTAGGAGATGTAAAAGGTCTTAGACCCTATATGACAGTGAGCAATGAGGACCCCAATGAGAAAATATAATGGATATCGTTTGGGACCTTAACCTCTGTATTTATAGACTCAAAGGCTAATGTGTTTTTTAATCCAACCCATCATAGGGTTAATGAAACTGCCTATTTGGTTTCTCTACATTTGGGTCTCATACCTACAAGAGATCAATGGACCCTTACCTACATTAGATTAATTGGGTCCACTATCTTAGATAATAGTATATGATACACAGACCCATATAGTATATAGTTGGACCATATATGATGGATAAATCCAACAATCTCCCACTTGAGCCAACAAATATGTTTCTGCATAATTATGTACCACAAAGTATCTTATGAGCTCAAAATCGTTATCTATAATAACCATCTTAACCCATCTTGTTCATCAAACGTATTGATGTAGGACCAAAGTGACCTTTGCCACAATTATTGTGATTAAACCCATCAATTATTACATATGTCAATATGCCCGACATAGATCAAGCATGAGTGCGCAAAAATGGAACTTACACATAATGTGATCTTTAACATGCTTATTTCTGATCGGTCCTGCTTAAGGGAGATCAACAACTTTAATTTAGAGTGCAAAAGCAATACCAATTTTATTTAAAAAATGTGCATAATGTATTAACAACCAAATAACATCAAAAGTATGCACTCACTAAACCATCATATCAACATCAGATGAAACTACGCCCATATGAGCATTGTACCTGTGCATATATGAGATTCCCAACAACAGACATATAGGGAATCTTCTGCATCTTTTTTTCAAATTCATTCTTACGGCTCTTTTGAGACTTAATTTGTCAAGATCTTTCATCTCAAATTTCTTAGAAATTTCTTGGTTTCATACAATAAGCCTATATCGCTGCTAGTAAGTAGAATATCATCGACATATAATACTAGGAAGATGTATTTACTCCCACTAAACTTGTGATATACACAAATCATCAACGACATTTGCCTCAAAACCACACGAGGTAATGACTTGATGGAACTTGTGATACCATTGACGGAAGCTTTGTTTGAGACCATAGATGGATTTCTTTAGCTTGCATACCATAGACTTTGGGTCACCCGACACAAAGTTTTTGGTTGTGCCATGTAAATTGTTTCATCAATGTTTCCATTTAGAAACAGTCTTGACATCCATCCGATGTAGCTCCAAATCAAAATGAGCTACAAGTCATTATTGTCCTAAAGGAGTCTTTCGAGGATACCGGAGAGAAAGTCTCTTTGTAGTCAATGCCTTCCTTTTGAGTAAAGCCTTTAGCAACAAGACGAGCTTTATATCTCTCCACATTGCCCCTTGAATCCCTCTTGGTCTTAAATATCCATTTATAACAAATGGGCTTCGCACCTTCAAGAAATTCGACGAGATCCCAAACGTCATTGTCAAAATCAATCCACTAATTACTCAAATTCTAATTCTTTAGATGAAAGAGTTTAAATCCCCAATTAAGTCCTAATTCTCAGTGACTTAAAAGTGAATTTGCATAAGAGCTAGCGATTAAAAGATTACTAATAGATCAAAACCTATTCCTAGATTCAATACCTATTAGGTGATTAATTTTCAGCATTTAGACCTAGCATCAACTTTCCAATTGCTTTACTAAATCAAGCATCGTGTCATGGATAATCAAGTTTACAACAATGCTATTAAGTATAGAAATTAAGCACTCATTAAAAAGTAGAGAAATATATTGAATGATCAAATCAAATACATAAGAGATCTTAAAAAGATACATCTAACCCCAACACGTGGAAGTTTAGCTAGTATACTTATCAAGGTGATACAATACAAAGAACATGAGATAAGAGATGAAAAACTCCATTGATGCTCTTGGTTCCCGAAACCATGTCCGTAAGCTCAATCTTTGTTTCTAATCCTGGCCTGGAATTTAATCAATCAATCAATGCCCACCAAGTGCGTAATATCCTATTTTTCGTGTTTTCCTAATCTTGCTCAATCCCCGGGCCCGTAATCAATCCGAATCAATGCCCAACAAGTGCGTAATATCCTATTTTCAGATTTCTTCCGTATGCTGTACCAGCCGCTTACGGCAAATTTTCCACGCCGAGCGCAACTTGCTGACTAAGGCCGTTGCATCATACAGCTGCGCTAGCGCGCTTCCATCGGCGCTTAGCGCCACATGTGCCGGCATGTATCACGCATCGTCAATCTTCCGGGCTTCTTCAAGGCCAAGCGCCACAACCGTCCCGAGGCTAATCGTCATTGCTTCTATACGCGTAACTCGCTTCAACTCTCCAATCTGGCTTCAAATGGGCTTCCATGATTTGCACCCTAACTACACAAAACACATCAAAACATCATTAACTAATCTTAAAAAAATCAATTAAGAAAATATTCTTAAAGACTAAATAAAACACATAAAATATGGACTAAAACGACATCTCAAGTTTTAAAAGAAAGATGTAAAATAACCTCAATGTACACCTATAAAGGTATAAATTAGACATTTATCACACCTTCAGCAATTCTCACGAGATCCAAAACGTCATTGTCCTTCATAGAAGGTATATCTCATCCTTCATGACATTTATCACACCTTCCACCACGAGATCCAAAACGTCATTGTCCTTCATAGATTTCATCTCATCCTTCATGACATCAATTCCACTTTCGAGAGTTAGAACCGCGCATAGCTTCGACAGGTTGATCGATCATCTCTCTGTTAAACCAACGCCATCCTCATGTTCTTGGAGAAAGACGATGTAATCATTTGATATAGCGCTCTTCTCTCTCTCTAATGGATATCCGTAATGGCACTTCGAGGTTGTTGAGTTTGTTCTATAGGTGGTGCTTCGAGGAAGAACCTCATCAATGTTGCCTGTGTTCCTGGGAACAATGTCGAATAATAGCCTAAACATTATTGTCTAATACCAGAATCTATTTTTTGAACAAGGATAGTGTACAAGGGACTCGATCATCGGCCAATAACAGTTCTTCTTCAAAGACAATATGCCTTATATTTCCTTCCCTCCTCAAACTCAACTTCCTCAAGGAATCTCAAGCATTTCCGTTTCAAAAAAGGATCTGATGTGAGATTGTAAAACTTATAGCCCCGATGAGTCAACATAAATCAACGAAATAGCAACTAACCTAAATTCAACCATTCTCGAGTCCGCTTTTCTTTCATGCTCTATAAGGTCAGGCTCTCAACCGGACAAACTACCTAAATGTGCAAGCAATCATATGCAGTCTCTTTGCTAGTACAAAGCTCATAAGGGTTTTGGTTATCGGCTTTGCTCTTTTGATAATCCCTATTAAGGATATAAACTACGTGCCTTTAAGGCCTCTCCCCAAAGTGACTCCGACATGGAAGTGCATGACTAATCATTCTTCTTACCATATCCTTAAGAGTCTCGGGTTTCGTCGCTGCTCAAGCAACATCATTCATGCGTTAGGTTTGGTTCCTAAGATGTGTGTATTGCGTGACAATTCCACACTCATTAAGGAAAAGTGCAAAGTGGTCCCGGACGTTGCTTCTCTCGGGATCCGTCATATCTCGCCATAGTATTCACCACTAAATTAAGATATAACAGCATTAATCCTTTTACCAAGTTGATTTTCAACTTCAGCTTTATAGGATTCTGTCGCATCCAATGCTTGAGACATCTACCTAATAAGAAATATATAACCATATCAAGAGTCTATGTACATAATAACATATTCAAGCTCTAGGAGAGGGTCCACATATATGTGAATCAATTTTAGGAAATCTGAAATCCGATCCGCCCCGAATCTCCTTATGTTTCTCCATTTCCCCTTTATACACTCGAAGCAAATTTCAAAGTTCGCTAAATGGAGGATATTAAGAATTTTATCTGACACGTTTTTGTACCCATTGTTTGGATATATAATCTAAGTGCTTATGTCATAAGCTTGTGAAAATCCCATCGGGCAGTTTTTGCTTTGTACCGTAAGAACTCATGCAAGGTTTCATTAAAAGAGGCAACTGTATATCAAGTAAATGACAAAGAATCAATGCTAATCATATTTGAATCAAGAAAACGACTAAAGTTACTATTTTCAGAAGAATAAGAAGCAAATTATTAAATATAGAAATGGAAACCAAGTTTTGTCTGAAGGACGACACAAGAAAAGTTTCTTTCAAATCCAAATAATATCTCTTAATAATTACGTAAAACTCATTAGCTGATTTCCCATCGCCCATATACATGAATCTATCAGCATAAAACACAGAGATGAAATTAAGCCTAGCAGTGATGGAGGTTGGAAAATTATCAACTGAACAAAGAACAAACGAAAAGTAGAAATACAATCAGCTCATTGTACAAATAACAGAAAAGATAAATAAATAATGGAAAATCCCATTGTAAGATACTTAGCACAATATTAATATTTTATCTTTAGAGAGCAATATCAACTTATAAGTGGTAGTCTCAATGTAGTAATCAAACACATATCATCATTCCTATCAAACCATGAACCTGGCTTTGGACTGACTCAAGGTCTACATGGTGTACATTATGACTCTCTCTTATTTATTACCACAAATATGTCTGAAATTTCACTAGATATCAATCTTCCTTTGAGCTGATCACCAAGAAAAGAAAGGGAGTTTAACTTAAACAAGAAACAGCAGCTTGAATGTGAGAATTTTATGCAGGCAGGTAGCAAAATAGAAAAGCTAATAACCAAACGGAAATTAGTTTCTAGCGTACAAGTAGTAAACGGGAAAAACACTGCGGTCATGGGAAACAAGCTGATACAGGTAGGAAATTATAGGCAATGGATGGCAAATATATCATAGCAAAACGGTCATGGGTAATATGGTCATTTCCTGACAAGCATACGCTTAGGGTTTATCTCTTTCTGTCACCGCAGCCGATGGCTATTCCAGCCGTGATTCCTACCACTGCGGGAGGCCGACGACATCGCCTTAGACGGCGGCCGGCCATGACTAATACTGTCCATCGCGAGTTGAAAAGCGGTGTTTGACCCTAAGAAGCCGCCGCTCCTTGAATCCGGAAACGACCTTTGCCGGCTACAACGCCAGGCCGTTGGCGATATCCAGATGATCTTTCCGCCGGTGCTCGCCCATACTTTGCCTGATACGACTATCTGCGGCCCTTTTTCCTCATTTTTTTTGTTTTTTTGTTTTTCTTTACCGTTTTCAGCAAAGTGAACATCTGCTCCCGGCCACCGTTGTTCGCCTGATGTAGCAGAATCCTGGCTGCTCGGCTAACGCCTTGCCTGAACTTTCAACGCCGCTGTCTATATATAGAGAGGTAGTGCTCAAACCCATTCAAACTCAAATCTACTCCAACATGTACTTTCATTAGAATGTAAAAATACTATTATTTTTGTATTTAATGTTTTTACTTTTATCATCCCATCTCAATCATTTATCTTAAAAAAAATTAAAGGATTGAGATGGTAGAACAGATTTGAGTAGATAGGATTTGAGCATTTATCAATTCATATAATAATAATAATAATAATAAATACATAATATCTTTCACGCATAATCTTACATACGTTTCATTCAAATTTCTTGTAAACTATATAAATCAAAATATAAAGATGTTTATGCATACTATTATGTTGCGAAAGCTATAATGTATTTACTATATATATTTATTTAAAGAAAAGAGAAACCAATTTTTCTTTAATCTAATCAATCTTAGAAAGCAAAATCTATTTTCTTTATCTTTTAGTCAATTTGATTAAGAAAATGAAATCCTAATATTCCTAATCTTTAATTCATTTAATAAAAACTAAATTGTTAATCAATTGATTAAGAAAATAAACACTAATATATGTTTTCAAATCCATAAATTGACTTAATAAAATTTTAATACATTTTATTTAAAAATAAAATATAATTTCTTAATGTTCTAAATTGGTTTAACAATAATAAATAAATAATCCCGATTCTAAATACTTAATTATTCAACAAGCATTGCTCATAACACCAATTGTTGGAATTTAAAATATGTAGATAAATAAAAAAATTAAAGATATAAAGCGTTTAGAGGATCATGCAAGCTAAATCATTGAGGAATATTCAAATGCGAACACTTGCATCAATCACGGAAGCCATGATTCGGTCTGAGGTCTTCCAAAGACGATACGTTGAATATGTAAGAGAGGTGCAAGCTCTCAAACACTATTGTGAATGATCAATTAAAAGCCTAATGAGAAAATATAATGTATATACATTGACGACCATATGGTATCTCAATGCAACTCACCGTAGAATTAAGGAAAACCAACCCATTTGGTTTCTGCATATTTGGAACTCATACCCTATTAGAGGTTGATGCACCTATAACCCACGTTAGATCAGTTTAATTGGGGTTCAGTATATTAGATAGCATATGATATATAGACCATATACTAGTGGACAAATCCATCACACCACAATTATTGGCACCAAGGAGTCAAATAGCATTGCTCTTTCATTAAATGGTATTTACGTATCAAATGAATCTTGAGAAAAGGACATACTGAAACGGTTGTGGTTCTTATGTTCTATGCAGAGATTGATAAGGGACATTCGTCGTTTTACAAAGTTATTATATGCTCTCTCTCTCCTATATAGATATATATAATTCAAAAAAGAAGAAAAGCAAGGTGCCATGTTTGCAGAGAGATGGATAAAATAAACAACTCAATGGGGTTTTCTCTATGGAAAAGGAAGCTCCGGAAGAAGAGCAGATTCATGCGTTAACGTTAAATGGAGGGTAATTCTGTCGATTTTTCACTCATGGATAGAATGGTCTCGTAGGTGGAATTGGTTGATTGTGATTAAAAGGAAGAGTCTATTGATATAGAGGAATCAAAAGGTTGCCTTCTAGTGACGAGGTCATGGTACTTATGGGTAATCACATGTTTTGGGAAATGATGAACCAACGCTCGTTGGTAGAGCAAGAAGAATTATTTTGAGTGAGAGGGACCTATTATGTGCCCATCAACGTACTAGTTGGCACCAATTGGTAATGCTAGATACCCATAAATGGAGGATAAGGCCTAGTATTTGTGCTCCCTCCTACTATTGAGTCAGGTATTGTTGTCAGCAGCACAGAAGGTTTGAGGGATTGAGAGATCTCTGTACAATGGTTATGATTGCTGCCCAGTAACACAATCGAGGTTCTTTGGGGAAAGTCAAGAGGAGATCAATATTTCTTCTTGGAGTGGGTGGCCTTGGAAGCATTTTCACATTCCCATAGAGTAGAATGTATAAGATGCATCAGGGGAAACTAGGATCCCTGTAAGCGTCATGAATATGAGTATCTACCTTGAAATATTTTGTTGTGGAGCGGTTTCCCATATACATCATTTTATCAAGCACTCTTGTCCATCATTGACATCTTCTCGCACATGAGCAGGTGAGATGTGTGTTCTGATGACATGGAAGCACGTAGGTGCTCTTGAAGCTATGAGTTGTTTCAATCTAAGTGCATCAATAACAGACGATTGAGAATCAGATTGCTCCTAGTCAAACGGTGACTGTCTAGTATTTGATGTTGATGCTTGGCCGATTTTTTTATTGGAGTTCGGGTGTTGTGGGTTGGCGTTCTTTCTTCAACATTAGGAGTGTTTGAAAGATTTGGAGGATTACTACTACCAACATCATATCATATTCCTTACTTGATTAGATTGTGATATATTGATCGATAATAGAATTGAACATTTGTAGCTTTCTCATGGAGAGAAGGTTCCATGAGATGTGCCAAGAAGTGTGTTCATATTTGGAAAGTACACCCTAACCAAAGAGAGGAACCCTATGAGATACCATGTTCCTATGGAGTTTGGGTACATGATGTAAACCCCATTCGAGAAATAGGCATCCAGAAGAAAAAGGAGGAGAAAAAAAAAGAGTTATAAAAAGGAAAAGAAAAAATAAAATTATTCTTTCAAAGGGAAGATCTTACGAAAAGAAAGCTATCACTAGGAAAGAAATAATAAATAAATAAATCCAATGGTTGGTAGATGATTCCTCTGTCGACCTCCTATTACTTCCTTTATTATAGAACCATAAAGGTAGTTCCAAAGGAGGACATTTGGATTGTGTCAGTTTCCTTCTTTAATATCCTTTGAACTTTAATTTCCCTTGTTTCCACTACTTTTTCTTTAATTGGTTGATCAAAACCTGTTTTCATTATAAACCTTTTTATTTCGAGGCTCCTCTTGAAGCTTGTAGAGCCTCCATGTCATGATTCATTTTCAGTAGTAATAAGAATTTTTGCCAAATGTAATGGAATGGGTATGTGTATTATGCTTTTGGTCACCACTAAATAGTTGAATGCACAAGCCTTAAAGAAGCAGTGATTCCAAGATGCCTTAGACATTAGTGCTCATCGTGGATCATATTGTCGATTTTGATAAATACTCTCTCTTGCAAGTAGAACATGAATATATTAGCTTATCAATTTTTGAAATAAATCTAATTTGGCCATGCCATGCAATTTTCTGAAGTTCACATATCACAAATTAGACAAGTCAACAATATAAGCATAAACAATATCCTTGTTATGGAGATTCAACTTAAACATAAACTCATATAGATAACCCTTTTCAACAAATATGTCTCCCTTGGACAAAATAAACTTGTCACCCTAAAATACACTTTTAAACCCATACTTATTAAATAAGAGAATCAACACCAATTTTTTCCTTACATCTAGTACAAAGAGCACATCCTTAAGAATAAAAACATTATTCAAAGTAAATTCGAGTTCAACGGTCTCTTTATCTTTCACTTGAGTCGTAGAAGTAATATCCATATATGAAACTAGTTGATTTTCTTCTACTAAAGTTTTGAAAAGACTTTGGTTTTTGCATACATGATGAGTAGCACCAGAGTCTACCCACCAAGATTCAATGTTTTCTATCATATTTGCTTTCGATATGATGGCAACAAAATCATCATTAGAAGAATTAAGACTATTTTCTTTATTCAATTTTTTTAGGTATCAACGTTCACTCTTATAGTAACTAGGCTTTCCACAATGGTAGAATCAATCTTTCTTTTTCTTAAGATCCCTATCATTTTTTCCATGAGATTTTTAAAATCTCGATTTTCTTTCTTTTAGGACCCTATAGACTTAGTTTTCTCCATAACATAGACTTTTTCTTGAGTAGGTTAGTCTTGAGAATCATCTTATTTTCGGTATTCTTTGTTAAGCTTAAGATGATTAGCTAATTATTCAAGAGAAATGTCTTTATTCTTATATTTCAAAGTTTTTTAAAAATCCTTTCAAGAAGGAGGATGTTTGTCTATAATAGAGAGATGATGATAGTTTCGTCAACGCTCATCTTATATTGTTTATTATTAAAAATATGTTCGAGCTCATACAATTGCTCCATAACAGATTTACCATCTACCATATTATAATTATTGAAACCGATAACAAGAAATTTCTTACTTGTAGCATTTTCTGTCATGTACCTCACTTTTTCTATCATGTACCTCACTTCAAGTTCGTCTCATAAGTCCTTTGCACATGTCCATGCTTGGTAGGTATCAAATAAGGCATCTAACATACTATTGAGAATGTGACCTATTCAAATATAATTGTTATTGTCCCACTTTTGGTGTTTGCAAGCTTCTTCAAGAGTCTCATTCTCCTTCTCCTCCAGTATTAATGCAGTGAGAACATACATCACCTTCAAAGTGATAAGGAAATAAATCTCCTTTTGCCACCATAAGAAATTATCGGGAAAATACATATCCAATTAAATGAAATCAAATGTCATTTCTTTGAGGAGAATAGTCATCCTCAGCAAAATAAAACTAAAGATTGTTGGTGTTGAGCTCTTGTAAATGATACAGTTTCTTGAGTAGCCAACAACGGAGATATTGAATTTAAACCCTAAAAAAGATATAGGATAGCACTATTCTTCGAGGCGTGGTAACCACTATCCTTTATGCTTATTTTTCACAACTGATATCAAATAATAGAACACAGTAGATCCTGGCAAACACTTTAAAGATGCAATGAAGGTTGTTGATTTGTCTTGCATGAACGCAATTGAATCTTATACAAACCAACAAAGCAAAGATGATGTTTCAAATCCAAGTACTATTATAATAAGACTTGCAAACTCTTTTGAAAAACTAAGTAGGAAATATTCATACCATAGGAGAAAAGTTGGATGAATAGACATGGTGAGGATATAACTTATAATATGCTACTAATGAACATAATTGTCAATCAAGAATGTGGCTCTTAATGTCATAACATCATCCTAAATGTACAAAAGTTACAACCACTACATGTGCTACTAATAAGTATAATCATCACTCAAGTAAGTAACTCTTAATACCAAAACATAATTATAAAATGCTCATAAGTTACAACCACTACATGTGCTATTAATTAGCACAATCCACTCAAATAAGTGGCTCTTAAGCTAAAAACATGACTGCAAAATATTTATGAGTGATAACTACTACATGTACTACTAATAAGTACAACTATTACTAAAGTAAGTGTCTCTTAATGCCATAACATAGCTGCAACTATAACCTTCACTATAATATATTTTGTTCTTTTGAAAATCGCCTAACATAGGTTGCCTGAGCAAACAAATCCTTAGTGAGTGTTTACGATACTGGCCCATGCTGACTGAGATAGTGTTGCATGCATTGCAGACATATCTCCATGCAACACCACTGACCATGTTGCCTCTTTAATCAAGCTTGGACACCCGTGGCTGAATGCTCTTTCATTCTAGAACAACTGCAAATGCAAAGGTGCCCTTATAGGACCTTGAGGATAGTTAGACATGGCAATTTCAAAACTAAAACCTGAAACCAAGTTGACACCAAACTACTCAGAAGTTGTTCAAAAGCGGACCCTAATCATAATCAAGACAAGACTGCACCATTTGGTTACAATTCTACCCATTGAGAAATGGAATTGGACCTACATTGTAGGACTATTGGTTCAAACTGTCTATAATTGCCTATAGCTATGTTTAACATCGGGTAAAAATTTTCAAAAATAGTTGTTAGTATTGAATATATATTTTTTCTTTTATATTACAATGGGAGTGCAAAGTTTAACACACATAATTTATTTAATAAAATAAGAATTAAAAGAAGTAGAGAAAGATCACAAAGTATTGGAAAGAAACAATAAAGTCATTTAGTTTTTATTGAGTTAACTATTAGTGTGGCATAAGATCGAACTATATGAAAACAAAGAATTCATGTAGCTGATCCAATGTAGTATGAGAAAAGGGTTGTTGTATAAAGAGTAGGAGTTGAAATAAAAAACAAACTACAACCACAATTGACATCAAACCAAAGGCGGAACTGTCATTTAATTGTAACCTGAACTGAAACTGAAAACCATCATAACAGGGAGGGAAATGTTTGACTACGATTTGGGATTATGGTAATTTTGATTAAACCAAAATCAGCCATGTCTAAGGGGAGGGTCCATGTCTATGGTGGAGAGTTTGACTCCCACAATGCACGTTTTGGGGCTTGTATTTCATAAGAGAAAGTCTTAAGTACTTTTTTTGGAGACCCATTGTCACAAACCATCCTTTAGCTCAACAACAAGGAACTCCCACCTTTGTTGGAGGTGTGGAGTTCAAGACTTAATGCCCTCTATATTCAAGTTCTTAGTAAATGGTAGTAATGTTTTTGGAGCAGTTCTTGAATCGAAACCGAAACCCAGTTCCTGATTCTAGTTTATACGGAACCGGACATGCCTCTTGTACTAGGTGGTTCTATGGTTTCACCAAGTTATAGATATTAAAAACAAATTGTTTTATGCCATGATATTTAAATCAAACATTTGGAACATTCTATCCCAAAGATTTGTATCCTATCAACGACTTGATTTGTGATGGTATTGTTCAACCGTTTGTCAAACAACCAGCCCGAAGACACACAAAATTCATGCAAATTAATCAGGCTCGTCTTTATCATGGTTGACCTCTCGAATAAGTAGGAAAAACAAAAACTCTGACCTGTAGATTATGATAATAATCATGACACCTCCAAAATATCATACCACCATGGAATGTGCCTCCATCAAGAAATTATACTCGAGATACTTGTCGTAGTTGTGCATGTTAGTCAGAGTAAAGTCTAGGGTGCCACTCTAGTAACAAATGTGCACCCAAATTGACCTCACAACTTATGTTATCCTCTATGCTTGAGTGTTTGTTGTCGTCAGTGTACTCTTTAAAGTAGTCAGTCATACACCTAGTTCCCTCACACAAGTCTTCAACACAATGGAATGTGATGTACCACTATCCAACAATGCACACAACATGTGATCACTAATGTGCACCTTCACATTCATCATCACTCTCATAAAGTCCTCATGAATGCTCGGTCTAGTCTTATTGTGAATACTTGGACTTATCTGCTCCTCAACCATTAGGGCATTCATCTTCTCATGCTTTGAGCAATCTCTCATTTGATAGGTATACAATAGAGAATTCCACCAATCCCATGGGATAAAATAGTAGGCAAGAGAACTATGTGGCTGCCACAAATATAGCAACCAGCTCTAGGCCCCTTCTATGAGGTTCATACCTACTCCTAGCCACTGGTGCAGTTTCATATTGTGTTGTGGGAGTTGAATCCTGTCATGCACATGCATCGAATGAGTTTGGTGGTGACCTCCACCTATGACCAAAACTACCGTGAGACCGACTGTCACTCTGTAGCTTTTGCTTACCGTTCCTTGGATTGGTGGAGTCCTTCTCTCTTCAAAAGCCTTGTAAATCTACCAAGTTCTCTTCATAGATATAAGCTATGACTACTTAAACATCTCATGGCTTATGGCGGGTACCTCCACCAACACAATCCCAAAAAATGTAGATAAACTGAAATATCTTATCCTCCTCTACCATACCATATATTATCTAGAAGAGTAAACTAGCACACACACTTTCACATTGTTCGTATGCCCCAACTTGAGCATATTTTGACAATGTCAACCAACTTGTGAAGCTCGACATGAACATTAGATGAAGCTCCTCTTCTAAATCTGGCCAAGATATGAAAAAAAATCTCTCATCGTGAGCACTTCCATCAAGATAAAGGGACACATTATCCAATTGATCTGCCTCAAGGTCCTTACCAACCAAGAAAATTTCTCTAGGTCCCAAATGGAGTTCTCTAAAACTTTGCTATCTTGTGCATCTTTAAATTTCTTCATATTAAGGGCTTTGGGATTGCAAGGAGCAATAACTGTATGTTTAGTAGTAAATATTCCAAGTAAGTTCTAATATCTATATGCTCAAGAAGACTATAGGCTGAGCTGAGGCGACACTACCCTCACTTTGTAAAGTAGCCAAACTGAGACTCCAACTCGGCAATTCGTGCTTACATGGCTGCAATTGAAGTAAAATCTTCCTTACTCTCAAAAGTACCATTCATAGTAAGGTCAATGATGTCTTCACTATATGTATTAACCATGTCTCATAAACACACATATAAAAACTAAAGTACTCTCAAACATAGGAGCCAAATTAGGTCTTGAAAACTATAGTAATGTGAAGGACTGGACTCATCGAGAGCTTTCCGAAGATGGTTTATGATAGAATAAAACATAAAAAATGTAAATATGGATTATGATAGAAAATCTCCTCCACAATAAAGACCAATACCCTTGTATAGTGTAGGAGTCAAAATAAGACCTAATCACACGACCACTATGATAAGACACTAATGGAAAATAAATACTTGACATGAACAAACCAAATATAACACCATAACACTAATGTGAATCTTGGTTAGTCTGGATCCACATCCAATTCTACTACCTAAACTATGATTCAAATGAATCTAAGCCAAATCAAACATAAATCAAGTATGGCAAATCTAGCTCTAAAACCATACGCATGTTGGTCATGTACAAGCATTGTTGACACCCGATCAGCATCCTGTGATGAGTCACTCTAGTATGTATTTGACTTGTAGTGTCATACTCATCAATACTAGAACGACAGGCTTACACCTACATTAGCTTTTATCCATGGTCTTTAGGAACCACATTTGATTTGTGAGTGGTATAGACACAGTTTTCTTGCGAGGTAGGATAGCAACATGAGAGAGGAGGCACTTAGGTTTTTGTGTGAAGCTCCCGTGTCTAGTTTTTGTAGCACACGAGACCTCCTCTTCGTGTCAAAGTTTTTGACTCAAAAAACTATAATTTCATATCAACGAGAGGTTTTGCTTTTATGTACAATAGAACTTTGAACTATGAGCGAAAATTAAGACCCTGCTCTCTTAAAACCTTGTGTCGAACACACCGCCAAAGAGTTCAAAATATTAGAGGCTTATTGTGCCCAACGTGATGAGGATTTCACTATAAGACTGTGAGCCCTTCAGTTATTACGAGGGTACAAGTGGTGCGACAAGGTCAAATATACTATACACAGGCGGTATACCAAAACTGTGAAAACTGATCGGTTACAAGTGCTGAAGGAAGAGTCTGGGTCTAGCCAACTAACATGTGCAGTGTACATAAGATCAAAACAATAGGTGGGTCCTGTTCTTGCATTAGATGCTAAGGAAATAATAGGCCCCAGTTCTCAGTAAATGCAATTCACCCCCAGACACGGAATTCTACCTTTCAGAAAAATTAACAATAATAAAGAATTCGATAAACAAACTCAATAATTCATGAAAGTTCAACACATGAAGCGCCACACATCCCATCGTTATAAAAGTGCCTCGAACTTCACACTACACAGTCCTTACTCCACGACGCGCTCTTTCTCTCTCTCTCTGTCACCAATTCACACTACCAGTGCTTTTTCTCATTCTTCACTCCTACATAATCATTTCTTCACATTATCTGCTTTTCTCACAGAAAGATTCTATCTCAGGCGCGGAGGAGAAACCGAGAAAGGAAAATATTGTTAGGTTTGTTGCAATGGAGATGCAGTCTTCAATAGCCACTCCACCCACACCAAACACAGAGGAGGCGCCACAAACCAAGAAAGGCCTGAAATCCCTCATGGAGGCCACCCTTAAGTCTTCTTCCTCCTTCAAGGAAGACTCTTACTTCATCTCCTCTCTCAAAGACTCCGAGAAGAAAGCCTTAGATGACTTCAAATCAAAGCTCCAAAAATCTGACCTTTTCACCAGGAGCGGAAACGACTCAAAGATTGCCCAAATCTCAATTTGGGGAGTTCCTCTTCTTGATGGTGATGATCGAGCAGATGTGATCCTTTTGAAGTTCCTGCGTGCAAGGGACTTTAGAGTGCCGGAAGCCATGACAATGCTAGAAAAATGCTTGGCATGGAGAAAGGAGTTCAAAGCCGATAGCGTTGTGGATGAAGATTTGGGGTTTAAAGAGTTAGAAGGAGTCGTTGCTTACATGCATTCTTATGATAGAGAGGGACATCCTGTTTGCTACAATGCTTATGGAGTGTTTAAGGACAAGGAAATGCATAAGAAGATCTTTGGTGATGAGGAGAAACTGAAGAGGTTTCTGAGGTGGAGAGTGCAAGTTTTGGAGAGAGGGATCAGTCTCTTGCATTTTAAGCCCGGTGGCGTAAACTCTATGATTCAGATCACTGATTTGAAGAACATGCCCAAGAGGGAGCTCAGGGTTGCCTCTAGTCATATCCTTTCTGTGTTTCAGGACAATTATCCTGAAATGGTTGCAAGGAAGGTGTGGCCCAACTTCGTTTTTTGGTTCGTTTGTTTTTGTGCTTTCTCTCTCATTGCGTGTTTCTTTCTTATGGATGTTCTTTTTTGTGTGTGTATACGGTGAGCTTGGCCTGACTTCTTTTTCTTGATATGCAGATATTCATCAATGTGCCTTGGTATTTCAGCATGATCTACTCTATGTTTAGTCCGTTCTTGACTCAACGTACAAAGAGTAAGTTTGTCATTGCGAGAGAGAGCAATGTCGCAGAGACTCTCTACAAGTGCGTTATTTTCTCCTTGTTTTTCTTTTTCCTGTTTTGGATGCTATCTGTGGAAGTTATCTCTATAATCTTAATTCATGTGAAAACTCAAAATGGGTGTCTGGAGTTTAGGTTCATTCGTCCAGAAAATGTACCTATCCAGTATGGTGGTCTGAGCAAGCGTGAAGATTTGCAGTCTGGGCCAGCTAAGCCGGCGTCAGAGTTCTCTATTAAAGGCGGAGAGAAGGTTCATCTGGAAATCGAAGGCATAGAAGTAAGTCCTTTTCCCAGGATTGCTGTCTAGTTGATTTTTCTTTTTCTCATTTGTAGCCAAAGTCTAGTTTCTTTTCCTTTCAATATAAGTTGCTTGATAATATGTTTCAGACGTCAAAGTTTTTTGTTTTCCTTTTCCTTTGGTGTGTGTTGGTTGATCTGTGCAAGGTGCCTAAAATGTGATTTTTCCTTCAAATATCTCCGTGGTTTACCTGCGGTTCTATGCCATTGCTCTTTCAGTTTAAGAAAGAACAGAAAAGAAAATAGAACTTTTTCGCTGAAGATTGTGTAAATCGATTAGCTAAGATTATTTTGTTGATGATCCGTCGAAATTTGAAGGGGGAATCAACCATTGTGTGGGATTTGGTTGTTGGTGGCTGGGAATTGGAGTATGGTGCTGAGTTCGTACCGAGTGCAGAGGGAAGCTACACCATTGCTGTGGAGAAGAGCAGGAAGATGGTCTCGGGAGACGGATCCATTCACAATTCCTTCACTGCAAGAGAGCACGGGAAGCTGGTTCTTTCCATTGACAACACCTTCTCCAGGAGGAAAAAGGTGGCTGCCTATAGGTACCTGGTGAGGAAGTCCTCTTCAGTCCCTGCTTGATGAAAATGATAGCTCATGAAGATTTTGAAAAATAATCGACAAGATCGCTTATGTTATCGTTTTATTTCGCATGAGGGATGTTATTATTGCTACTGTAGCCTGTTTCCTCTTCCTATATTATGTAAAGTTAACCCGTATTGGGTTTCTTTACTTTGTTTCCGAATCTGTACCGCATTATCATACCTCTGGTCTACAGTCGAGAGAGAGAGTTAGGTTTGTTTAATGAGTATCCACAATTACAAATTCATAGCTTTTGTATCTGATGCAAATACGGTTGTCTAGAGAGAGGAAGAGTAATTCATAAGTTTTGATAATGAAGATATAGTTGTGAAAAAGCACGGTTAATCTTCTGTTGATAAGTGATATCAACCCTCTCAAGGTGAATGAAGATGGTACGAGTAATCTTTTTGGCTGTGTGTATAGCTTGCTGTGCCCGTGAAAAAGAAAACAGTAAGCCCTGTTTTTCTGCTTCTTGCTGCTTTTTCATTGCTTTTTTACCCCTTGTTCCACCGAGGCTTTTTCTGTTCAAAATTTTCTTTTTGACTTCTTTGGTGCCTCGTGTCAGTCCTGTTGATTCATAAAGCATGCCTATGCCTGTGGATTCCACACGCGTCTCTCTCTCTCCAAGTTAGCGTAAATCTTGGGCAATTCAATTTGTCTTGAATGAAGGAAATTGTCACTTTCAGGAAAAAGAAAATTATTATTCTGTCAACTGATTTTCATGGAAAGATTGGAAAGTCCCAACTAACAATTCACGCTGATAAGAACCTATTATTAAGACACCCATGCTTCCTTAAGAGAGTAATCCAACCTAAAAGAAGTTATGGAAAGCTTTAATAGGATGATCTGCTAGCTAACCACTAGATTCAAAATGATTAATAACATCTAATAAAGCCTTTATTTCCCATGATTCACAGGCTGATCCTCCCAAGCATCTCTATGGTCCAGATCAATCCATAGTTACCCCCCGAATGAAATGGTCAGGAAGGGACAGATTTATTTCCATAATGTTGGCCACAGTTCTTGAAGGATGTCTAGCTTGTCAGACTATCGGAGCTAAATGTCGAAACCAGTAGTTATCAAGATTTATAAAATGAACATATAGCGTTCGGTGGCCTTTGAGGCAGGAAACAAGTGTTAGAAAAAGGATTTATGTTAGTGGTGTCCGATTTGAATTTGGACCTAGACGTGGTTGGTTTCAAATTAGAACTGATGAAACTGGAACTGGGCATGGAATCAGTGACCAGCAATTCAGTTCTGGTTTCATCTTTCATGAAACTCGAGGCGTCTAAACCGCCAGTTCTGGTATTTCTTTCAGCTTTTGTAATTTAAAATTTGTTATTACTTATCAGTTCTTGGCAGTTACACACTCAAGCTGGAACCGTTTTGGTTATGGTTCTACGTTCCAAGAAAACCGGAACCAGTGATGTCTAGCTGGACCTGAACCACCAGGGGAGCGGACTGGAATTGGAGCTGGGGAAAGTGGAATTGAACTGGAACAGGGGACCCCATGGTTAGGTTCTAGTTCTACCAGTGCAGCAACCGGAGTAGAACTGGTCATTGCAAGTCATGTTTTCTGGTTTAAACAGAGTCGCCTTGGAATACAATTTGGAACCGAAAGGGTTGGGTTCGGACCTGGTTATAAGTTTTGATGAAATTATTTACCGAAGCTTGAGTTGTTCGGGTATAAGCTAAAGTATGAGCTCATTCACGCGACTCACAAACTATATTTCTTAAACGAATCGAGTCGAGTTTGCATTTTCTTGCATTCGATTTGGCGTTGTTACACACCTATTCCTGATTTGTTGCCTCGCCACCACTTCAATTTTTGTGATTTGTATCTCCTCCCGCATATATTCACAATTAACAGACCGATACTTGTCAATGGTGATTTATGATAAGCTCTATATCCTATCAGAGATCTAATGCATCTCTTAGTGGTACTCAGAATTTGTTTAACATTTTTACGTGTTCGGTGTGGTTTACATTGCAACGGTACTTTGAAACCTCACTGTTAAGAGGATCAGTCAAAAAAATACAACTTTTCAGTGCTTTCCTTTTTCTTTTTACTCTTAAGTTTTACCATTTAAATACTGAGATTGGAACCGTTCATCTTTCTTAATCATATGGCTACAAATATATATATATATATATATATATACGTATGTATGTCTATATATATTATAATGTGGGTCCATAGAAGTGGCAAAGCGATCATATACATGGAAGTGGATCCTTCATATGAGAAATCCCTGACGGGTTGCCATCAAGGTTTAGTGTTTTGGAAGAAACGGAGCAACACTGCTATTAGATTTGGACAACACCGAAGGCAACAACGGGAAAAGGGGATGTGGATGTGAGATGTCGCGAATGTAAAATAAGATCACAAGTGGAAATTTGAAAGCACAGGTGCGCGTCTCGAGATAGCTTTTTCTGCGCCGTGAATGGGATAAGATTTGTAACATTTTTTCTTCAAAATCTTTTCACAAATCGTACCTCAACTCCTACAATTTTCAAATCGGTGTCCTAATCTCTAAATGCGTGCCACTTTGTTTTTTAAATCCATCCATCTGGCCGTAGCATATTTTGATTTAGTTACTATAAGGTGGTTCCTGCCCCACCGGAATGTTTGATTGCGAGTCTGCCACCACATAACTTGAACTCCAGTCTCAGCTTCATAGGTCCACTCTTAGGGTGAGCTGTTGGTGGGTTCAAAATCGAGTAAAAAGTTTGCTTCTTGATATTGGAAGAAACGTTGAGCGCTGATTTGGAAATAGCTACAAATGGGGTTTAGTGGATCAGGAGAAACCTTTTCTCTACAAACTAAAATAGGGCAGGAAAAGTCCCACGCCTACTGTTTCTATTCTAAGGAATCTAAACCCTGGTTGACCCCGAAATCTAAATATAAGATGGCCTGATAGGGCCCGCTTAGATGTGTTCTACAAATGCATTAAATTGAGCAATAAAGATCTCTGAGATTTCTACAACAAATAGGGCATGATGTTAAAAACTTCCATAAACGACGAGACACAAGAAATGTGGTTATTGGGGTTGATGACTTATAATGAATTGTGGATCATTTTAGTACTTGGAGTACCAGTGGATGAGTGGAGTTTAATGCGCCATTTTTTTTCTTGCTTTAACTCTTTAGTGCAATGGAATTGGAATCGGGAATGATGCTTGGTGCTTTAATGTGTGGATATTGAATATTGGAAAGAACGCATTAAGTTTTCTGGGCTAGGTTAGTCCCCCACATGCAAAAGGGGCAAGGAATGATTTGGACACCGGTAGCGTACACATGCATCCATTTTCCAAGACAGCTTCTAATTGCTCATATCAACAACTAAAGAGAAAGAGCTCTTGTAAGAAAAAAAATTAAAGAGAAAGCTCTCTCTCCCGCGTCTGGCATATGAATAAATAATGAGAAATAGGCTCCTCTTAACCTCTCCCACAAAGGTACACACTGCACACCAAAAAAGAACAGAAAAGATATCTGGATTCATTGGCAAAGATAGAATCCAAGGCTGGCACATCAACAAGAAAAGGAAATGAACCCTCTTTCCCTGTTATTAATACCAAAAAGGGAGCTGGTGTAAAGAAAGTTTTCTGGATTCATTTTCAAATATGGAATCCAAGGCTGGCAATACCACCTAAAAGGAATTGGATCCCATGTTCATGTTCGTCTCGAGGCCTTGAGACATTCGATCGATTACAGCACAATAAAGTTCAACTTATCACTCACTTGCATGCATGCCAGTACGGATAGCATGAACTTGAATGGTTTTATGATTACAAGTAGGCGAGCCCACTTAGTGTGGGATAAGGCGTAGTTTTGGTCTTGGTTTGATTACTCTCTTTCAACTCTGAATCTGAGTACCTCAAATCCTGTTAGTAGGTTTTAATGAATACAGAATCATTTACATCTCCACATGCTAAATCCTTTCTTTGTTTAATGCACTTTATAGCAAACGCGTACACAACTATGAGAAACCATAAAAAAAATCCAAGCAAAATCAAGTAAAAGCCTCTCCAAAAAATCCAACTATGAGAAACCATAAAAACTCACAAGCCTCTTGTTCTTTGCTTACTTAGAGAAAATCACTACTTAGAGAAAATCTGGTGTGATTAGAAAGATGAAGGAGCAAGCCAAAGGATCGATCATCAGAAAAGGCAAATCGTCCAACACTAGTATCAGGACCTCGCTATCTGAAATAAAAACCGTACGCTCTTAAGTTTTGAAGAAACGAGAAAAAAAGAGGAGTAATATAAGGGAAAAAACTTCCTGTTATGGCCGAAAACAATAGACTGTCTATCGAAAATCATAAACTGTGGCCTTAGACAGGCGGTAGGAAAGATAGGCCAAAAAGTCGAATCAGTTAGGATATGTAAAAGGCCAAATCGGCCAAAATTGACCAAGATCGGCCAAAGGCCATAAAGTCAAATCGGTGAGGATATGCAAAAGGATAGATCGACCAAAATCATCCAAGATAGGCCAGAATGGTATGGTTTTGCCAAAGGCTAGACGACCGCAATAGAAAGTCGGCGAAGTTCTGCCAAAGGCCAGAAAACCGAATCAGAAGGATAGAAGGAGAGAGGAAGAAGGAGGCCACAGACCGATGGCCAACGACAGAAAACATTAGGTGGAAGGAGCAAAACCAACGGCCAACCATTGATCGAAGGTACAAGGACAGAGCCAAGGCCAACGACCGGTGACCATCAACAAAACAAAGAGGATAGAGGGAGGCTCTCTTTCACATCGCTCTCTCTTCCCTTTTATACCGCTCGGAAACCGCCAACGATTTCAAAAAATCGTGGCATAAAAACTGATAGTTTTCTAAAATCATTGATAGTTTCTAGAAAACTGTCTCGAGCAATGGGCTAAGAAGTTCATTTTGCCCTTGGCCAGTTTTGGAAATTACGAACTGCCATAGGTAAAATTACCAAAATATTCAGATATTTTTGAGTAAAAGTCAATTTTACCCTCAAATGGGCGAAAGGTCGGTTTTTCCCTCTAACTTTTTATAAAAATTACAAAATACCTAGAGGTTGAATTACTTTCCTACCCTCACTATGTTAAAAGACAAGTTTGCCCTTTTCTTTTCAAAAATTTACAAATTCACACTGAATGACAAAATTTTAAGTTTAGCCTTGATCAGTTATGAATTTTACAAAAAAACTATATACCAAGTTTACTATTCTGTCCCTATTTTTTTTGAAAAATTATAAAACCAGACATAGATAAAATTATTGGTTTACCCCTACAGTTTCACCGAGCCTCTCTCCGAGACATTCCACAGATTGTTATGCCTTTCATGTGGGTCAGAACTTACTCGACAAGGAATTTCGCTACCTTAGGACCATTATAGTTACGACCACCATTCACTAGGGATTTGGTCGTCGACTCCCTTGTCATCAAGTCACCAACTTCCTTGACCTTCTGACACTATGCATGCATCAACCCCCATACATGGTCTTACGACTTGGCGGAGACCTGTATTTTTGGTAAACAGTCACCCGGACTTGGTCACTCCAACCCCCTTTGTGAGGAGGCACCCCTTCTCCCGAAGTTACGGGGCTATTTTGTCGAGTTCCTTAGAGAGAGTTATCTCGTGCCCTAGGTATTCTCCTACCCATCTCTATCGGTTTCGGGTACAATTACCCTTTTGTTGAGGGTCGTTCGAGCTTTTCCTTGGAGTATGGCATGGGTCACTTCAGCACCATAGTGCCTGATACTCAGACATTGGCTCGAGCCATTTCCTCTACCCTTCTAACCCTGCAAAAAGCAAGGTCACCTTGCGTCCTTGAACCGATAACTATCTTTCGGACAACCTATCCTCCTCCGTCCTTCAGGACCAATAAGGGGCAGTACAGGAATATTCACTTGTTATCCATCTACTACGCCTTTCGGCCTGATCTTAGGCCCTGACTCACCCTCCGTGGACTAACTTGTAGAGGAACCCTCAGGTTTTCGGGTCATTGGATATGTAAAATATCAAATTGTGAAAGGATGGAAGTCATCAATTTATTTTAAATATTTTATTTGTACTTACAAAGAAAAATAATATTTTGAGTTTAGAACAACTTTTAGAAAAACAATGATATTCATTTGAAGAAAGCTTAATTATGAAGGATGATAAAGGATAACTGTTAGCAAGCATTCCTATGACAAAAGGTAAGATGTTTGTTCTTAATATTTAAAGTAATGTTCCATGATACTTACAATCTTGTTCTCAAGATTCTTCTTGGTTTTGGCATATGAGATTTGGTCAATGAGATCTTGATGATGTCAAATTAATGTGTAAAGATAGCATGATGAAAGGACAATCAAGAATCAATCACTTAATCTATTATGTAAAAGATTTATTCAAGAAAGCAAGAACAAGTTTTCCAAAGGAGTCTTTGTAAAGATCACAACAACATCCGGAGTTGATATATTCTGATATATGCAGGCCTATCGAGCCATCTTTGCTTGATAAGAACAATTATTTTTTCTATGATGATTACTCTAGAAAAACTTGGGTGTATTTTTTATAGGTGAAATGAGAGGTATTTGAGAACTTAAAAATGCAAGGCTGTTGTGGAAAACCATATCTGGTACAATATTAAAGCTCTTTGGTCCGATAGAAGTAGAGAATTTAATTCGAAAAAACTTATGTCATTTTGTGAGAGGAATGAAATTTATAATTCCATGACAGTTTCAAGATCCCCAGAACAAAATAGTGTACCCGAGATAGTAAATCTATGGATGAAGCGGCTGCTGACGATAAAAGATAGTGCAATGACATGAATGAAGAAATCAAAGTCGTTAAGAAGAATGATAAGTGTGAGTCAACTACACTTTTAAAGATAAAAAATACTACTTAAGTGAAGCAAAAGAAGAATAAGATCATTATTTTTAAAGAAGGATATGATAAAGAGGTCTTCAAGAAGTTTGAAGTAGACAATTGCGTTCTGAATAGAACACTTGTAAAATGCGGCATGAAGTTATTTAAGTAGGGACATGTAAATAAGGTTAATTCTATAAAGATTTGTATGGATAATAAGTCTGCCATTGCCCAAGAATCCATTATTTTTTTCACGAAGGGAGTAAGTTGAGGTTACAAGGAGGTAGGTCCCATTCGGGATGTGACCATTTTGACACATTTCCTATATTTGGTTCCCCTTTTGGGTCTATCTGTTCCTCCTTCCACGGACAATTATTCTGTTGAACATAGATTGTCCTAAGACCTGTCGTCCTCTTCAAGATGATAGGTCATTTTCTTACTCAACTGCTGTGGGCCCGTAACTAAATCTGTCACCGTGTGGATGGACAGAGTTTCTAGAAATCCCTATCAACGGCAAGAAGCTGCTAAATTGCCTTCGAAAGTCTGAGGTCAACTCCTATACTTATCTATCAATAGAGTTCTATTTGTACCTGAGACCAATCTTTTTTCCATGGAGCATTGCTTCATACATCATGGTATTCTCGAGTTGGTATTCTCGAGTTGTGTACCGCATTCATCTTGGACTCCTAGACTCATCTGATATGGGAATTGCAGTTCCTACATAAATGATTTGCCTCTTCTCGTCGGGGAAGAGCGGAGGTTGAATATAGCAGATGGTTTCAGCTAATAATATGTTTAAGTCCGCTACCAACAAAGAGTGTATTTTCTACAAATTAAATCTGGTAGAGGCTTGCCTAAACCTAGCTTCCCTATTCCCCAATTTCATGACAGTCTTGTGTCATAAGAACGGAAGAGAAATGCTCTTTCTCATGAAACAACTTCCATTGCCATCACGATATACATATAGAATGCTGGCTTTCCGGCGAAAATTCATTCAAACCTGTATCTGTACTGCAAAGTTAAGAAAAGTCCCTGCTGGATTTAAGATCAGACCTCCTTTTATGGACTCCCCTTTTACCTTTGAGAGAAGGTCCCTGTTTGTACACCTCCTACAAGAAAGTAGCTCAAACAAGTATTTTCCAGCCTCAACTTGCGAAACAAACATCAATGCTATTTTGTCTCTCTCACATGGTAACTGTTGAACCTCACACGGACACGAGCACGGTTGAAGCCAGATTTGAACTACGCAAGCTCGATATTCATCTCTCTTGAAGAGATCGGCCCGAGTCAGGAAGTATCGGCAGCAATCTTGATTAAGATAAGCCCCAACTAAATCTTGTATTGCATCTTGTAGTTACAAGACCTGCTATAGCTTCTATTTAATCATTTGCAGGATCCGCTGGTCCTTGATATCTGACGAGCGTACGCCATAATGGAGCTTCATTTGGTCTAGGCAGCACGTTGATGCATGTATGTGTATGTGTGTGTGCGTGTATTGTGTGTGTGAGGGAGAGAGTGATCTCGAAAGAGAAGCCACAACATTTTCATGTACATACAGTATCATGTTCCATCTAACCAACGACAGAAATATGGAACAGACATACACATAACTCATATGCATACATTATACATAATGTATCACATTTGTAACAAAAGAGAAGAACTAACCCCAAGAGCCTTCACACTTGATTCACTTCGTCTCTTGACATATGTGAAAGAAATAAGAACGAAACATTCCAGAACTTCAAAGACGACATCCCTGTCTTTTCTGTACAATCCAAAACTGGCTTCACCGACCCCTACTTATTTCATCGTCAACGACGCGGTTCCCTCAACCCACAAATACCAACGGGTCTGCTTGGCAACCACACCTACCCTCCCTAAATGCTTTCACCGGCCGGTATTCTCTGGACCTGGCGGTGCAGTTGCATCCTTAGAGCCACTTTGGCTGCCATACATCTCCTTGCTCTCCCACAACGGAGAGAGACAAGGAGGTGACTCCAATCCATACATGACTTCATCAAAACGAGAATCATTGACCAGCTCCTCACCCAATCCGAAATCCGTATACAAGTGTCTCATATCCTGTACACTGCATTCCAGCTTGAAAAGATCAAGGTCCCGGAAATCCATGTCATCATGATCATCATCAGCTTACTCCATAAGCTCAAGGCTGCCAAACAACTTGGCGTCTGGGCTCTGCATCTGGAAGGACAATGCATTTGGACTGGAGAAATCCAGCTGCTCCATTTCGGCATCACAGACCACAGAGGAAATTAACTTTGTTGGTGCAATTGGAGAAGACTCTGTACATCATACCTAACAGCTGCTCCATATCAAACATTGCATCCGGTACGGGTAGATGTTGCACGATACTCTGCAGCCTCGTTTGATCGTCAGCCTGATCCAGCGTGACTTCGACTGCTTCTTGTTTCACACGGTGACCGTTATCTGGCTCTGTCACCCTGTGATTTCCTCAATTTTAACTCCCTCGTCAGTGGCTATGTTGCTGCCACCAAGCATTCTGGGTGATAGACCTAGAGCACCGCCGCTAGCCTCTGTAGAAGATGAATAAAGCAACGGGGTGGCCATATTGCCGACTTGTTCTTTGTTCGAAGAAGGCCCATGAGCTTCCACGCCATCACATACAAAGCTGGTAGACTCTCCCTGTGTTTGCGATGTAAGTGACGAGTCCCTCGAGCCACTTGAAGCAGGAAGATTGACGCAAGCACTTGAGCCATACATTGCGAGACTAAGTCTCAACTATTTACCGTACTCATTAATGAGTCTAGTAGCATTTAATGTGTCACAAAACGTGTAGTTTCCATGATACTCATGAAGTTCTAGTTCCTAGAATCCATTTTCCAGGATAATTATGTGATGTTGGTAACTAGGTATTATTTTCAATATTTTGTTAATGCATAACATTAATGCCTAGTAATATATATTTAAGCACTTGGAGTTGTACGAACTAGTTAGTTTTTGGAAGCCATAGAATTTTTGGAAGTCTCTCCTTCCCCTCTCATATCTCATCTGAATCCTTCTACCTATTTCGCATTTCCTACCTATTCTATAGTCTGTTCCTTATACTACAATTTTCTCTATTTTGTGCGTACCTACTCATTAACAAAAACATACCCTAACACCATTTCTAGCTTTAGAAACCCCAACGATAATTCTCCCTACCGGATCAGATGATTTCTCTACTTCCTATCCTCGAGGTTTAAGTTTTGACCAGGTTCAATTCCTCGCCATGGAGCGATGACAAGAAGAGATAGTGGAACAACTACGAACTCTTATGTGGGCATTTGCTCACATGAGTCATACACAAAATATGTCTCATCTGAACCCAGAAGAAGACCAACTTGAGCAGCACAATGTTGATTTTGAAGAAGCGTCACCTCTTCTCGCTATTGGCATCAACCAATTGTTAATTGTTGTTGTCCTGGACCCCGCCATCATTTGAAGATCAAAATACCCAAATTCGAAGGGACTAGCTCACCTGAGGAATTCTTGGATTGGGTTTAGAAAGCAAAGTAGGTGTTAGAATTTTACCGCTATTATAAGAAAAGAAGGTGAAAATAGCAGCTCTAGAATTTATAGACTACGCCAATCTCTGATGGAAAAATTTACGAGAGCAGCGGAGGAGAGGGGGAGAACCAGAAATTCATAGTTGGCAAACCATGAAGCATCACATGGCACAATGATTTGTTCGAGACTACTATAAACACGATTTTTACCTTCATCTTAAAAGCCTGTGGCAAGGTGGACTTCGTGTTGAAGACTACATTAAGGAGTTTGAGACAATCATGCTGCGCTATGCATTACAAGAGCCTAGAGAATAGACCATCGCTCGTTTCATGCAAGGACTAAACAAAGAAGCCTCAAACGCAGTAGAATTGCGGCCCTATGATAGGGTTTCTAGATGATGTCATCAAATTAGTCATCAAGATTGAGAGGCAACTACATAGAGGATCCAACCAAGGTTGCATCTGTCCTAGTAAAACTAGTACTACCAATACCCAATCAACCGAGGAGATTATGCATAAAGATTGGGACAAGTCTAATTCAAAAGCGGTGGACAAATCAAGGAGAAAGAAAAGGTCAATTAGGCAAACAACAAGGTGAATAGTTGTGACATCAAGTTTTTTAAATGTCTGGTTAGAGGTCATACCGCAAGTCAATGCCCAAACAAAAGTGAAGATGAGAAAGATGACAATGACGAATCTGTAATCATAGAATTAGCCGATGAAGGTGAGCTACTAGTTATTCGACGACTTCTAAACACAAAAATTTCTCCAGGGCAAGAGTAGTAGGAAACTCGAAGGTACAAGTTCTGATATTGTCACATCCTCACCCTAGTTTTCAATAGTTGAACAATCAGGGTGAGATCAAGGTTAGCACCAGGCAACCATTTCCCTCTCAATTGGCAAAACTTACCAAGACAAAATTCTTTGCGACATCCTTCACATGGAAGCTTGCCATCTCTTGCTTGGCCAACCATGGCAGTTTGATCGTCCAGTCGTGCATGACAGATATAGGAATACATATACATTTTAAAAGGATGGTAAGAAAATATCACTGGTGCCTCTCAACCCATGCCAATTGTTGCAATGTCCGAGTCCCAAACCAGTGGTTCCCAAAGAATTCTTGTTTATGTCAAAGCATTACATGGAAAAGTTGTTTAGATGACTTCAACCAATCTACATACTATTGGCTACGGAATTATTGAAATCACTTTACGTTGAGCTACCTACGGCCATCGGTGCACTATTACAACAATACCAAAAATTATTTCCCAAAGAGCTCCTAACTAGTCTTCCTCCAATAAGAGTAGATGAACATTAGATTGACCTTGAGCTAGGAGCATCTTTGCCTAATCGTCCAGCCTGTCGTAGCAACCTGCAAGATTCAAAAGAGTTGCAGAGGCAAGCAAAAGAACTTCTCAGCAAGGAATACACCCCAGTTGTTCCTACCTTATTAGTTCCTAAGAAGGATGGATCATTGAGAATGTGCATGGACAACAGGCCACTCAATAAAATAATAGTGAAATATCGATACCCGATCCTACGACTTGATGACCTAGTGGATGAACTACATAGAGCCAAACTATTTTAGAAAATAGACATGAAAAGCAGCTATCATCAAATTCGTGTAAAGAAGGGAGACAAATGAAAGACTGCATTTAAGACCAAGTGCGGGTTGTACGAATGGCTTGTGATGCAGTTTGGGCTTTCCAAGGTGAACTCAGTACCTTCATAAGCCTCATGAACTCAATCCTCCAAGCTTTTATCGGTAAGTTTGTCGTCGTATATTTTGATGATATTCTTGTTTATAGTGCATACCTACACGATCATATTGAGCATATGAAATCTTTACTGGAAAAGTTGTAAGGACAATATCTTTTCATCAACCTCAGGAAATATCACTTCTACCAGGATAGAGTTTTATTCTTGGGATTCGTTGTTACCAAGCAAGGCATTGAAGTGGATCAAACAAAAATTCAAGCCAATAAGGATCGGTCTGCCCCATAAAAATTGTAGATGTACAAAGCTTTCATGGATTGGCATCTTTTTACAGGAGGTTTACCAGAACTTCAACACAATCGCTGCTCCACATTCTGATTGCCTCAAGAAGCAAGGTGAATTTAGATGGGGTGATCAAGAGCATCAAAGTTTTGCAACCTTTAAAATAAAGCTTTGCACTACACCTATCTTAGTCTTTCCTTACTTCAACAAGGTATTCGAGATTGAGTGTGACACCTCTAGTATTGGTATCAGTGATGTATTAATGTAAGAAGGAAGGACAATTGCATATTTCAGTGAGAAATTGGACAATGGTCATAAAAATTACTCAACAACAACAACTAAGCCTTTTCCCATACTAGACGGGGTCGGCTACATGGATTCTTTGTTTCTACAAATCCCTATCGTGTGCCATGTTTGCAGTTAACTCACAATAAGCTAGATCATTCTTTATTGTTTCTTTTCAACACTTTTGTGGTCGTCCTCTAGCTCTTTTAATACTTTCCAAATTTAGTTTTTCATACCTTCTTACAGGTTCTTCTTTTGATCTTCTTTCTATATGTCCAAACCATCTTAAACGATATTATCTCATTTTATCCTCTATTGGTGCCACTCCTAATTTGTTTCTAATAACCTCATTATGTATACGGTCTTTTCTTGTATGACCACTCATCCATCTCAGCATCTTCATTTCTGTCACAAACATCTTTTGTACATGTTGATGATTAACTGCCCAACACTCAGAACCATAAAACATGACAGGCCTAATTGCTTCTCTATAATATTTACCTTTTAACTTTAATGGTATCTTCTTATCACAAACAATACCTAATGCTTCTCTCCATTTTAACTAACCAACATTAATTCTATGCATAACATCTCCATCAATTCTTCCATCCTTCTGAAAAATTGACCCTAGGTATTTAAAACTTTCCTTTTGAGGGATGCAATGTGTACCAATTTTAATTTCTATGTCCTCTCAGGTAACCAAATGATCAAACTTACATTCCATATATTCTGTCTTTGTTCGACTAAGTCGGAGGCCTTTGCTTTCTAATGTTTCTCCCCATAGTTCCAATTTTCTATTAACTTTTTCCTTAGACAACTCCACTAACACAATGTCATCTCCAAATAACATACACCAAGGTACTTCATCTTGAATATGTTTTGTTAACTCATCAATCACCATTATAAATAAATATGGACTTAAAGTTGATCCTTGATGTAACCCAATATTAACTTCAAAAAAGTATGTCATTCCTTCATGAGTCCTCACACATGTTTTTGCACCATCATACATGTCTCTAATAAGGTTAATGTATGTCAATGGGATACCTCTTTTTACTAAAGTTCTCCAAAGAACCTCCCTCGGTACCCTATCATAAGCTTTTATTGATCAACAAATATCATGTGAAGGTCTTTCTTTTTTGCTCTAAAATGTTTTATAAGACGTCTTAAAAGGTTAATCACTTGATAATTGTCTTAACCTACGTTCGATAATTCTTTCCCACAATTTCATAGTATAGCTCATTAACTCTCCTAAGCTAATACTAACATCTTTATTTTCATTAAAAAGCTTATAAAAATAGTTTTTTCATCTATTTCTTATATCATCATTTGCCACTAGAATTTTTTCATCCTCGTCCTTGATGCATCTAATATAATTAAGATATTTAGCTTTCTTATCTCTAGCCCTATCTATCCTAAAACTATCTCTTTCATCCTCTTTTGAGTTGAGTTTTTTATATAAATCCTCCCAAATTTTAGCTTTTGCTTCACTGACGGCCTTTTTCGCTTCATTCTTTGCTTTTTTATAAGCCTCTAAAATTTCACTAGTTTTCTTAGCATAATATAATTTTGTAACATGCCCTCTTTGCCTTGATTTTATTTTGCACTACTTCACTCCACCACCAAGCTTCTTTTTGTGCCGGTACACCTCTCTTAGATACACCTAACACATCTTTCACCACTTTCCTAATATGTATAGCCATATTGCTTCATATATCATAGGGTGTACCAACATAATTCCAAACATCTCCTTGCAGGACTTTATGTTTAAATATATCTTCTTTATCACTTTTGAGGTTTCACCATTTAGTTCGAATAGCTCGATGCACTCTTTTCTTCTTTGTCCATTTTTTTTTGTAAATCCATAACTAAAAGTCGATGTTGGGTGGTTAAGCTTTCTCCTGAAATTACCTTCCAATCTTTACAAATCGCTCTATCTTTTCTTTACAAATAAAGTAATCAATTTGTGTTTGTGATAAGCCACTCTTATATGTAATTAAATGTTCATCTCGTTTTTTTGAAGATTGTATCGACTATAAAGAGATCAAATGCCATAGCAAAATTTAAAATCTCCTTACCTTCCTCATTTATATCCCCCAAGCCAAAGTTTCCATCAATCCCATGATATCCTAATGCCTCTTTACCGACATGTCCATTTAAGTCTCCTCCTAAACAAATCATTTTCCTTTGTGGAATCTTTTGAATCACCTTATCTAACTCTTCCCAAAAAGTTGTCTTTATACTATCTTCTAGTCCTACTTGGGATGCGTAAGCACAAACTATGTTCAAAACCTCTGCTCCTAACACTAATTTCAACGTCATGATTCAATCACCATATTGTTGTATGTGTACTACACTATCCTTTAAATCTTTATTTATTATAATACCGACTCCGTTTCGAGCATTTTCTTTACCTAATTACCATAATTTAAAACCTCTATCCTTGTAAACATAGAATATGAATCTTTCTCCGAATCATAGTATCTTCCACCTCCATTAGTTTACCGGATAATGTTTTGATATTCCAAGAACCAATATGAATCTTATTATCTAGGACTAGCTTCCTTATCCTCCTCATCCGTCCATATTCAAAATGCGGAGACCCTCTCTGAAAATTATTCACTATATTTGGGCGACAATATAGCGGGACTAACTTCTTTACCTACACCCGTCCATGATGTGGGAACCCTCTCTGCAATTGATTCACTACATTCGGGCGAAAATATAGTGGCCCTTGTTTACTTATTACTGCATTCGGGCTCTGCAATACGTCGCAAGGCAGGAACGCCCCAAAACAATACTCATAATTTTTGTAATCCATGTTATAAAATCCGATGAAGTTTTACGCTGGTTATCAGAAGCCTAACACAACCCTCTTCCTTTATCCAGGTTTGGGACTGACAATACAAGGGTGATCCCTTACATGGGTGGAGTTGTGTTAGGCTCTACAAAAATGACAACATTACTGCCAAAAAGAATTCATCATACATACTGATTTGGATTCTGAAATGATCAAGGAACAATATGCCAAAGACCAGAAGCTCAGACCACACTTTTCCCACCCAAACTATGCTTAGTTGGGTGACCATATTCATGAAGGGTACTTGTTCATACTTGGGTGCCTCTATATTCCCAAGAGCTCATTAAGAGAACTCCTCGTACGGGAAGCCCACAATGGACGACACACTACTCATCTTAGAGAAGGAAAGACGTTGAACCTCTACTTAAACAATATTTTTATTGGCCGAGTCAAAAGCGGGATGTGCATCAGGTGATTAGTCGTTGTGCTGCTTGCAAAATGGCAAAGAGCATCAAGGCCACATCACAAGGACTATACATGCCCCTACCACTGCCTAACAGGCCATGGAGTGATGTTAGCATGAATTTTATCCTCTAGCTGCCACATTCATGGTGGGAAAAGATTCAATTCTGGTGGTTGTAGACAAATTCTCTAAAATGGTGCATTTCACTGCTTGTCATAAAACTAATGATGATATTCACGTTGTTGATCTATTTTTTAGGGAAGTTGTATGGCTACACGACATTTCTAAGAGTATTGTTTTTTATCATGATGCTAAATTCCTCAACCTCTTCTGCAAAACTATGTGGCGAAAGGTTGGAACCAAATTACTCTGACATCCACAAACAGATGGCAAAACTGAAGTTACCAATCACACTTTGGTTGCACTGCTCCATGATATCTTGCAAAGAAAATAAAAAGGTGAGATGATCATCTTGCTTTAGTTGAATTTGCTTATAATCGGGCTACACACAATACCACAGAGCATTCGCTGTTTCAAATCCTTTATGGCAGCAACCCACATATTCCTTTGGAACTTGTTGTACCCCAAGATAGTGAACTTACAAATATGCATGGAGACTCTAGAGCCAACTTTTTCATGGAGTTCCATAAAAATATTAGCCAATATATCAAGGTACATAATGAGTATTTCGAAAGTAAATCAGTCCAATTCAAACCTGGTAACTTGGTTTGAATCCATCTTCAAAAGGAGTAATTCTCAAAGATAAGGTCAAAACTTCAAGCAAAGATTGATGGACCATTTCAAGTACTCAAGAAAGTCAACAATAATGCTTATAAGCTAAAGCTCCCAGTGAGCAGATGATCACCGCCACAAAAAGGCTAGATAACTCAGGAAAATGTCTCATAGTCCTTTGATGGGTAAGGCATTATTAGTGCATTTCCTTTATCTAGGTCTTAGGAATTCTAGGGACTTTGACCTCTAGATTTCAATTATTGTGTAAGGTAGAGTTTGCTAGGGCTTCCCTTTCATACCTTGGTGTAAAGGATCGTGAGGTTTGTCTCTTGAGTAGTGTAGTTCTTGCGAATTCTTGTTGGCTCTTGGGTCTTCAAGCTCACTTGGTACCAAAATGATTGGATGACTGCTTCAAACGATCTGCATGCTATGCTCGAAAGGATTTGACGAGACCATGCATAGTAGCTAAGAGGGATAGTCATTAATAAGAACGTCATGATTCGTCATGAAAGGGTTGACATACATGCTTAGTTCTTTATCTACTAGCTTCAATCTCTAGTCTTTGATTGCCTTTTTAGTACATGGGCAACTTTTTTATTTCCTCGTGGAAACGCCATTCAAGCAGCTTTATCTATCGATATCTGAGAAATATATCAAAATCTAATTAGCTTTTGATATATTGAAGAATAGGGGATATTTATTGCTAGGAATCTTCTTCTTCCACTTGTGAGGTCGACAAGTATATATAGGAACTTTCATGAGCTTGATGGCCATTACTTTAGAGGGATCATAATCATTTGCATCCGCTCCCTCCATGATTTCCTATATACAAGATATCACAAATGGCGGTTGAGGTCTTTTGAGAGCTCTTCCGTATTTTAGATTAATGGTATCAGATGCATTCGATATATATTGGACCTTAGTAGCTCCATTTATAGTTAAACCAACTTTGAGCAGTAATGGCTTATCAATCCTTTCTTGATTGGCAAACGTTCACAATTCTTTATTGGTGTATAGGTCAAATACATCTAACAACATGCTATCATGTCATGTAATCTCTTGAAAAAGGCTTTCATTATTTCATGAGTCTTTTGTTAAATATTCATGAGGTCATTGTGGTTGGGCTAAGGATTTATCTTATTATATTCCTTCAAAAAGGTCTTTTGCATTTCATCTTATGCTTGAATAGACCCTTCCTTAAAAAATGTATACTAGGCATAAGCTTGCTTGGATAGAGAAGAGATAAAGAGCCATAGCTTGTGATACTCGCTCTCTCCAAGATCCCACATTGCATAACAAACGTTAGAAGATGCCCCCTTGGTACTTCCCATCATGTCGTGAAAAGTTGGTAAATTTAACCTTAAAGCCCCTTAGGATGGGAGCAACTTGTTGGCTCATTTGGGGCACGACTTAAATCCACCTCGGCATCTAGTACCTTAAATTCGAAACAAAGAGCATTACATACCAGCTCAAGGCATATCTTCAAGGTTTGGAGTCGTTGTGGCATTGGGACAGGGAAAGGATGATCCTATCGATTTGATGTTGTGAATAGGGGGAATCGGTTGATTATAATCGATCAGAGGAATCTATTTGGGTCTATGGATTGGCTTCTACTAGAGGAGGTGGTGATGCTTGTAGATAACCAGTTGTTTGGGAAATTGGTGAAGTTGCGGCATCGTTGGCACAGACAAAATTGGTTGGGCGGGAGAAACTTAATATGTTCCCCCTAACGTGCCAATTGACATGTAGGTGTGGTCTTGTTCATCATTTTGTGCCGTAAAAATTCTGACATGAGATATCCTCTTGGTGTCTGATTGGTAGTTATCAGTTGCAACCCAAAAGCTTGTGGGGTTTGGGGGGCTCCATATGGTGATTACCGCAACTGTCTTGGGGGTGTTGTTGATGAAGAAGAAGCTAAAGCTGGTGAGTGACCAATATTTTTCATCATATCAAGTGGTCATAGTGTGATCTTGACTTGAATGTATCGAAGATCAAGATAATGTGTGGCAATCAATTTGGAAGGTGTTGAAACTCCAGTGAATGTCCAAAACGACAAGTATTGTAGTCAACCACGGTAGTAGCCTCAACCGCCTGCCTCTATCTTTCAGCTAACTATTCTTGCTCTTGCATGATGGCTAGAGGGTTAGCAACTATCGCTGACATGGTGTCCCTTATAAATTGTGGAACAGACCGATGCATTTTAGATACAAAAGCATGAAACGACTCCTGAAAGGCCAACCTCAATTATTCCATGATCGACACATCAACACTGAGTGGGAGCTAGTTTCTCCCCTTTCCTATTTAGACGGCCTTGGAGTAGAAGTTGATCTTCGTTCAACCTGATCATCAAAAGTGTGAGCCTCGCTACTATATGTTGGTGTTCCATGCTCATTGCTTGAAGGGTCAATGTTATGGGATGGTCAGGTGGGCATTCAATGATCAACACGATAAGAGAAGAACAAAAAATGTTCTCTTTGACTGGTCCCACCAAGATTGCCAAAGAGTGGTGTTGTCTGGGATGACTCAACTTGAATAGTTGAATGCTTCTACAATTTTGCGTTGATGAGGTGCAGGGCAGGTAAAAGAGTGTTGACCTCCATTCTCAAAGGTTTTTGGTAAGGTTCACGAAATCGTGGGTCTCTTGGAATCCACAGATACCTATTCTACTTCTTCCTTGAAAAGACTCAGAAAAGACTGTGCCTAAGAGAGACTTCGAAGGGTACAAACCCCACTTAAGATGCCAGAAATGAGATAGCACTAAAAGGAAAAGATTAAAAGTCGATCTTGAGAAAAAGTCTACAAACTAGTAACTAAAAGTGGAAGGCCTATGCTATAGTAAAGAAACTACAACTGCAACTGAGGAAAGACTTTGAGAAGGATACATTGATTGATCTCTCATGATGATGATGATCTTGATGCTCCTCTAGCCTTCCTTTCACAGAGGGTTGACATGGTTTCAAAAGAGCCTTTTCACCTTTCGTTAGGTTCCTCCTACACGGATGCTTCTTTATTTTTATTTCTCTCACCTACTTCTGGTTGCTTTAATGGGTTGATCATGGTCATATTCTCGATTTACCTATTATTAATCCTTCTGTTCTCAGATCCATTGAATCCCCTTTTAGTGGCTTCCATGACAATACAGTTTTCAGCATTAACAATATGTGAAATGTTGATAGTTGAATGAATCATTGAATTGAAACAATGGATCAATTGAAATAGGTGAATAACAAAGGTGATAGTGCAAGCAATATGTAGATTGAGCGTGACCCAATAGCTCTCTAAAAATGGCTACTTTGTCAAGAGTTATAACTATAGTGCAAATGTTTTAGAAATGGCCAAGATTTAACCATTTAGGCGACAAGAACAGTTAAGGATACCTTTACAGCGGCGATGATTGTGTGTGTTTTGGCTGTGGTCTTGACCGTTTCTATAGAGTTATCGCAACCTTTTTTATAGCTATGGTCCTAATGAGATGATTTAAAGGAAATGGTGATAGTTGAACAATCGCTACTAATGTCGTGATGGTTTCAACCCTCACCAAGAGGCCATCAAAACTCCTCACCATTACCGTATATTGTGGATTTGATAATAGATCTTGGGTTTCAACCACTCGAACTAGACCCGATGGGACCAAACTCAGCTGGCCCGACGACTCTGTCTAGGCCAAGTCGCCAGGACTGCTGCTTATGTTGGTTTTAGAAGTCAATCTCAGCCCGTTTTCAGACATCAGATGTGGCAAATAAGTAGCTCTTGAAAAGCTCTCAGTAGGAACCTATCACGGAATATTTTCGAAAATCTCGAATTCTTACCCTGTGATAGCAAAGCAACGCCCGTCGCTGCTTTCAGCTCACGTCTGTGCGCAGAACTGCACCTGTGCGTTCGTTTGTCACCTGCTCAGCTGCTGTTCATCAACTTCTGGTGCGGAAGGTCTTCACTCCTCACGTCGACCTGCCGGAAGCTCACATTCGGTGTGAAGACAGGATCTCCATTCGTCTAAGAAGTAGAACACTCTTATTATTCACTTCAAACAACCGGATTACAGAGACACAAAACACAACGGTTCTGCTGACAAAGGAGGTTCACGGTTCAGTTAAGGAACTGGTTCAGCCTTGGTTCACCGTGAACCAAGCTGATGAGATCTCTCTCCTCTCAAGAGACTCTCACTCACTCGGGTAAGCCCCTACTCACTCAAGTCACTCACCACTCCCTAACACTAGGAACCATATCACTCACAACCTCACTTCATGCCTAAACTCATCCTAGCCATGTCCTATTTTTGGAACTCGGCTGGGCTGGGTTCTCATGTCCAGCCAAGGGATATTCTCATGAAATATTCCCTTGGGTTAACTAACTAGAGTTAGGCACTAACCCCACCTAGTTAGGCCAACTTGTGTCTAGTGTTGTGACCCGATTCACCTAGACACACTAGACCTTATATGACCCAAGCACACTAACATCACTCGTGGTTATGTACAGGACTCACAATACATGTATGTACAATGACACGACTCCATGTGCTGAAGAAATGCTCCACCAGTGTCGGTGCGCGTGCTCCTCATGCGTGCGGCACGGGTGCATGGCACATATGCATGGCACGTGGTGCGTGCGCGGGGCGCTAGCGTCGCGTTCGTCACAGAACCACCCTTTGGTATCCTTATGATGCCACAGACCATGAAGTTGGTAATGGCTGAGAAAAACTAATCCCAACCAAATGGGTAGTCTATGGACCTTCTTTGTTCTTAGACGGTCAAGTGGCGGACAAAAGATTACAAAAACTCAACAAGAGGGCCGATTTACCTTATATATTACTGTTCGCTACTGTCCTCGAGCCATTCTCTACCGCTCTTGGATCTTTTCTGATCTAAGATTTAAGGGGCACAAAATCTCTCTTGCTTCATCTCCAAACAGGCATCGTGGAGTCTACGATCGGTAAGGAAATCAGCCAAGTCTTTCCTGTTCACTTTCTTATTTTTACATTTGGTTCTCGAGTTTGGGTCTCAACTTGGGATTCGCCAGAAAATTAACTTTTAGAGGTGTTCACTGTTCGGTTCGGTTCGGTTCAATTCTAGCCTCAACCTCGAATTGAACCACGGTACTACTTATTTAAGGTTGTTCCTAAATACAATTTAAATTCCATTAGATTATTTGGATCTACGGCCTACATTTTATATGTATGAGCTTATAAAACACATATACATAAACTTATAAATTTATCAAGGTTTCAATCCATATTAGTATATAAACTATATATATGTGCACATTTTATATATATATATATATATAATGTTATAAAACACATATACATAAGCTTATAAACTTGTAAAGATTTATATCTGCATGTATACACAAATATGTTGAAGCCCATTAGGCTCCTTCTCATGATAGTCTTTCAAACAAAGACTTTATATCAACAATTAAAATTGACCTATGATTTTTGATAAAGCGGGTGAAATTGAATGACAGATGCATAGAAACCGAGTGCACAACCAAGAAACCCTCTTTTTATTAGTTGAATTCTTAGGAAAATGCAAATCGACAGATTCAAGATTTACATGGCATGTGATCCGAGCAAGAAAGGATAAAAAAATCAAAAGCACTTACCATAAATTTGACCGAAGCAGTTTATAAATGTTTATACTAGAACTTTAAAAAAAATATAATCACAAATCAGAAAATTACAATCACAAGGCAGGAAGCCCAAAACACAATGACAAATTCTAAACTTCAATAAGAATGATGAAGTAGAAACTAAAATCTAATAAAAATAAAAAAGCTACCGAGGTATATAGAGATGGAGAGAGAGGGAGGGAGGGCTGAAAGATCTCATGGGGATTATGCAAGGAGAACACAATGTGATGGCTGGCATTCGATGGAGGGCAAGAGAGAACTATTTCGATGGGGATGTGGATAGAGCGAGAGAAATGGGAGAGATAGCTCGCTGCTCTAATGGTGAGTACAATGGAGGAGAGCATGATGCTCGCCTGTGGCTTGGGAGAGAAAGAGAGGTCGTTAGATGGTGATTTGATGGAGACAGAGGGGGCATGGGGGGAGAGAAAACCAACTCTAAGTTTAACGATAAAGAAAGGTTTTAAATGAGACCTATAAAAGCTGTCGGATGCACATCTTGGATGCTCGTGATGAGTAGCCCGGATGAGGCATCTTAGATGCTCGTGAGTAGCCCGGATGGGTTTTCATCTGGTTTGCACTCAGTGGGTTTGCAGCTTTTTTATATATGTATATATATATATATGTATATATATATGTATATATATATGTATATGTATATATATATATACATATATATATATATGTATATATATATACATATACATATATATATACATATATATATATATACATATATGTGTATGTGTGCATATATAACTCAGATCCAATCCTAGAACCAAGAACCGAAACTTCAAGTTGTTTTTCCTATTAAACATCTACACCCGTAGACCGACCACCCGCCACAAGCTTAGCCAATATGAACACTTAAACATATGATATGTTGATTATGTGGCAAGATACACATTATTACAATAAAACGAAAAAAATGTCATTAATCTTGGTACAAATTATGTATAAAGTGATAATTTGTATAAAGCTAAATACACGATTAGTTATTTTGATATGTTATCATCCCGAAAATATGGATAACTATGAAGAATGGCAATGGCCACATGAGGACTGCACTCATGCATTAAACTAGACATGGCAGGTTTGTACCTGGCCCAACGGTTCAATCCAGAACTGAACTGGCCCACAAACCGGATAAAACTGGACCTGGTGATTCCGGTTCAGGAACCGTAACTAGACCCGGACATGTCCTAGTTTGGTTACGGTTTGTCTATTTGGAAAACCGGCTGAGAACCGAAACCGAAATCATTGTTTGGGTTCCGGTTTGAATTGTCGGTGCGGTTCCGAATCAAACCATAAATTTTGGGTCTAATTCTGAGTCAACTGACGATGGTTCCAAATCAAACTACCGGTTCCAAATAGAACTGCCAGTTTTGGGTTCAATTTTGAATCAAATCGTTGGTTTTGGATCTGGTTATGAATCAAATCATCGATTCTAGGTTTGGGTCCAAATCGAGTCACTGGTTTTAGGTTTGAATCCGATCCAAATAAAAAACAATTATGAGACAGGCCAACCAACGAGCGCCATGTGGCACGTGCTAACTGGCTTGACTATTAGCGGGAGTCATGTGGCACCCGTTGATAGGCCCGGACGTTGCACTACGTGGCACTCATTGGTTGGCTAGGATCGCTCGACTATCAGCGAGTGCTGCATGGCACTCGCTTACCAGCCAAGATAGCCGGTTCGGGTGTCAATGTGTGCATGTGGTTCTTGATTTTTATATATTTAAAAATATATTTTAAAAAACTATAAACTATTAATAAATAATATTTTTGTTATATAAATAATAGTTTTTCGAAACAAAAATCACAAACTCACATGCTCTTATTCTTCCATTTGCTCTTTCTGTGGTAGTCATACTCTTTGTCTAATTGTTGAATTTGATTAATTTGAGAGTTATATTTCGCCAACAAATATAAAAGTCACATTTGAGTGGTTATTGAATTTTGTCATCTATTTTTTCCATATCACTCTATTCATATTTTATTTATTGTTTAATTTATTCAATTATTTTTAATAGCTTACTGTGGTGATAGTTATTCTAGTTCTAAAAACAATGAGAAAGGTATTTTGAGCAAAAGTTGGAGTTGACATATTCCTCAAAGACCTATGATACTAATACTACTTAGTTAGGAAAGTATGACAGATATAGATAGCAATATAAGTATTAATGTATCATTTGTGTAGGAATAATTTTGCCACAAAAAGTTCAACAAATACAATCTACACATGGAGGACACCCTTCAAAAGCTAAGTCACAGAGATCCAATTTATTTAAAAGTCACTTTGTAAAATTATATGATCAACAAGGCCATGTAAATCAGGCAAAGTGCAACTATTGTGATAAGGTATACAATTTTAAGACAAGAGGTTATGGCATACTAAGAAATCATGTAATGAAAAAGCATCAAATAGCAATATGTTTAGATGTTCATCAAGATCAATTTTCTGTATAGAAAAGTTCCTTTGCTAGTGGATTTTTTATTGGGCATTTCCATGACAACTCTACTTGAGATAGAGAGTAGTTTGCATGTTTTGTTTGAGTAGAACATCTTTCTTTTAATTTTGGTCAAAACTTGAATTTATTGATTACATTAAGAATTCTCATAATCCTTTAACTATACCTATTTCTAGGCAATCGGTTAGTAACATATTTATAAATTATATAAAGAGGAAAAAAGAGTTAACTTCATTTTTTTGTTCATTTCAACGTACTGCCTCACTATGTGCTGATATATGGACTTGTAATTAGTAGTTGCATGCATATGTGGGTGTTATTATTCATTGGATAGACAAGAGTTGGTCAATTAAAAAATGTCTTCTTATACTTTATTGTTTTGATAAATCACACACTGTATAAAATATTTATTATATGTTAAAATCAGTTTTGAAAGTATAAATTATCTTATAAATTTTTTCAATTTTACTTAATAATGATGCTGCAAATATGTGTATTATTTATGAATTATAAAGAATATATTAGCCTATTTTAGGTGGTAAATATTTTCATATTAAAAAATGTCTTCTTACACTTCATTGTTGGACATTGTTGGAACTCAACTTATCAAATATTGTAAGTGTCTATGCCCTATAGAGACTTATTAATGGAGTTTATGCATATTCATTTTCTATAATCAAATTTGTTTGAATCAAATTGTGATATTTGTAAATATCTTTTAGATCTCCTTTTATTTATAATAATACTATAAATATATTATCTGGTATTTACTATTCGACTTATCATTTATTTGTTTATCAAGCTTTAGAAGTAGTTCATGAACTATCATAATTTTGTACTGGTTCTTATTTATCTCATACTATAGAGAAGATGACAGAAAAATAGCTTAATTGTTATATAGATCTTCTAGTAATTAGTTTAGCTTCTACTACATTAGATCCTATATTAAAATTAGAATTATTTTTGAATGCTTATTGTATGGATCTTTCATTAAATGAGCTTAAGGATATCAAGAGTATAATCAACGATAGAAGATTAAACATTAATCTATTATATGTCGATTATATTTCTATGCATAGTCATCTTGTTTCACAAGTATAAGAAGAAAGTAGTAACAATCATGCATCCTCCTATTTGGTGGTAAGTTTTTTAATCTTATTTTGAAATCTAGACTTCGAAACCAGCCAAAATCTATGGACTCGATTGAGTTTGAGGTATATAATGTTATGATCTTCGTGAATTTGAAGAAGATCAGATTAGTAAGAAATTAAATGTTTTAAAATAGTAGTGAGAGCATCAATTTACTTATCCAACTTTATCTTTAATTGTTAAGGTTGTTTTTATTGTTCCAATCCAAGTACTTAGTATAAGTTGTAATATATTAGATGAACATGATCTAACTTACTATGTATATATATTAATATATATTTATATAGCTACATTACTACTAGTCTACTACATAGTATACATATAATTTGTCAACAAACAACAACAACTAAGCCTTTTCCCACACTAAACGGGGTCAGTTATATGGATTCTTTGTTTTCAGAGAGCCCTATCATGTGCCATGTTATTAGTTAACTCACAAGAAGCTAGATCATTATTTATTGTTTCTTTCCAACACTTTTGTGGTCATTCTCTACCTTTTTTAATACTTTCAAAATCTAATTTTTTATACCTTCTTACAAGTTCTTCTTTTGATCTTCGTTCTATATTCTAAACCACCTTAAATGATATTCTCTCATTTTATCCTCCATTAGTGTCACACATAATTTATTTCTAATAACCTCATTATGTATACAGTCATTTCTTGTATGATCACTCATCCATCTCAACATCTTCATTTCTGTTACAGACTTCTTTTGTACACATTAATGATTAACTGCCAACACTCAGAACCATAAAACATGCCAGGTCTAATTGCTTCTCTATAATATTTACCTTTTAACTTTAATGGTATCTTCTTATCACAAAGAATACTTGATGCTCCTCTCCATTTTAACCAAGCAACTTTAATTATATGTGTTAGATCACCATCAATTCTTTCATCACTTTGAAAAATTGACCCTAAGTATTTAAAACTTTCCTTTTGGGAGATAAAATATGTGACAATTTTAATTTATATGTCCTTTGAAGTAACCAAATGATCAAACTTATATTCCATATATTCTGTCTTTGTTCGACTAAGTCGGAGGCCTTTGCTTTCTAATGTTTCTCTCCATAGTTCCAATTTTCTATTAACCTTTTTCTTAGACTCCTCCACTAACACAATGTCATTTGCAAATAACTAACACAATGTCATCTGCAAATAACATACACGAAGGTACTTCATCTTGAATATGTTTTGTTAACCCATCAATCACCATTACAAATAAGTATGGACTTAAAGTTGATCCTTGATGTAACCCAATATTAACTTCAAAGAAGTCTGTCATTCCTTCATGAGTCCTCACACATGTTTTTACACCATCATACATGTCTCTTATAAGGTTTATGTATGTCAATGGGATACCTCTTTTTTCCAAGGTTCTCCAAAGAATCTCCCTCGGTACCCTATCGTAAGCTTTTTCTACATCAATAAATATCATGTGAAGGTCTTTCTTTTTTGCTCTAAAATGTTTCATAAGATGTTTCAAAAGATGATTCGCTTCAATAGTAGATCTGCCTAGCATGAACCCAAATTGGTTCTCTATTGTACTCGATACTTGTCTTAACCTACGTTTGATAATTCTTTCTCATAATTTCATAATATGACTCACTAACTTGATACCCCGATAATTTACACAATTCTAAATGTCTCTCTTGTTCTTATATATGGGTATAAGTGTACTCTCTCTCTATTCCTTGGGCATCTTTTGGTTTCTCCATATTTCATTAAATAGTCTTGTGAGCAAAGTGACTCTTGTTTCTCCTAGAATTTTTCAAACTTCTACAAAAATATTTTCTAATCTTATCGATTTACCACCATTCATATGTTTAAGAGCCTCTTTGACTTCATTCTTTTGAATACATTGGTAGAAATTATGATTTATATGCTTTTTTGATTTGGCTAACTCTCTTCATCTAATACTAACATCTTTATTTCCATTAAAAAGCTTATAAAAATAGTTTTTTCCATCTATTTCTTATGTCATCATTTGACACTAGAATTTTTTCATCCTCGTCTTTAATGCATCTAACAGAATTAAAATCTTTAGTTTTCTCATCTCTAACCCTAACTATCCCAAAAATATCTCTTCCACACTCTTTTGAGTTGAGTTTTTTTTATATAAATCCTCTCAAATTTTAGATTTTGCTTCACTGACGACATTTTTCACTTCCTTCTTTGCTTTCTTATAAGGCTCTAAAGTTTTCTGAGTTTTCTTGGCATAATGTAATTTGTATCATGCCCTCTTTGTCTTGATTTTATTTTACACTACTTCACTCCAACACCAAGCTTCTTTTTTTGCCGGTATACCTCACTTAGATTCACCGAATACATCTTTCACCACTTTCCTAATATGTGTAGCCATATTGTTCCACATATCACAAAGTATAACAATATAATTCAAAGCATCTCTTTGAAGGACTTTCTGTTTAAATATATCTTCTTTCTCGCTTTTGAGGTTCCAGCATTTAGTTTGAATAGCTCGATGCACTCTTTTCTTCTTTGTTCATTTTTTATTTATAAATCCATAACTAAAAGTCGATGTTGGGTGATTAAGCTTTCTCCTGGAATTACCTTGCAATCTTTACAACACGCTCTATCATTTTTTCTACAAATAAAGTAATCAACTTGTGTTTGTAATAAGCCACTCTTATAAGTAATTAAATGTTCATCTCATTTTTTGAAGATTATATTGACTATAAAGAGATCAAATGCCATAGAAAAATTTAAAATCTCTCTATCTTCCTCATTTATATCCCTAAAACCAAAGTTTCTACGAATACCTTGATATCCTAATGCCTCTTTACCGACATATCCATTTAAGTCTCCTCCTAAACAAATCATCTCCCTTCATGAAATTCTTTGAATCACCTTATCTAACTCTTCTCAAAATCCATCTTTATATTATCTTCTAGTCCTACTTAGGGTGCATAAGCACAAGCTATATTCAAACCTCTGCTCCTAACACTAATTTCAACATCATGATTTGGTCTACTACACTATCCTTTAAATCTTTATTTATGATAATACCAACTCTGTTTCGAGCCTTTTCCTTACCTGAGTACCAAAATTTAAAACCTGCATCCTCAATCTCATTTGCTTTTTCTCCAACACACTTTGTATCTTTTTATGAATATGAATATTTCTTCGAATCATAGTATCTACCACCTTCATTAGCTTAGTGGACAATGTTATGATATTCCAAGAACCAATACAAATCTTATTATCTAAAACTAGCTTCCTTATCTCCCGCATCTTTCCCTATTGAAAATGCAGAGACCCTCTCTGAAATTTATTCACTACATTCGAGCGCCAATATAGCGGGACTAACTTCTTTACCCACACTCATCCATGATATGAGAACCCTCTCTACAATTGATTCACTATATCCGAGCAAAAATATAGTGGCCCTTGCTTACTTTTCATTGCATTCGGGCTCTGCAGCACGTCACTAAGCAGGGATGCCTCAATGCAATGTTCATAATTTGTATAATCCATGGTATAAAAATCCAACAAAGTTTTACACTAGTTATCGAAAGCCTAACACAAAAATCTGACATAGCCATATAGTTTGTAATGTAATATATTATGTATACATAAATTAATTAATGAATGTAATACTTATAAGTTATATATACGAACTTATATAATGTAACTATAACCTTTTTAATATAATATAAATAATGTAATACATTATTACCTAATACTTATAGTTATAAACTTATATCACCTTATATAAGTTATAGTATTAGACTCTTCTATATAGTTTAAATTGTTTAATAGTTATATAACTAAACCAGATCTAGATCCTAAATTACCACGAAACAAGACACAAAACCATCAATAACAAGATCCAGACCCATCTAGAATTTAGTCTAGAATCACCAAAATTGGATTAAAAAGAAAAAGATTCAGAAATACCCATAATCGGATCCGAAACCTTCCCAAAATTGGATCTAGAACCACCCTGAAACCGAATTCGAAACGTCCAAAAACGGATTTAGAACCAAATCTAGATTTGGATCCAACACTATCATAAAACTGAAACCAGAACCAGATTCAGAACCATCAAACTTGGAACAAGAACCATAACCTTCACTGGATGGTTTAGTTACTATTCCTGGTTTCGGGTAACCCAACATCGACAGTTTGGAACTAGTGATTCTTGTTTACCAAGAACTAGACATGGCTACATTTGATGATCAACATCAACCAGCCTTCATTCAGGGATTACTATCTGCACACTCCTTTTACTATCCACACACCCTTAATTTGAAAATATTATAAATATTGTAGCACCAATTTCTCTCTACTCTCCATACCCAATTTCAAAAAACTCTTACAAATACTTGAAAGACTGATATTTCTACCATTTTGCATGGTTGTTGCTTTCTTTGTAGCCAAATAATACACAAGTGTAATCTTTCAAACCTTTTTGGAGATTTATGAAACTAAAAAGAAAGAAAAAAGAAAAAAAAAGAACAATTAATCTAGTTTTAGGAGGTTAGTTGTTAAAAATGTTTTCGTATTTTGTAGGTTGTCGTGTCTTTTTGTTTTTTCATTTTGATTGATGTTTCACAATTTTGGGTCAAATGATTGACTCATCAAATTTTTTATTTGAAATATGGTATATAAGTGTTTGTCTCGAAGGAAAGATTTAGACCAATCCCATCTCTCACTATAGAGAGATATAACATAACAACATCTCTCCCTGAAGAGGAGACATTGTTTGGTCGTTCCTCTCTCTTACATACGAGATTTGTTTGGGTCATGTCTTCATCAAATGAGAGATGTGACTAGATCACATTTCTCATGTTATATATGTATGTACACTTCAAACCATATATCCCTTTATTGTATAATGACAAACAGCTTGAGCGAAAATACTTACAATGGAATAGATTATGAAAAGATGATGACTGATCAAAATATTTATTATATTAGAATAAGGAGATTGAAAGTGATTGTAGTGCACCGGATAGTGGTATTGATGCTACTATTCATTGTATTGTATACATGAAGGATGGGCCCTAGTAATTATTGGATGTTCATGTCAAACATGGGTTCATAGGATTAGTATTACTCTTTATGAGAGGGTCGAACACATTTCCATTGCTAATGTGAGATAATGAGTAGGCAACTGTGAGGGATGTATAGTTTATGTACTATCATCATGTTGTACGGTATTTTTGAACAATAATCACAATATCTTTGAATGTAATTATGATATTTATGCATTCAGTTTGTCCAATTAATGATTTATCTTCTCTTATGCTCCTATTTTTTTGTAGATGCACATGGTCAATAACTCTTTGATATTGACATGAAAGTGCTGAGAATTTGAATTGATCATTTCATGAATGTATTGAGATGTGCATACAAATAAGAGAACCAATAGATGATATTGTACATGACATTCAAGATAATGATTAAATATTATTTATATTTTATAAATGCAATTATTTTTTGCTTGAAATAGAATCATTGTTTTATAATAATTTTGTATATTTAGGGCAAAGAGTGATGAACCAAAATCTTATTTATACATATATATAATGAATAATACAAAAGAACATTCCAAATATAATATGTAAACCCTATATAGAATATATCATCCCAATGCACAGATCATTTGCAACACCAAGCTCATGTATCCTCACTATCATCCTAAAGCACTTGTTGGCAACACTACTTGTAGTAAATTTAGTGCTAGTATGTCACATATCCAATTATTTATTTACTTGTATGAAGAATGATGTATTGTTTTGCCTAATTGGAGGAGAATGATTTAAATGCAACTCACTCATAGAATCTCTCAAAATAAACTGATGTGTTCGAGAAATGTATAACTTCATGTACAACTCATTGCACTCATGAGAATATGTTGTTGGGATGCCAAAGTGCTTAATCTCAAAACAATATGACTGTTGTGCCTCTCAAGTAGCATCATGTGACTCACATTATCCCTTATATACATAGGACTTTATAGGTCTATTTACAATGAAGGGCCTTACTGTACAATTGTAATGCCTTGACGATAACCAACTTCTCAAACTAAATGATCTGGGATATACAATTCTACAATATCCATGTATCCATGGTATCTCGATAACTTGTATGTATTATAATCTAAGTACTTTATAGAACTATATGACTGTCAATCAATTTGTATTTCATAACATAAGAGATAAAAATATATAACATCGTAGGTTGTATTTAATATAAAATATAAAATATAGTCATAGTTTCATAGATTACCTACTTTGTCATCATCAAATCCAATTTCTTATGATACTTAATAACTTAATGGATAAGATATTGCATGTTACAAACATTTCCCATCTACTGGTTTGCTCGTGGTTCCCCATCTAGCTATTCTGATCGCAAGCTAACTCTAACTATTGAGAAATACTTATAAATTTATGCTTAAAATTAAAACATATAACTTAGTTGTTTAATTATGGAAGATGACTATATTAAAGATATTGTAGCAAACAACAATAATATAAACTCTTACCTATAACAAAGAAGTATGTTTACTAAGTTATTGTGCCTCTATTTGTGATGCCTTTCCTAACTGCTTGTACAAGAATGTTAATATTATTGCACCTCAAGCATAATTATCAACGCTCTAAATATTATGTGTCAATAGATGTACAATCATTATTGACACTTTATCTTTAGAATTATTATGATATAATATATAACCTAGCTGATACAGTAAATATAATAAAATGTTACTGACTCTCCTTAAAAAATTACTTCAGAGCACCTTAAACTCAATGGCTACAATCTTAATCTCTAACACTACTTCAACGATCTTCATCTCAACATATTAATGAAAATAGCTTCCTTGCTTTTAACAATCATCTCTGACATTAAGGCAACAAGTTGTTCGTCCATTAGAAGACCATGTATCTCATGGATATCATAATGTGTGATAGTTATTTCACTTCATAGCATGCAAAAGTTGTTTGTATCTTGTTATCAATACTCGATAAAACAATAAACAATGCATGGTCTATAATTCCATATAACAAAAGAGTTCCCCACTACTATCTACAATCTCAACCCAATTATCGAGCTTCATATCCGTTCTCTTCACCAACAATACTCTGTCAACAATATATCATTTATGGTTGTTACCATTTTTTCTTTGTCTATATTAAGTCTACATAGTTAGTTGGAATAGTGAGTATTGATATTAAATGTAAAATTTTACTAAAGTCAAAATTGTCCTAGTTCTAGCATATCTTATAAGCAATATAACCTTCAAAACTAGGAAATAGTTTAGACATATCAGAAAATCCCTCATCCTCACTCTCTACAATATCAATCTCAATCCCTAGGATATCCATATCATCATCATAATGTGAAGGCCCGACTTTAGCAACATTTGTATCTAGCAAAATATCATTGTCTTCTCTTCATTGTTGTCTATAAGGATGTTCTCTATACAATGTAGCATTATGTCTCCTAGATGAAGTGGTGATGTGGCATCCTTCTACTCAGCCCTATGCGCTATATCTATATAAAAAAAAGAAAAATGAGTTACTCACATAGGAGATAACCCAAAACAAAAGAGACATGATCCAACTGCATTCCCTACAAGTGAGACACACAATTGGGCTACGCCTCTCGAAAGTGGAGACCCGCAGTTAGGTCGTGTTTCTCATCAAGAAAGACCCGCGCACCAGATGGGTTTACCATGTAAGAGAGATGCTCTTATGCTATGTCTCGATGCAAAAACTTGATGGATTTATCCAATGAGAATCTAGCCAAAAAAAAATGAAAACAAAAAAAGCACAAAGACTAAAGCAAATCCAGGAATACCTCAAAAATCACAGAATCTCTCTTCGAATCGGCCTCCTATTTCTTCTCTTCCTCTTTTTCTTCTTCTTTCTTTCTATTTCTTCTTTTTCTAGCAGATTTTGATGAGTTCTTTTTCTAGTAGATTTTGATGAGTTCTTTTACTGCAAATGAATGTAGATCATTCAATGAGTAGTTGGAGTAGGCCGGGGAGCAAAGATCAAATAAAAAAAGAGGTGATGGATGGTGGTTCGGACATAAGTTGAGAGGGAAGGGCTTTAGATCACCTCGGGAGCATCGTGATAATTACTTCATGTAAACAGAGGTATTTTCAGAATCATGGGAAATCAGAGTGTGTGAACATCAATTTGGTTGTGCATGTATCAATTCTATTTTATTTTGAACATTACACCTATCCATTTCTTAGTAAATTGGGCGCTTTGGGTTCCACCAAGACCTGGAACTGGCCTCCTTGGGTTTTGGTTTTAGTTTTGGCTCCATGTATTTTTTTATGCTCTTGTTTTGGGTTTCTAAAAAAATAGAAAATATATTAAAATTTTAAAAATCTCTATATGTAATATAAGATCCATCCTATCTAGAGATGTTAATGAATAGAGATATCTAGTATATTTATGTCCAATTAGAGATTTGTAATTGATATAAAAATATATATGTGAATCAAATTCCACCTACAAAAAGTGCATCCATACTTTCTTCTTTCATTTTAACAATTCATCTTTTCAATGAAACTATTAGGTATCTCGATACATTTCTTGCACTAGCATACACCAGTTCCTCTGTACACACATATTTATGCACACACACATATATAAATACATACACACATATATACACATACATAGCATAGACCAGTTCCTCTGTACACACATATTTATGCACACACGCATATATAAATACATACACACATATATACACATATATATGTGTATGTGTGTGTGGAGGAACTGGTCTATGCTTGTTGTAAAGGAGCTAGTCTACACTAGTGCTACAAATTAATAGACATATCAAGCATTTCTTAAGCAGCTCGTCAAGAATATATATGGCTAAAATAAAAAAGCACCAATTGTATATGTATGCTTTTAGAGGTTATACTTGATTCACATGTGTATTTTTTGGTCCAATTTTTTATATCTACCATCAATTGTAATGGTCGAATGACTAGAAAATACTAGACATTTTTATTTATTTCTAGCACTAGCATAGGGTTGTTCTTCCATACGTACATATATATATATAAAGAGAGAACATAAATATGCATACCTATTTATGCTTAAACATCCTTAAAGAACTCAATTGTTCAATTGTTCTAACACACACATATATATTTATTTATTTATAGAGAGAGAAAATGCATATATACACCTATTTATGCTTAAACATCCTTAAAGATCTCAATTGTTCAATTGGTGAGATCAATAGTAATTCAAATGTTAGAAACACTCTTGTACTTTTTGGAGGTACACCAAATACATGTGATATTATTATTTTTACTTTAAAGATCTCAATGGTTAATATTAAAATTGAAAAGTTGATATCTTTAAGGAGATTTAGGCATAATTAAGTGTGCGCATGGACTATACTCTCTCTCTCTATGTGTGCGTAAGGCTTTATCATTTGCAAAAAAAAATATTACATAAATATCCTGCAAACACATCTTACTTTGTAAGAAACATTTGTTTTTGTTTTATTTAATATCAGTATTTTCACTAAATGGCGTAGTGAGGCATAGAAGAGTTAGAGGATGGCAAATATGAAAGGCCATTAATCGGCCAGTGAGAATCAGAAGTCTTGTGATATTAAAATCAGTCTCATCAGGTCATATTTTATATTACAAAATATTTGAATGGTGATGTAACTAATGAGGATAAATCATAATTGTCTTATGACTTCTTTGTTGCACTGACTGTCTAATTGGACTAATTATACTCATATGACATTAATTGTATTTAGTTTATGTTAAGTATGTTTAAATACTTATTTGATATATTTTTTTTATTAAAAAAGAGTCAAGTGTAAAAGTCATATGTAAGTGAGGGACTTGTGCATGTGAATACTATTGGGTATTCTTTAGTATGATATTGATGTTAGAAGAATCCCACATGTCCTTTTATATAGATGGTAGCTTATGAATCTTAACTCAAAGAGCTTGACAAGGACATGAAAGATTACATATGTGGATGCAAGTACGTGCTAGGTCAGGCTTGGGTTCAGAAATTATCTTTGGTGTTTAGTATTCTTTTTATACAAAAAAAATTTAATCTAGCAGTCAAATGGATTCCTAAGTAGATTCGAGATCCTTTAACTTTGCTATAAAATCTGATTAGGATCCTTAACTAGAGCGATTAACGAAACTACTTGCGTACTCTCTCTTTGCTCTTCTCTTGCATCTTGCTGCTTGTGCTTATACTCTCCGATCAGCTAGGTGACCGAGGTGTGGTCGAAGACGGCTAGAGTCTATGTACATGCTCATGATATGGTGATCATTTTATCTTAGAAGAAAGGCATTGACACTCATGCATACCTTATAGCACGATATTGATTTCTTTAAGGCAAGTCTATGAGGGTAAACCAATCGGACAAGTGCTTTGCTTGTTCTCTGCTCTATTTGCTTATAGATTTTCATGGACTTATAACTTTGTTGATGCCTGTTTATTGCATATTACTTATTTATGTATATAGTCCTACATTTTTTTCGTGCATTTTTTACTATTCCTTCATTCATTCTTTACTAATCAAATTATGAAAACGTGGCATTTTTAATTTGTTCATTATGCTTTGAACCCAGATGTTTGTTAGGAATATCCTTATGTTTTCAATAATTTAGTGCTTGTTGAACAATTGGTACTTCACCTTGTGGTTTCCAAAATAAATTTGTACGAATTCTCCATATACAAGAAATTATACAGTAAATGCGTGCTAAGTATATAAAGTTTCGCTGCAATTAATGATCCTAAAATGGATATATTAATCCCACACTTTGTCCTTTAAACATTAGCTTGATCTACCAGATTCTCTCTCTCTCTAGTTGAAAAACATGTGTATGGATGTGCACAAGCGTGGCACTCATATCCACCAGAATTATTATGTAATTACATATAACTATATTTTTAATGTTTAATCGCAATGTCATTGGTGAAACAGTTACTAAAACAACCCGAAAACTATATCTCCTACACGCGAGTTTTCCAGCGTGGCTGCAATCCAACTTTAGAAAGGGTTTTCCTCAATTTCTTTTCAAAATAAATGTGATAAATCATGTACAATATCGCTGCTTATAGAAAAAGAAAATGTCACGAGTGATCAACGACTACCATCTTAATTTCCAATACTTCAAATGGGCCGGTGGCAACTTGACTGAAGAGCGAGAACCATCTAAATAGGAAATCCATTACTCGTAAACGTGTGATCTTCACATGAAAGGCTGTTGGTAGCTATACATGTCAGGTTGAGAATCGGTTCGGCAGTTTGAATCGGAATCGAGCTGGCTTGAGAACCCCTAGAACCGATCCAATTGGCCTCGGACCTGGAGACCCTAAGTTCGGTTATGGTTCATAATTTTCACGAATCAATGGTTTTAAAATGCTTGTTAGTAAAAAGTATATATTTTATACCTATATCAACACATGTTAAAACGTCATTCAATGGTTGAACACTTTCTCTCATTGAACGAGATGGGAGTTCCAGTCCCACAAGGCACAGTGTCGTTTAAAAATAAAAATTAATCTGTTTTGAAATTAAAACCGCTTTAAAACCAGCTCTGTTTGATTCTAGGTAACCCGAAATGAGTTGGACATATCTAACCATAATTATTAGGGCCTTTTTTGGTCCTCCTTTATAACCTTATGCTCCCAATAATTGGCTTTGACAGGTCTGTGCGATGCTTATCAGTCACATCTAAATGAGTCAATAATTCCGTTTTCCTAGGCTTTTGATTTACTTAGCACATACCGATCTGTTAGTGACAGAAACCAAAGGACGATGCTCAGAATAACATCCGTCCAATCAGAGGAAACTCTCATTCTCTCTCTCGATCAAGAACGATCATATTGAAAATTTTGTTGTTCTCTTTCTATAATTCTTCTAATATACGAAAACCATAAAAAATAAAAAAATAAAAGGAAGAAACAGTACAAGCTTTTATACACATAACAAAGCCAATTGTGACTGAAGGGAAGGGAGAAATAAAGCACCCATCAGGGAAACAAACAACTCCATTTCCTCCAAATTTTAGAATGAATGGGAAGAATTGGCAATGTGACCGACTGTCGATGGGTATGATTCCTGAACATCATATATACTCTTCTGATATGCTCTCAAGATGGGGACGCCGGATTCCAACTCTGCCTCTCCGGTAACTGCGGCTACTCGAGGAACACCTCTTCTCCGAGAGAATCTCCGCCAGATACCGGTCATCGTCAGAGGATGTCTCTGGGGAAAGATTTCTTGATCTCACCTTCACCCGATCTGAAGACGGTTCACCACGGGATTCTCTCTTTTTGTTTTTCATGGTGGCAGTTATGGCCGGGGAAGAAGAAGAGGAAGAGGTAGTGGAGGGGCGGGGAAGGAGGAAATAAATGTGGCCTTTTTCGAGGGGGTCGTGTGGGGAGAGGATGATGATGCGGAGGTTGTCGGAGGAATGCTTTCTTAGGACGTGTTTGGGGTTGACCTTCATCACATCGCCGGCGGAGATAGTGCCAGTCACTTCTTCGACGTGGCCGTTGGCATGAACAATTCGTATGACGTCTAGAGCACCACAGGGGAATATGCAAGCTACGCAGCACCTCAAGCTGTTCCCCATCACTCTCTCCGTGTGTGTGCGAGAGCTTGCCTTCTCCTTCTGTTGCTGGTTTGATGGTTTAGCGAGAGAGGATGACTGAAAGAGAGAGCGTCATCGAGCCATCCAGAAAATAACACATCATTTATAAGAACTCACAGAATGGCTTTTTAGTTTTTTTGGGCCATAAATATCGAATCTGCCATCGGGACCTGCGAGGTTTTCTTTTCTTTCTTCTTTCTTCTTTTCAATTTAAAATTGAATAAAGCAACAGTAAGCGGCTGGAGATTGGAAGAAAATGGTAATGAAATTCATCTCCCAAACAGAACTCAGTTATGCAAAACTCGATTGTGTTGGATTTAGTTTCGTTAGAACCAACTCTTGGAATATAAAACGAATCCGACATACATGGGTTTACAAACCTAACTAGTCGGATACTAGGCACTGAGGTTCAAAGTCATATATATATATATATGAAGAAAAACTTAAGCTGACCCCAATTAATAGTATGGTATCATATGATCAGACACTCAATTTGAATAAGTCAGATTAAGAACTGGATCAGTTGACATCTCTAATTGGACCTGAAACCAACCCATTAACTTCCCCAAGTCCATATTGTTAATTAAAAAAGTTATTAATGCTACAAGAAATCGGGGTATTTATATATAAAGGGCGAGTTTAGAGCTTATTACGGATTTTTTTAAAGAAACGGGGAGAAATCTATGTAGGGGTGTGCACGTTAGGAGGAAACTTCAACGCACGAGGGGGTAGGTTGTATAGACGGGGCAGATTCGGTCGCATGGGACGGGTCAATAAGGATACACACGAGCACTCATACCTCCCAAATCTATTATTTATTAGAAATATGGCTTTCATCACCAACTAATTCTAGCTAGAACCTTAGGGGGACCAATATCTTGTTTAAGTTTTCATGACTAAATAAAGGTCATGTTCTCGACCACCTATGGTAAATGAGTCTCCAGTCATAGCTGGTAACCAAGCTGAGCAATTCGAACCCAACACGAATTAGCTTCACCGCACCCTCTCGCAATGGAGATAACCTCAGGCTTCTTGACAAGTCCAAACCACTCCAATTGAGTACTCTCCTCCTGGTACCACACGAGAAGCTTGCTCTTTTGAGTAAAGAACTTTTTTAGTGCATGTTCAACAATGAGACATAAATTTGTTACTTTTTTTAAACAAATTCGATTGCCCTGCAGCAAATTTTCATGGGTCCATGTTGATAGGTTTGTCTAGCCTGTTTTCCTTTGTATATTATGTCCATGCCTCTATCAGATGAACTCAACTGATTGCGTCCAGCATGCCAAACCACAGAACCACCCAGCCCGAGACGACCCGCAGGGATTTAACCATAAGTTGCTTAATAAACCTAAATGTAGAGGAAGGGGAAGGGTTCCAGCTCATTATTGTGGAGATCACCTTCAGACATCCCCGTGCACGGCTTGAACCAACTGGATTGCCTGCAGTGGCCAACTATTTTACTAGTTGGGTTTGGAAAATGGTTTTCTTGGGCCACTCATCACGTTGGGGGCCAACTGGCTTAATCAGTTCGGATAGTAAAGAATGTGTTTTATTGGAATCTACGGCCCCGTAACTTGATCATTCATTCTCTCTGTCTCTCTTTCCTGTGTGTACTTGAGACAGGTTGGATTATAACCTTCTTTGAGACCCACGTGCTCACTTCCGTACGTTGACCTACGTGTAGAGCTCGGATCCTTACCCACCCGAGTGAAGGATCCGATTTGAACACTCATACAGAACTAGTCTTCAGCTCGACTCTTCTATGTAAGTTTTATGTTTGTATATGCTAGAAGACCCCTGTTAACCCATATTTCGGTGGCTATAACATAATCAACCGATCAAATATATTAATTTTACTAGAGAATTTTATGAAAAAGTATTTTTAGCTTCTAATCAAGAAATCAAAATTTCACTTGAAACTATATTTTCAACTAGATCAAGCAGCTTGTGTTTAGCTTCTCTCACCTTCATATCTGGCTTGGCAGAAGAGGCAACAACCTTTACACACTAGAAAAAAAATGCATTTTCCCCGGCAGCTACAGGATACGTCGGAGGTGCCGTTAAGAAAAAAACAAGCGTCACTAATTCACCCTTCTCTGACGTTATGTGGCCGAGGATTCCTTGACGACTGACACAAATCAGTTTTTTGTGACGCCCAACCATGTGGCTGTCACAATTCACTATTCGTTGTAGAGACAAGAAGAAGATTTTGAGTTGACGATCAAACCATGAAATAGCCCTTGTTCACTTCGCTCGCCACTAAAAGAGGTTTTTACTGTCCATCAACGTTTCAGTTATGTTATTCAGAGTCAACTTTGGATGCTAGTCCCTCCGGGTTATGCCAGAGTCTTTTCAGAGCTTAAGGGGCTGTTCCATCGCACTCCTTTGCTGTTTGGGCAACGTGAACCAAGATTATACTCGATACAATTCAGGTGAAAGTGTTCCATCTTAATGCGAGTGTATTGATAATGTATAAACCATACAGATTTTCGGTTTAGGAATCTGATACAGATTCACCAAAACCAGTAAGGTGAAGAATAAAACCACTTTTAGCAGTATATATTTGAAAGCTTAATCTCCTTGTTTTGCAGAACATATTCTCACCCTAATTAGCACAATATTCAAGTAATCTATCGACTGTATATAAAGGTTGATAATAAAATAGAAACAAGAAATAGAAAACAAGCTGTGTAGGTCATCTTTTTTTATTGTTTGTTAGGTAAACAAATTTTAGCTTAAGAAGGACAATAATCATGGACACCTATAAATCACGCTTCTTCCTATCTGCTCTGCGTCCTACTTGCCTTTTTAAATTCTTTCCCCACGTGTACCACTTATATGAATCTTGTTTTCCTCTTCTTATAGTAACTTTTTTTCTTCCAGTCCTTGTTCCGAATTATGCGTACCCTGTGCACACTGCTAATCATACAGTCGAAGTATCTCCATTATACATGGACGGCGTACAGGTCCATTGGAGAATGAGCGAGTTAACGGCGTACAGGTCTAAGTTTTCCTCCAAATGAATTGAAATTACGATGGTGCAGTGAGCGAGTTAATGGTGCTCAATCTGGGGAATCGTGTTATGATTGACAGAGTCATCCAAATGAGCCGTTGTTAGGGAGCCAACAGGTCCATTGGAGAAAAACTGCAACGAAAGGTTCAGAAAATGGATAAAAGATATTTGAGTTTCATGTGGATGCATTAATATATATGGGTTAGGGCCGGTAAAGGACCGAACAAGCTAAGATAAAGCTTTTGGTTATCATTTCGTCTTTGTAAATTTGGACAAACTAAACGTAAACATAAAGATTAAAACGAATGATAGAATAAGTCTTTAAAATCATATTTTTCTTGACAAAAATAGTTCATTTTCTTTCTTGAATGGTAATGAAAAGTAGTTTTTTTAAGTTCATTTTAAAGATAGAATTCTGATAAACTTACTAGGGCTTGTGAAGAAATCCAACTAATCGGGTAGAATGCTTTCCTAGCATGTACACAGGCAAATATTCTAAATATAGTTGACCAGACGGATGACGAACCTACCGCTGCCAAGCTTCATGGATTTGAGATTGTCTCAGCAAATTATGTTAGACAATAGCTCAGAAGAAACTTGCCATGACCCAAGATGAGCTGAACAATTCCAGTAGTCAAAGAGCATAATGACAGCCACAAATGAATGGCATGAAAATAAGGCGATGGCTTTATGCCAACCGCTCAGTCACTCACAGCCGGCAATATCTGCATTCGATGGCAATATCTAGAAACGTTTCTACGTGGGGTGAGTACCGCAACGTTACGAGGTAGGCGATGTAGCGGACGAGTACTTAATTGTTATAACAGAGTCTTTTATAAGTAACGGGTAAGACTGTGGGCTATATGTTCTTCAAGTTTCTAAACTTTGGATGGAGCGGACGCCTGACCTGACATTGACACAATATGCATCAACCATTGAATGTGTAAGCCTGCACGAATTAATGCGCTTATCTGTAATCGCATATCTTCAGATAAGTACCGTATGTAAATGGTTTCCTTCATTGGAAGATCTTTAACTGAACAAATGTAACTGGTAGAGGTCTGCCTAACAGAAGCCTTCTATCGATAAAGAAAATGAGGCAAATATCAAAACGCGTCACACCTCCAATGTGGAGAAATTCATGCTTCTGGACATACTTGCTGCGTTTTCAAATAATAATACATTATTTTATTCTCGAATCCCCTAATCAAGGCTTTTAGTGTTTATCGCTTGCATTTAGCTGTAAATTGAAAAAATCAAGCATGCCTAGCTGCACACTCCAAAAGCATTCCATGTGGTTATTGATTTTTTCCTAATTTTGATTTCGTTTATAGATTAAATGCGCATGGTTCATTTTCATAAAGGCCTTTTTCACAAAATAGGGAACTAGTTCTTATTATGCAGAGCAATTTTTAAGATTAATTATATTCATATCTTTAAGTGTTGTTCTTCAACGAAAAGCTCACGGAACAGTTTCTGGGGTTCTCCTTTGAACTACAAAACTGCAGCCTTATCCAGAGGCGTATGTACGGTTAAGCAATACAAGTTAAACCATGACATCTTCTACGATTATCCCTTCGTAGCATTCTTTCTTTCAGATTCTTCATACAGTAACTTTTTCAAAGTACTGTTCGAGGTAGTAAATTCATTGACTCGTCCCTCATGTGCAATAATAACACCCGCCCCCTCCCTCCCTCACCCTCAATGTCTAGTGTGTGTGCTCGCCCGTTACTTAAGCAACCAAACTTGCAAAGTTGTTGCATCACTTTGCTCAAAGTAATTAATAACAGTTTTGAATATATTAACATCCACTTGGCATAGAACACATAAAAAAGGAAAGCGTGTTCTATTAACCTAAGCCGATTCGCTTCCACAACCTCTTATCTTTTATTAAAGATGATCAGGTTGCATCATATGGCCCTTGATAATTTGGAAAGCGTTCGCTATATCCATTTCATGTGGGCGTTCTTCGAAAAGAAAATCATGTGGGTCTTCTTGGTGTATGAAAAGGTGGTTCAAGTTGATCCGCTTTGCTGAAACTTTCCATAGTAAATGAGATTCAAGGTCATGTGATGAACCAATCCATCTTTTTAGATTGACAATAACTTCTCTTTTGTAGGGAACTAAAGAACCCAAGCTTTTGAAGGCCTCGACTTCAAATTGCATGGCCAAATCACAAAGGTTATGTGTCTAAATTATCATGCCGCTTTTGAGACATCATAGATGCATAAAGTTACTCAAAGCGGAACTGTGGGCTACGAGAAGATATGTTTGGGCAAAACCCGATGGCTGAACGATTATTTGCGCTATCATAATAGAGAAGCATCGTGGTTGAATTCCACCAATATTTCTTTTGTGCGCGTCTAAATATGTTTTTGTGTGTGTTTGTATACTTCATGTGCCCCATTTTTAAAGACCTCGATTGAGATCATGCATACTTTTTATCACCTTTCCATCCTTTTCAATTGTGAAGATTGCCTTAACGGGGTACCATAAGTTTACTTAAGTCAAACTGGGGGTACCAAGAGTTATCTCGAGTCAAACGACACAAGAAGGAAGGGCTATATACAAACAATAGAAAAATTAATAGAGATGTTATATATAAAATTAATGCCGGTTGGTTAAAATAGAGAGGGGTATCAAGTATTCTATGTAATAGGAAGATACTATTAAAGTAAAATTAAATATTTTAGAGCAACGATTAAACCTACTCTATTTTATGGTTATGAGTGTTGGTCAATTAATCATCAACATAACATATATAATAGATGCCCTAGCAGAAATGAAGATGTTGAGATGGATGAGTGGTCACACAAGGAATGACGGTATACATAACAATATTATTAGAAACAAGTTAGGAGTCACACCAATTGAAGATAAAATGAGGAAAAATCGTTTAAGATAGTTTCGACATATAGAAAGATCACCAAAGAATGCCCCATAACAAGAGATTAAAAACTAGATTGTAAAAATATTAAAAGAGGAATAGGACTACTACAAAAGTGTTAGAAAAACACAATAAAAAAATGTTCTAGTTTATATTGAGTTAACTAGTATGACACATGATAGGGCTTTATGGAAATAAAAAATTCATCTAGCTGATCCCATCTAAAAAGGTTTAGTTTTTTGTTGTTATTGTATATATATAGAGAGAGACGCGCACACACAAACGTATATATATATATATATATTATGTATATATATATATACATAATATATATATATATATGTATATATATATTATATGTATGTATATATATATATATCATAACAAGGATTTGGCAAACTGCCTATTTCCAATATTTGAATCACTGGCAGCTCCCAATCTTGTTTAGGTTGGACAATTATGGTTCAAAAGACACTAACCTGAACAAGACCCATAAACCTCATTTCGATAGTTTTTAGATAATTTTTTCATTATTTTTTATAATAAAAGCATCTAAATTTCCTAACTGGTTTGCAAAATTTCTTTTTACAAGGCGTAATCAAACTAAGAGATCAAACAATTACATGAGCAGTTTGTCCTTGCCTGATAGAGTAATCATCCAATTCGGCACTTCTTCTTGATAGACTTTCTCTTTATCAGATGCACATATTGGTTCTAGCGTGTCACAATATTTGGATTCCAGGTTACCCATGCAAACAAACATTGAGAATGGGACTCAATTGTTTTTCAAAAAGAATATTTGAAGATTTCATTAAAGTTTGATGTTTTTAAATATATCTCAAACGAAATGGTTTTAAATAATAAAAAAAGAAATATTTGAAACCATAAATCTTAACTAAAAGATAATCAAGCAAAATAGAATTCCTAAAGGTTAGGATAAAAGTAGATGATCACCTAGAAGAAATGAAGTTTGAAGAAGCATAATTACAACACTTGCAAGGCTCAGCGTACACCAAGTTCGATCCAAATTCAACTCAAAGGGAGGTTAAATTCAAATTCAAACAAGTTCAAACTCAAGTGGATGCATCAAGGCAAAGTCAAGGACACCCTAGGACCAAGGCACGACAAGATGGCTCGATCAAGACTTGAGCTCGGTCAAGATAAGGCCAAAGCGAAGGATCGTACCCAAATCAAGCCAAGACATTAAGCATGATGGGCTAAGGGGTCACCAAAAGGGGTGAAGTCAAGACTAATCTCGAACCACTAAGATCGAACCCAATAAAAGGGCGGGCTAGGGTGAGTCAAGCTCACCTAGCCATGTCCAATGAGGGAGTCGGTCCATGTGGGTTGCACCAAGCCCACATGGAACAAGAGGGAACCACACTCCCAGTCCACATGCACCCCATGTGTAGCAATGTGCCAGCTATTTGGATTAGATTGGAATGGAATGGCTCCAAAAACAGAAAATCGTGGAAGGTCGTAGAGGCCCCCTTGAAATCTATAAAAGGGGGGCCTTAGAGTGAGTTTTAGGCATGGAAGAAAGTGGAGAGAGTGAGGAAAATCTGCAGCAAGAGAAGGAGAGAAAGAGAGAGAGAGGGGGGGAGAAAAAGAGAGAAAGAGAGAGGGAAAGGAGGAAGAAAGTGGAGGAGCCGCCCCTTTCCAAGATCGTCTTCATCCATTGCCAAGGAGCATCTATGATCAAGGTCAATTCCTTTTCTCTTCTTTGATTTTATCTCTTCCTTACTTTCATTCAATTAAGAAAGAGTTGTAATTAGGGAGCAGCAGACTCTATTTATTAATGTAATAGCTAAACGTTATATTGTCTAATTTCGTTTGATTAGATGCCTACTATGTGTTTGATTTTCAGTTTCTCCTACTCCTCTATACATTGTAAGCTCTTATATCTACTAATTCCCTCTATACTTAAGATATAATTATACTTTCCTTTATTTTCTTAAAGTCATTTACATTGGAATTGTTGTGGATTGTCTTTAAATTTCAGACGAAATACATTGATGTATATTGTAAACCCAAAAATCTGTTTTTTGCATCCTCTATTCATTTGATGTTTGATTTTTAATTTCTTTTTGTCTATCCGAATACTTTGAAACTTTGCACACGTAATGCACATACACAAACCCACTTCTAATAAAATTTTTAAGAATTTTAGATTCATGTAACTATGTAAATAAAATCAGAACAAAATCTATAAAACCTATATTTCTTGTGATAGAGGTTATGTTATCATCTCATAACTTTGTCTGTATTAGACCAAGTTCATTAAAACTAGTCTCATTGGAAATCTGATATTCATAGCTTTCCAATAAGACCAAGTTCATAAATATTGGATCTTTGTGCACCAAGATACAAATGTTTTTCTAGACCTCTTTATTTCTGTCACAAATATGTCCTGAATGTCTGAGAAATGATCATTTTCTGATTTAACTATACACATTTACAATACTTAAAATTAGAATAAAAATAGTTTTAGAATCTAAATATTAGTCTTTGTTTACTTTAAAATTTTCATGATTTTTGAAGATTCAAAAGCTATTGAAAAAAATCTAAAAATAAGTATATGAAAATAGAACTAGTTTATGTTTTTTAGAACTTTGAAATATTTTCTTCGAAAAGCCAAGTTTAAGAGTTTGGGTAAGTTCATGAGAATTGAAAATAGATTTTGAAAATACACAAGACCCAAAACAATCTTCAAAGTGTCTAGGCTGACCCTTGAGCATCGGTTGAAGAAGGCTTAAGTCGAAAAGATCTCACTTACTCACAATCGTTATTGAAGTCAGAAACAATCTTTGTTAGTTTAAGTAAACTAACTAGCACGCTCACGCACTACATATTTTATAAAAATTATTTCAACTCTCTACATAGACTTTGGAGTAAAATTTTGCATCTACAGATTTAGTAAGCCTGGTAGGACTTGAGTCTTTGAAGATTGTTTGATCCATTCTTATTTTTCCAAAAACCAATTCCAATTTCAAATCATGATTCTAAACTCTCTCTTTTTTAAAATCTCTTGCTTGAAGATCAATTTCTAGCAACTCAATCATGTTAAGATTGGATGATTCCTTTGAAAATATGTCAAGGAAGGCCTCATCAAACTTTCAAAATCGGTTTTCCAAAACTTCAAAGAAATCTTCTAAAACCCGAGACGAAGAAATTGCCTCTTTAAGGAAGAGAGCAATGCAACTTCAAAGGGAAATTGAGGCCCTAAGCCAAAAGGCCAAGGCACATTGTTCCCGTGAAAAGTCATCTCGGTACATAGGGAGAAAAACTATACTCAGAAAACCAAAGTGAGCCCAAGATCTGATGAAGGATATGAGGCCACAAATATAGCAAGTGTTGAGATCGAATCATCCAACCTTGTTAATCATCCAAACATTCCTTTGTCTATGAAAAACCCAATAAAGTTCTTTATCTCGAAAAACAAAAAAAATCTGAAAGTTGAAAATAAAGAAAAAGTTTACATCCCTAAGCACACAAGTAGAGTGAGGCATGAGATTTACTTCACACAAATCACTCCTCCGATGGATTACATTCCCATGAGCACCATAACACACACAATGGAGAATGAGTGTTGCACACACATAGGCGATGAAATCCAAGACCTCATAAAGCAATGGGAGCTCAAAGCCATGCATAAGCTAGAGCAACCTCGAGACGCCTGCAAGGAAGCTTGCTCTCACCATGGAAAGGTAGTTAAGCTCAAAAAAGGTATACATGAAACTCAGTCTCACCAAAACTATCTACTTGATCCTCTCATTCTTAGTGTAGGATCGGTAAATCATTCATCTGCATTCCATGTATCACATGCACCCACAATCCCACCAAATGATGTCAAGGATGTGAATTTTTAAGGTACGCTAAATGTCCTGCACCAACAAGAAGAATTTCAAAATAAAAAACAAAAAGAAAACAAAATTCAAAATATGGTAGACATTGTTACTCCTAAGCATGCATCGACATCCTAGGTACACCTAACTCTATAATATATAAACAAATCTCTTTGAGCCTAGGTTTGTCGTATAAAACCAAGCCTATGGCCATGACTTTCCCAAACATCCCTAAACCAACAAGGGACCGACCATGGTTTCTCTTGGAATTCATACCTTTTTACTTCACAAGGGATCAAACATGCTCTCTCTTAGCATCCATATAAACTCAAACCGTGCACCCCTAGGGGCACATTGGGTTGCACCTTAGATCAATCCCAAATCGTTTAAGGTCACATATATCCTAGAGTCACTCAAGTCAAACCCTTCCAAAGCCATACACCTCCTAGGCACACCCCAAACAACTCGAGTGTATAACCATGCCGTGGATGATACATCATTCCAAAGCCATCCCCTTTATCAAAAATTTTCAAAACTTAAAAGGCCTTAGAATATGTTATTTAACATGGGGTAAACTATATCAGGATCTAGGAGCCAAAAACTAAGGTAGATTAGAACACCATGTTACTTCTTCCTAACTAGAGTTGACATGGCTTAGGATATAACCCATCCATACCCCCTGAGCCACCACCTAAGACCAATTGGGTCAAGGGTACCCTAGAGTCAGCTAAAACCAAAACCCATGGCCTAGACCTCTTGTTTAGAGTCTAATTCATTGTATTTTTTTTGTAGGCTTGATGAAAGACCCCCTATTTGAAAAAAATTTAGAAAAAATATATATTTGGAAAAACCAAAAAAAAATAGAAAACTTTTAAAACCCAAAAACATTTGAAAAATCTGAAAATTCTAAAAAGAAAGTCTTTTATATTCATCCTTCTAGAAATTGTTTAAAAAATCCAAAAAAATTAAAAAAGTTGAAAATTCCAAGAATTTTGGTTTTGAAAACTGGGTGAAAACTCAAAAATCGGTTCTTACAAAACCCATGTACATTCTTAAACTCAAATCATCTCATACCATTGTAAATAAACCTCTTGTGCATAACCCTTCTCTCTTGCATATCATTCCCTAGAAATCAAGACACTTGAGAGTGATCAAAGCATGGAAGAAGATTCCCTCATCCATGAGGATGATCAAGCCTCCGAGCTTTCCGAATTTCATAGAATCATTGACTTAGAAAAACCTTCAAACTTCGTAGGAGGGGATTTTGTAAAAGTCAATTTAGGGAGTCTAACGCAAAGTATGTCAAAATAGGTACTTGTTTGTATGAACATAAAAATGCATCATTCATTACATTTTTGAAATCATACATAGACATGTTTGCATTGACCTACGAAGACATACCAGATTTAGACCCTAGAATTATAGAACATCATTTACCTCTAGAATCAAATGCAAAATCTGTGAAACAAAAGCTTAGAAAAATCCATTCTGATGTTCACTCCCAAGTAAAAGAGGGTTTACAAGATCTTTTAAAAGCTGGATTTATAAAACCCATTATTTATTCTGAATGGCTTTTAAATATTGTTGTAGTTAGAAAATCCAATGGAAAAATTCATATTTGCATTGATTTTAGAAATTTGAACAAAGCCACTATAAAAGATAATTTTCCACTTCCAAATATTAATTTGATAGTGGATAGCACTGCAAATCATGAAATGTTTTCTTTCATTGATGGCTACTTAGGTTATCACCAAATCAAGCTAGCACCAAAAGATCAGGCTAAAATTGCTTTTGCTACACCTTGGGGCACATACTGTTACACCATTATGCCTTTTGGTTTGAAAAATACCGGTGCCACATACCAAAGAGCCATGACTACTATTTTTCATGATCAAATCCATGAGCCCTTAGAAGTATACATGGATGATCTTTTGGTAAAGTCAAAAACCTGATGCACACACATAGAATCTTTGCAAAAGGTTTTCGAAAGACTTAGCTTTATAAAGTGAATCTAAGCCCTCAAAAATATGTTTTTGGAGTAAAATCGAGAAAATTTTTATGGTTCATGGTTAGCAAAAGAGGCATAGAGGTCAACCCTTCTAAGTGTCAAGTCATCATAGACATGCTCCACCCTCCAACTTGACCCAAATTGAAAGCCTCCAAGGATGACTATAAGCGATTAGGAAATTCATCTCCAACTTAGCAACAAGATGCAAACCTTTCAATAGGCTTTTGAAAAAGGGGGTGAAATTTGATTGGGATTCCGATTGCCAAAGAACTTTTGAAAGATTGAAAACTTATTTGGTAAATCCTCCAATTTTAAAACCTCCAAAGCCATGAAAACCTCCAAAGCCATGAAAACCTCTATTACTTTATATTTCCATTCATACGAATGCATTGGGTGCTTTACTTGCTCAATATGAGGATGATAGTCTTAAGGAGTATGTTATTTACTGCATTTCGAAAACTCTATTGGCATATAAAAGAAATTATCAAGCCATAGAGAAAACATACTTAGCCTTGGTATGGGCTTACTAAAAGTTTAGATATTATTTCTTAGATCATGAAATTTGGATAATGTCTAAACTTGACCCTATCAAACACCTTTTCGAAAAACCTATCCTAATGGGTAGGTTAGGTAAATAGCAGCTCCTCCTACTGGAGTATGATATGAAATTCTATCACCAAAAATGCATTAAGGGACAAACCCTAGCCAATCATGTGGTTGAGTTACCTCTTAAAGATACATATCCCATACTTGAAGAAATACCCGATGAAGGCATTTTGACAAACAAATTAGAAAACCATGTTTTATCAAATTGTTGTAATGAAGATCAAGTATGGAAAATATACTTTGATGGGGCAAAGAATCAACAAGGGGCAGGCATGGGAATCATTCTCATATCTCTCGAGAAGGGAGAGATCCCAATGGCATTCCGACTAGATTTTCTTTATTCAAATAATGTGGCTGAATATGAGGCACTCATATAAGGCCTAAAAATTTTGAAAAATCTATGGGCATTTTGTGTTGAAGTCTTTAGAAATTCTATGCTTGTTGTAAACCAAGTTTTGAAAATTTGGCAAGTCAAAAATGAAAAACACATTCCATATCATGAATTGGTCACCGAGTTAGTTGATTCTTTCAAATCGCACACTCACTCACATAGGTAGAGAGAACAACACCATAGCAGATGCCCTCTTCTCTTTAGGGTCATCTATAAGGATTGACCCCACTATGGGCACTCGATCCCTAGAGATCCTACATTTGTCCACTCCATCTACCTATGATTTTGAGATTTTCCAAAATGACTAAAATCCAAATGAAAAACCTTTTAGAAAATGAAGGATTTTCTGAATTTGCTTCCTTTAAAGATAACACTTTTATTTAGAAAATTTCAACCTCATATGTGATTTTGGGAGGGGTTCTTTATAAAAGAGTTTTACCAACATCTTGTTGAGATGTGTCGATCATGATGAGGCTAGGACCATTATGCGTGAGTTTCACGATGGGGAATGTGGAGCTCATATCAATGCAAATATGATGCCATGAAAATACTTACAGTAGGTTATTTTTGGTCCACTTTGAAGCAAGATTGTCATAACCATCTTAGGAAGTGTCACCAATGTCAAGTGCATGGAAATACCATTCATATTCCATCATCCACATTGCATTCCATCGTGAGTCCATGGCCCTTCACTATGTGGGCATTTGATGTCATTAGACCCATTTTACCTATTGCATCAAATGGACATAGGTTTATTTTAGAAGACACTGAGTATTTTTCTAAATGGGTTTAAGCTACCTCCTTGGCTAATGTCTAAGGACAACATGTAGTGTCATTCATTAAGAAAAATATTTTGGCTCGATTTGGAGTTCCAAGAGACCTAGTGTCGGATAATGGTACCCCATTCAAAAATGAGAAGGTGGAAAAGTTGTGTACGACCTATAGCATTACTCAACACTTCTCATCACGCTACTACCCTCAAGGCAATAGTCAAGTAGAAGTCACGAACAAAACCCTCATAAGCGTCATGAAAAAGACTTTAGAAAAGGGTAGGACATGGCATGAGAAGCTAGATGAAGCCTTATGGGCTTATAGGACTTTCATCCATACAGAGTTGGTCTATAGTACAAATGTCACACTTCCCATCCATACGAAATTGCATTCATTCCATACATCTCTTGTACTCGATTAGACCCTACAACAAGCTAGGATGGCTGAGCTTGACCTACTTGTTGAGAAAATGCTCTTTGACATGGATCATGCATACGCATACTAGCAAAGGATAGCCCGATAATATGAAAAACATATGAAGGCTCACTACTTCAAAGTGGGAGACCTTGTCTTGAAAACTATCCACCATCGTGGCCCACATCCACTTGGTAAGTGACAGTCCAAGTGGGATGGTCCCTATGTTGTAAGAGGGACAACTACAAATAATGCATAGTGGTTGATTGATGTTGAGGGAAGAAATTTAGCAGACCCTATAAATGCCCAATACTTGAAATTTAGCAGACCTTGATTGACGTATAGGGTCTACTTTAAATTCTTTTGAAAAGGTTTTGAAATGGGTCTCCTTTGAATTTCTTGAAAGAATGATCAAAATGGATTATGTGACCCTGAATTAAGGAATTAATGCTTTATAAAAAGTAGAGTTTTCAAAATCATTTGATAATATTTCAAAAATCTTTAGCTTACAAAATGAGGCCTAGTTCAAAATAGCAAAATATGTTCAAATGATAGGTGCTATTAGGAAATGGAATATACTTGCTGAATCGAGTATCTAAAGGGATGAGTTGTATTCTCCCATTTCATTTCTCCCCAAAACAGAAAATTGGCAAAATCAAAAGAAATGGAAGAAAAATAAAACCTCCAATATAGAGGTATTTTAAAAAGAAAAAGAAAACAAAAACCTCTAATACAAAGGTTCCCTTTTAAAGAAAAGAAAAAGAAAAGTCAAAGCTCAAAAGAGCAATTTTCCATCAAAATTCTCTTGACCTTATACCACGGGATGCTTCAAAAGGGATCATGGTAAAATCTTTCCCAAATCTCCATACCTTATCCCAATGGAAAAAGGTTTACCATTAAAATCTCATTGTAGGAATAAGACCTACTTATATGGATTTCATTTTGTTTGAGAGTTAGACTTTGTTGTGTTAGAAACTAAATTTTGAAATGTTATTCAAAATTTCCTACAAACCTCTGCTAAGTAGTGGGTATTAAAACCCGAGTGAGGAGAAATGTAAGAAATTAGAAGTTATTTTTTTATAGAAACCAAAAGGAGTTCTCTTTTGAAAATAAATTTCAAAAACCCGAAACATCAAAAGAAACAATATAGGAACCATCTTGCTTGGGGCAACTAGCCTTCATACCTTTCTTCTCAAGCTCACGAATCACATGTATGTGTTTCTAAACACACACTTCACTCACCTCACATACCATGTATACATACATCCGTCAAAGGGTCGTTCATGCATCATTATTCTAGGACTAAGTGTTTTTCTAAATCAAGTACCCTTTCTCTAAGATCCCCTCCTTCACAAAAATAAATCCAAAAAAATAGGTACTATGAAATAAAGAGAAAATTCATACTCTCAAGATAAATCTCAAAAGAAAAATGGGTGTTTTCTTCTTTGTCATTATCCAAATAAATTTGGATTAATGCTCAAGAGGGACATCTGTAAACACCCAAAAATTTTCGAAACAAAAATTTTGATTTTTTATAAATTTTGCCTTTATAAAACAAAATTTTTAGTTTTGGGTCTTTTAAGGGTTAATCAAATAAAGACATCTTAAATGAACTCAATTCTGCACCAAAATTTTTCAGGAACCTCAAAATAAGGGTATATTGCATTACTCTAAAAAAATCCAATTTTGACAAAAGTTTTAAAAAATAACTACTTTACCCTCATGACCAAATGGGTAGGATTTTGGTTTTCAAATAACTACCTTCAAAGGAAACAGAAACTGGTTTTATTTTCAGAGAATTGTTTTCGGATTTTACTCAATATCTTTTAAATCTCCAAAAATCATAATTTTTTTATAGTAAATAGAGACTAATATGAAGATTGAGGGACTATTTTTATTCTGATTTTAAGTATTATAAATGTACACAATTAAATTAGACATTGACCCTTGCTCAAACATTCGGGATAGATCTATGACACAAATACAAAGGTCTAGAAAAATGTCTTAATCTTGGGGCATAACCTTTTATTGTTATGAACTTAGTTTTGTTAAAAAGCTATAAATATCAGGTTTCCAATAAGGCCAGTCTCAATGAATTTGGTCCGATACAGACAAAGTTATAGGATGATAATCCAACCTGTGTCGCAAGAAATATAGGTTTTACAAATTCAATTCTGATTTTGAATGATCGGTTCTAGTTTTATTTACGTGGTTATATGACCCTAAAATTCTTGAAAATTTTATTAGAAGTGGGTTTGTGTGTGTGCATTACGTGTGCAAAGTTTCAAAGCATTCGGATAGAGAGCAAGGAATTAAAAATCAAACATCAAATGAATACAGGATTCAGAAAACAAATTTTTGGGTTTATAATATACATGAATGCATTTCGTCCGAAATTTAAAGACAATCCACAACAATTCCAATAACAAATTTTTGGGTTTATAATATACATGAATGCATTTTGTCCGAAATTTAAAGACAATCCACAACAATTCCAATGTAAATGACTTTAAGAAAATAAATAAAAGTATAATTATATCTTAAGTATAGAGAGGATTAGTAGATACAAGAGCTTACAATGTATAGAGGAGTATGAGAAACTAAAAATCAAACACATAGTAGGCATCTAATCAAACGAAATTAGGCAGTATAACGTCTAGATATTACATTAATAAATAGAGTCCGCTACTCCCTAATTACAACCCTTTCTTAATTAAATGAAAGTAATGAAGAGATAAAATCAAAGAAGAGAAAAGGAATTGACCTTGATCATGGATGCTCCTTGGCAATCGATGAAGATGATCTTGGAAAGGGGTTGTTCCTCCACTTTCTTCTTCCTTTTCCTCTCTCTTTCTCTCTTTTTCTCCCCCCGTCTCTCTCTCTCTCTCTCTTTCTCTCCTTCTCTTGCTGCAGATTTTCCTCACTCTCCACTTTCTTCCTTGCATCAAACTCACCCTAAGGCCCCCCTTTATAGATTTTAAGGGGGCCTCTACGACCTTCCACGATTTTCTGTTTTTGGGGCCATTCCACTCCAATCTAATCCAAACAACTGGTACATTGCTACACATGGGGTGCATGTGGGCTGGGAGTGTGGTCCCCTCTTGGTCCATGCGGGCTTGGTGCAGCCCACATGGACCGACTCCCTCATTGGATATGGCTAGGTGAGCTCGACTCACCCTAGCCCGCCCTTTTATTGGGTTCGATCTTAGTGGTTCAAGACGAGTCTTGACTTCACCCCTTTTGACGTGCCTAAACCCATCATGCTTAATGTCTTGGCTTGATTTGGGTATGGTCCTTTGCTTTGGCCTTATCTTGATTGAGCTCAAGTCTTGATCGAGCCATCTTGTCGTGCCTTGGTCCTAGGGTGTCCTTGACTTTGCCTTAATGCATCCACTTGAGTTTGAACCTATTTGAATTTGAAACTTGGTTTGGGCTAAGCCCTGCAGGTGTTGGAATTATACTTCTTCAAACTCTATTTCTTCTAAGTGATCATCTACTTTCATCCTAACCTTTAGGAATTCTATTTTGCTTGATTATCTTTTTAGTTAAGATTTATAGTTTCAAATATTTTCTTTTTTATTATTTAAAACCATTTCGTTGAGATATATTTAAAAACATCGAACTTTAATGAACTCTTCAAATATTCTTTTTGAAAAACAATTGAGTCTCATTCCCAATGTTTGTTTGCATGGATAACCTAGAATCCAAATATTGTGACACGCTAGAATCAATATGTGCATCTGATAAAGAGAAAGTCTGTCAGGAAGAAGCGCCGAATTGGATGATTACTCTTTCAGGCAAGGACAAACTGCTCATGTAATTGTTTGATCTCTTAGTTTGATTACGCCCTGTAAAAAGAAATTTTGCAAACTAGTTAGGAATTTTAGATGCTTTTATTATCGAAAATGATGAAAAAATTGTCTAAAAACTATCGAAATGAGGTTTATGGGTCTTGTTTAGGTTAGTGTCTTTTGAACCATAATTGTCCAATCTAAACAAGATTGGGAGCTGCCACTGATTCAAATATTGGAAATAGGCAGTTTGCCAAATCCTTGTTATGATATATATACATATATATATATATACATTTGTGTGTGCGCGTCTCTCTCTCTATATATACACTAACAACAACAACTAAACCTTTTTAGATGGGGTCAGCTAGTTGAATTTTTTATTTCCATAAAGCCCTATCATGTGTCATATTAGTTAACTCAATATAAACTAGAACATTTTTTTTGTTTTTTTTAACACTTTTGTAGTAGTCCTATTCCTCTTTTAATATTTTTACAATCTAGTTTTTAATCTCTTGTTATGGGGCATTCTTTGGTGATCTTTCTATATGTCCAAACTATCTTAAACTATTTTTCCTTATTTTATCTTCTATTGGTATGACTCCTAACTTGTTTCTAATAATATTATTATGTATACCATCTTTCCTTGTGTGACCACTCATCCTTCTCAACATCTTCATTTCTACTAGGACATCTACTATATATGTTATGTTGAAAACATTGAACTTTGATGAAATCTTCAAATATTCTTTTTGAAAAACAGTTGAGTCCCGTTCTCAATATTTGTTTGCATAGGTGACTTGCTTTCGTTCCGTGAGTTAGTCTTTACTATTTCAACCACTTTAACACTTTGTTAGTTATAGGATGTCGGACCACCTTAACCCTTTTGATTAGTATAGGGTCTCGAGTCACTTTAACCCTTGGGTGTAGGGTCTTGGAGTAAGACTATTCTCGATTAGGCGAATTTTTGAGATTTAGTTTGGATTGATTTGGTTTTTAATTTCAAAGGTTTTTGTAATTTTGTAAATTTGATATTTTGTAAACATTTCGTAGGTTTAGTTCCCAATATCTCATTTTCACTTGTTTCTTTACAGAAAATAGTGATATTTTCTTCTAAAAGCCAAGTTCATGAGTTTAGCTAAGGTCATGAGAATTAAAAGTAGATTTTCAAAATACACCAGACCCAAAACAATCCTCAAAACGTCTAGGGTGACCCTTGAGTATCGGTGGAAGAAGGCCTAAGTCGAAAAGATCTCTTGCCCACAATCGCTATTTAAGTAAGAAATAATCTTTGTTAGTTTAAGTAAACTAACTGGCACTCTCATGCACGACGTAGTTTATGAAAATTATTTCAAGTCTCTGCATAGACTTTGGAGTAAAATTTCATATCTACACTTACTCAATTAATATTTTAGATCAAATAAAATCGAAGAAAAGTATTTAAGTAGTGTAGATCCATATGGACTTTACGTCTTCTTATCCCTGTGAATAGGGGTTGACTCCTCCTGTCACTTGGGTGTCTATATTGTGTCTTTATTGAATCAATGCCTAGAGTTTACTTAAGATAGTGATCTCCTCTTCAAGAAGTGCCCGACTCCAAGACAAGAATCCAAGTGTTGTAGTGGGTGCATGCCCTGACGTAGTGGTGCGGTGTCACGTCATGGCCAAATATGAGCAAGACCAAATCTCTCCAGAGCGGATCGTGTTGAGTGAATTAGATATGGAATTTGATCTCCTTCCATACCTCACAAGCAGCAGCCAGTTCAGCCTAAATGTAGTGATGTGGCATTAAAATATGCTGAGCGAAGAGAAGGATACGAAAGGCCTGAATGATAGTCAAGTGGCTTTTGGTTGAGAGAAGCATTGTGCCTAGCAGAACGCACGTTGAACTAGTACGGCAATGGTGAGACATGGTTGGAGTGTTCCTAGTGGAAGACTATCCGCCTTCATGCACTCCTCAGATATGAATCAAAAGAAGGGCCTAAATTGAAAGAAACAATTAATGAACATTTATGTAATAGATAATGATGAAACGAGTTGGCAGGGAGAGAAAGTGCCTTTGGGACAATGACCTCATCCATAGTATTGGACCATGACTTTGGGTGGCACTCTGACCAAGCACAAAACCATTTTCATCTTCATTGGAGCTATCTGGAAATATGGTTGTCTAAAGTAGGAATCATTTTTGAAACCAACTCTATATTGTGGGGACAATGAGCTCATTTCATAAGGACAATTGTGTCAGTTTACTAAACCTTAGAGTAACAAAAAATGCGGGACAAAGTAAATACAATAAATGAAAAGTGAGCCAAGATTAACATACAAGATGATTAAAAGGAAGGTTCAAAATTCAACTTTATTTAAGAACAAGATCTTTCAGTACAACTAGTTGTCCGAGCCTCTCGGAATGATCTTCTTAGGATTACTCAATTATCCTTGAGGTCATCAAATCGAGTCATGTCAAGTTGGCATCCCACTCAAGTTTTATTTAAGAACAAGATCTTTCAGTACAACTAGTTGTCCGAGCCTCTCGGAATGATCTTCTTAGGATTACTCAATTATCCTTGAGGTCATCAAATCGAGTCATGTCAAGTTAGCATCCCACTCAAGTTCATGGTGTCGAGACAATAGGGCTTGCAACTTTTTCAATGCCCAATGGGGCATTGAGATTAGAAATAACTCAAGACAAGTCATCTATAATTCTGGGAGGAGACCTCCAATGACATCTGGAATCAATTCAAACCCTTTGAGCAACATCAAGAAAGTGTTGTTGTCTGATGGGGAGTCCTCATCAATCATTTCCAAGATAGGATATCTTGGTATAAGAGCCTATGTTGAGAGGTATATGGTGATCATTCTTTGTTTGGGGACTCAAGCCCAAGGTATAGGCACACTACATGTCAACATAGACTCCCTCTTATGTCATGTCTAGTGCTTCCAATTGGTGTGTATGAAGAACTATGTAAAGTAAAAAGCTTTGTTAAAGACCAAGAACATAGCCATCAGCTATGCATAACTATAAAATAGCTTTTAACAAAATAGAGATCAAACTCTCACCTTCTCAAGAGATACTGTCAACCTCCGTTCTCGTCTTTTTTTGAACTTCCACCAAATGAAAGTTTTACCTCACTCTCTCTATTTATAGTGCGCCAAGTATGTTGCCTGACAACACCTACTAATGTACCATTCGTAGGCACCCCTACACACGGGTGACTTTTACTAGTTGCATCCCTGTCATAGTTAATGAGCTTTAGAAATCTATTGGTTGTGGTAGTATACGAACACCATGATTAGCCCACTAGAGTACGAAGCTAATAGTGTCAGATGGAAAGGGATAGTACCAAGGAATTAGGAATGTGGATCTCTAGCCCGAATAACCAACTACATCTCTTGAAAGTAGTCTATCTATTAAGTTTACAATAGCATGAGTATCCTACTGAAGGCCGAGATGCCCAGTGAGATAGTAGGGGTAGTGAGGTTCATCCACAATTAATTTGAATCTTGATGAAGGGGATGCCCTACGAAATATCTACCTCAGAATGAAAGATTTGTGATAAATCTAGCAGATATATGTTGTTAATCATATTTGTCATGGTGGGTGAATGGGTTATTCAAAGTATAAAGAGAACAGGGCTTTATCATCCTGATTTTGAATCAAGAGGAATCGAGTAATGATAGATTCAAATGGAATAGTAAAGATTGAGACACAGCATAAGGATACCCAAGCGAATTGAATACGAGTGATAGGTTGACTACATGTGTTTAATAGCTCAAACTTAAAAAATTTAAATAGTGAGTTATAGTAACAATGGTGGACTACCCACTAGATGGGAGATACCTTCTCTCCAAAGTGCCTCAAGTGCGGAGTTCATTTATATACCATGGAGAGAAAGAACGAGGCAAGGGACAACTTCATCCTGGATATTATGTCTAAGATGTATCATAAAAATTTATCATTAATCTTGGTCTCTCCTACATAGGAAAGGAACGAGCAAACCATAGTAAGAGAAAGTCATGATGGTCCTCATCAGAAGTATGGAAGTTCCAAACTACTTGCATCTAAAGTCATCCAAAAAAGTTGGGATGATAACTTGGGAATATTAAACCTCTGGTTAATTAAAAAGGTCATATTTGCATCATCAATGGGAAAGCTAGTGATGGTACAAATATCCAAAGCTGTAAAGACATCATCCCAAATGAAAATTCAAATTGGTTGTCTTCACAAACCCAAAATGCCAAAAGTGAATATAATAAATTTCCATCAAAGTGGATAACTATATCAAAAAGCACTATGAAATCATAAATGCCCAATTCCTGTCATATGGGAGCCTTTTGCTTACGAATGCCATGAAGCCAATTTAGACAGAGTTGGTTGTTGGATGGCTCATAGCGAATGAAGTTCAAGCATTAAAAAGCTTTGGATCCTTCCTAAGTCAGGAGCAACGGTGCAATGTGAAAATCATTATGACCTTTAGTCGAAGAAGCGATTAGATGAAGGACTACATTAGCATTAGAGTTGGAGTCGTCCACGGTAGACAAGAAGCAAGAACAACAAGATCATATAAAGATGGAAGTTCAAGAAAGCAATGGCATGGTGAAGGAAAAAGGAAGAGAGTTCAACCCCTTTTTATAATCATCAAATAGAGCCAATGATAGAACAATTTCTTTAAAGGACGTGGAAATCGAGCAAGAGATTTTTGTAATGAAACATAATTCATCCCCATAATAGGTTCACATAAGAGAGGTTGTAGTGTCAACATAGAAGAGCATATCTACAAGGAAGATTGTAGTAGGAAATAAGAATGGCAAGCAATGCACTCACGATCAACCCATTACCAACCCATTAAAGTAATAGAAAATGGGAGACAAAAATAAAAGCAGACTCCATAAAAAAACCGATAAAAGATAAATGAACTCTTCTAGAATTGCCTCAATCACTATATTTAAGGGAGGCCAGAGGATCGTCAAAGCATCATAGGGGAATCACTAATCAGACATTTTACATAAAGAATTCTTATATTATCACTAGTTATAGTTTTCCTAGTTAGGATCTTCTTGTTCTTTTGTTTAAATTGTGTAGCTTCTTGTAATAGTTCCCTTTTATCAAGCTAGTTTGCCTTCTCGCTCTGTTGCATATCGAATCCTGAGCGGGACTGGTATCCCTTGAGATACTCTTGATTTATATTATCATACCCGAGGTTCTCTAGAAAATCAATTGGGATGCTTGTCTGCAGATGCTCAAGAACTTGTGACTGCGTAAATCTCTTTTACCAACTCCTCCTGTAGTATGCCTGTATATAGTCTACTGTCTATTTTTATAAACCCAATCCCATTATTTTAATGTAGAATAGAAAAGGTACAGGAGACAAATAAGGATCACACTTTTCTCTCTCACTTAACAAAAAAATTTAGGGACATTTAAGGAACAAAAATTAAAAATTAACATCACTCCCTACAATTTCTCCACTCCCTATAACTTCTTAACACACATAAAAACAAAACTATAAGTGTTCCTTATACAACTATACATAACTCCATCCTACAACTTTTACACGTCCTAAAGTTGACCATCCATCTAAAAACAAAACTATTTTTTAAATTGTGTATCGATAACTACATACATGAGCATCATCTAACATCCACTTGAGGGGGATCTCATGCCATATAAGAGCATGCGTGTTTCCAAAAGCAACAGGTATCTCAGACCTTTTTTTCTCGTCTTTTCTTTCTCGTTATGCTCCTAACCTATGGTTCTGTTTTGAGTTGCCATTTTCCTTTTGCTGCATTAGTAAGTCGTTAATTTCCTAGACATGCTTCACATATCACAGCATTTGTATATTTTGTTCCGTTGCGTGTTTTTGTTCTCTTCTTTCCAACCAATTGACTAGTATTTTTGCACAATACCTTCCTTGATATGGCCTAAAGAATAGCTTTAACATACCAGGTATCCTGCCACTGCTTTGCTGAAAAAGCCTTAGCAACGAAGTAAAGCAGCACGGATAGAAGAAAAAGGGAAAACATGGGGCTGACGATAAGCAATCCCTAAGTGCATGTGTAGGTTCAAATTTTCTGGCCAGTCAGCAAGCCACGACTAGGTATCCCACTAATCAACCAAACTGTGGTTCTTTGATCTTGAGTTGCTTTCTTGGTAAGCTCTATTGTATGACTCCTGTGTCTAAAAGCTGTCATAATTCCCTAGAGTTTTCATACTGGAAGACTAGAGATATTGAAATGATATAGTAAATTTACCATTTATAAGGTTATATAATTTTGATCTTTTATTTGTTATAAGGGAAACTGCACCCTGAAAGTGAAACCTAGCAACTTCTCGAGGCAATGAGACCTTAATTGCTTGGGCAAAGTATTCGGCAACGTTTCATGGCGGCCAGTTATTCTAGTTTCTTAAGTTGAGCACCATCATCAAATTTTGGTCCGAATAAGCTTAAAATTTGCGCAAGTGATTCTCAACTCGTTGAGACTTAAGATATTTGATACTCAATGAACAAAAGATGCTTACGTTGTCATTCAAGCTTAATGCCGCTAAAGTAAAACTGTAGGGTTCACTTCATCGGGATTGCTGGATGTCCATAATTGTGTCTTGCCAATGAATGCTAGAATCAAAGGAGTCACATGCCAAGGCAACACCAATCATGGAAAAGGGAGGAAAAGTGAAGTACATAAGACTTCAAAGCAAACCAGTTTTCACATGCATTCGTCTTGAACATGTAAAAGTAACCTAAAGCTTGAAGTACAGCCCCTAGAACGATTTGAACTTCATGACTGTTCTCAAGGCTATTATGAAAAACCTAACTCTTGTGTTTGGCAAGGTCTTCCAATCTAGATTATGGTATGATTCTTCGTCATACGCTTCATCAGGCTAACGCGTTAAAACAACGCACATGCAAAGTATCATTGCAATCAGTGGAGCACGTCGTTTAATTGGATCCAGATATCTTATTGAACCCTTTAGCACTTCACATTTTAGTGATAAAACCGACCGTTTGAAAGGTAACTCGGTATTGAGAATCGAAAGAGTGTTCAAAGAGGGCGTAGTTAAATAAAAAATTCAGAGGAACTCGTTAAATGTTCCTTTTCTCAGTTGTGTGTGTGTGTGAGAGAGAGAGAACCATGCCACAATTATGATCTGTTTCATTGTGTTCTTTTCACACTTCTTTATGAAAACTGACATAGCACGGGAGATAACAAAAAAATTTCAACACGGTTTTAGTTGTGAACCACCGAGAGGAAAGGCTACACTATCTTACATATCCTTGCGATCCTACCGTCGGATGCCTAGGCATTCGTTAAACACAAAGAGGTTTCTTCAATATTTGTCTCTGCGGAAACAAGGGAACTAGGTTTACATTTTCTTGTGGTGTATAAGCAGGCATCCTGATGTTCCCTCCCCTCCGTATCATGCAAATAACTCGCAGAATTTATGACATTGCTCCTTATAATAGCAGCAACAATATCTGAATTTTTCTCCTCTTCAAACTGACAATAAGAACATCTCGTAATATATTAATTTTGCTATCACCAACAAAGCGATAGTCCTGGAAAGCAAGGTGTGAGGCAAATTTTAAACATGAAGCATCCGCAATATCTATCTCCAGTTGCATCACGTGGATTATTCTCCATAGCATAATGCAATGGGCCATTTACAGGTCCACCCATGCCCTTGGGCCTCCAAAGATATGAATTTCAACAAGTTTCGGCCATTGGATTAGGCCAGCGAAAAGCTTGGTTAGGTAAACCACCCTTTCTTTCTCTCTCTCTCTCTCTCCAGACAACACAGAAATACGGTCAAATACACACAAATACGAGCACACACACAGCCCATTGAGTAGGTAAAGTCTTTTCTTTCATGAGATCCGTATATAAGAGATTCCTCTGTGGTACTACAAATGGTTTCAAAAGTAAGCCTCAACCCCCAGTACGTCGTCCAGGACAGGACGCGTTAAAATTCAACTTCTGCAATTCCCATATATGTTTGTGTTCCTTCTCTGATTCAGTCTGAAGCAGCAAGAAATCTTGATGAATATCCGGTTTGAGGACTCCCAATCACTGGGGCTAGCAAAATGAGTCACATGAACTCAATAAGAGCTGTTCATGTTCGAGTCATTCCCTATACCAGCTTGCTCATGTACATAGATATTTGTTCGAACATGCTCCCGAGATGCTCCTTATTTCATGATGATCCAAGTTCAAACATAAGGATTTGACTTTGATCAAATTTGAGCTTGTGCTCCCAAACTGCTTCCTATACCATCTTGTCTTTCTTTTAGCTCATGTTGGAAACAATTTTAGGGTTGCACATATGAACATGCATATTGTTGGAAAAAAACGTAGAAATACATGCATAAAAAAAAATGCAACAATTATAAACATACCCAAATCAATAATAGTCGTAGATCTAAAGTAAAACATAAACAAACTATATGAAAAACACAAGCAGACAATAATGAGAAAGAAAACTTATGTGCAAGTCGCCCTTGAAGTCTTGCCTTAGAAAAATGAGTAACCCGCTATAAAGTATATATGGGTACATACTTTTTTCTCCCATAATAAAACACACAACTCAAAGCCACTTACCTTATTTCAAGTCAAGTTTGACCATACTTAAGTCACCTTTGATTGAAAGGGAAGGATGGCAGGGAGTAGTGACCACGAGCAAAGGGAAACGCTGAGAGCAGAGATGGAAGAGAGAGAGTGTAATCACATAAGTACGAATTAAGGAGCCCTAATCCCTTATTATAGGTTACATGATGGATCACAGATCACGAATCCGATCCAAACAACATAGCTTTTATACCATAACCATTCCCGCATAAACACTTTAAATATTAGATCAAAACTTTTTCATACAAAAAGTATATCGAAAATAATTTTCAAACACAAACTCAAGCTTGGGCCAGCTCAATGCCCACGTGTGTGGTCTAACACGTCATCCTCAAGCTCTTTGAACTAAGCTTCATGAGCTACCAATTATATAAAAGGACATGTAGGTTTGTTTCATTATTCAATATGGGACTAAACTTTGTTTTCACTTAATCTTCATATACATAAATCTCTCATATGTAACCTTTTACATTTTAGGACTTTCACATAAATTAATGATACATCAATTTGAATATTGTGGATGTTAAACATTAATTAAATGTTATTAATGCACATGGGTTTAATTAAGCCAACAATAATTAACATTAAATCCAACAATCTCTATAATGTCTTGCAGTGTAAAGTGTTCTACCAAACACACATATAATATGCATTTTTATAATGATAGAGAATATGTAATATATATACAAAGTCTCACATCTGAACCATTGGACAAGATTTCATCCAACAATTCAGAAAAGCATACCTAATTTCTTGCTATCACTAAATTATGACGTGCATGAAACGAGAAAACTTTTGTGAATAAGAAGGTTTCCTTGAAAACAATGATGCAATTATGGTGATAAATTGGTTTATGAATTTATCTTAACCCTTTGAGAAGATCTTACCGGCAACACCCAGAGAATTAGCTCACCCTTAGGGTTCTCTGATGCCCACTTGCAGGTGGTAAGTTCGATTCCCCGAGGCGGCACATGTGTGCATGAGTTTTAGGCTTCAACCTCCCTGCGTGACCCCAAAAAAAAGACCTTAGGCCTATACTTGATAGTGGGTACTCCATTGTGTGTGTATGTGCACGCGTGTGGGGGAGACACGTGCGCATATAATATACTCAATTTCCTTTTATCATCCTTCTAATTCTTCAACAAGTAGCTATTGGGTTTGTTTATTTTCACATCAATTTGTCCTTCTTGCATACATACTACACTTGTTTTCAGAAGAAAAAAAATCCTCTTTCTAGTATTTCTTTTAAGGAAAGTTGGGTTTTGTAATAAGCTCTTATAGCCACTCATAAAATTCATTATCATACTTTATTTAGACTCTTCGATATTAATAATATATTATAGACGAATAGACCATATGATCATTGGACCATTTTTGTAATAAAATGGTGCTTCAGCATAATTAGTTCTTATTTATATATAAATAGATATATCGGTCAAGCTAAAGTTTTCCTGTATAGCCTCACAAAGTCAAGAGTTTTATTTGTATTAATTTTATTAACACAAAGGACTCCACTTGTTGTGTAGCTACAGTGAGAAAAGGTTGCTCTATGGAAAACTCAAATATCGCCAACCAATGCTGGGCACGACCAGATAAAGAGAATGAATGTTTCATTTTGATATCTATCTTTTTTCCTATTGGCAAGTCAAGGTTGGCAGTCACTTACCAGATGTGCACATACAGGTTATTGAACCCATGTCTTTCTACTTGAAGTTTAATGCTTTCAGTAATGGTATCTTTCGGTTTGAACCATTACTTGAGTTATCCAATATTACTCTTACAGTAACTAGGTGAGCATACATCTTGAACCTGAACCATGGGTGTAAAGGTGTCTATTGTTAAGAACATAATAAAAGGCTATTACGTGATCTTTAGGGATGATGCATTTATAGTCATGCATCCATATCATGTATCATGAACAACCCAATTCTCCTATTACATCCACCAAATGTGAATCACTTAGTTAGGCATCTCCAATGATGTACTGCTAGCATCTTCATACGATACGATCTCATTCATAGAATAATCTCTTGCTAAACTTGCAGTCATGATACTTTAGGTTTAGAGGGGACAAACATAAAGATATTGATAGTATTTCGTAATACAAAGTATCAATTCACTCAACAACTTTTTACTACCACATTAAACCTACTTCATAGGAGCTTCATTTAGTTAGGTTGTTGTCACTCCTTATAAAAAAATCATGAGTTTTAATCCCATCTCCAATCTAGATTTCTCAACTAAGGTTACTGATAGACCTTTAGTAAAATGATCATCTATGTTATCTTTGGATTCAAAAAAATCTACAATCAAGACCCCATTAGACACAAGAGCCCTTATAGAATTTAGTTTGACTTAGATGTGCCTTTGTTTCTTTTGGTTGTACTTGGAACTACTCGTAATAGTATTCATGCTATCATAGTATACTTAAATTACAAGAAACGACTTCTTTACCATAGGTAAACTGGACATAAGTCGTTTAATCCATTCAAAGCATATAATTATGCTTAAAAGGTAAAAAGACCAAAATAGTTTGTTTCTTTGATTTCTAACAACAACTCCACCACCTAGAAAAACATATATCTAGTAATCCATTATTTTTAGAGTTCTTTGCTATCAAGCTAGTAATACTAAATCCCTCATGAATAGAATGATGTTTACCATAATGTAGTTAAAGAGAAATCGTTCTCTTTATATAATGAAATACTCTATCTAGATATATCCAATGGGTTGTATCTAGACAACCAGTTTATCTACTCAACTTATATATTGTAGATGTGAAAATTTCACTCCAAGCTTATGTAGAGACTTGATGTAATCTTTTCAACACTACTTCATTGCGCGAGCGTGCTAGCTAGTTTTCAAAAAACTAGCAAAAGTTTAAATCTGACTTTTGCGATTGTGGCTAAGCAAGATCTTTTCGCTTTAGGCTTTCTTGAACCGATGCTCAAGAGTCAGCCTGAGCGTTTTGAGAATTTGTATGTGAGATTTCAAATTCAGTGTAAAAGAAACTTGAGAAAACGTGAATCAACTTGTGCACCAAGTGTTTTGGAAGATAAGATTTCATCAAGTACTGAAAAAAAGAAACTGGTTCTGTTCAAATCTTGATTTTCAATTTTATTTTAATACCTTCTAAATTTCCAAAAATCATGAGAATTTGAAAGTGATCAGATCCTTGCGTAGAGCTTCCAAAACTATTTTTGTTTTATTTTTCAAAGCTATGATGATACAAAATTAAATCAGGAAAATGTCTCTGCTCACACACTCGGAACTATTCTTTTACAAAAATATAGAGACCTAAAGATAGGTTTGTATCTCGGTGCTCAGAGTTCCGATTTCAGTGCACTTAGTCTTGTTGGAAAGCTATGGATATCATCTTTTCAATGAACTATTTCAATAAATTTGAACAATTGCAAACAAAGTTATGGGATGATTACCCAAGCTCTATTGTAGGAAAATAGTTTTGATAGAAATGATTTAAGATTTTCCCTGATCTTACATACCTCTTAATACGTGGTTGAACGGCCCTAAAATTCTTGAAATTTTTATTACAAGTGGGTTGTGTATGTAGATATAGTGTGTGAAATTTAAAGTTGATCGAATTAGCAGTTTAGCAATGAAAAATAAATCAATTAATGTATGTGAGAATGTTGAAATTAGATTTTCTAGTTTTTACAACATACATAATGCAAACTCACCCAAATTTAAATTGCAACAACACAACGTCCCAAAGTAAATTGATGAAGAGAAATGAATGAAAATATATAGATTAGCTTAAGCATAGAGGGGATTATGAGATATATAATATTTATAACATATAGAGAGGTAGAACCAAGAACACAAACAATTATAGTGCATAAGCAAGAATCAAAAATTTGCAGCACATTTACTTCTTATTATATCATGGAAGGAGACAATGCTCCATTAATACAACCCCTTTTGAATTGAATGTGAAGAAGAGAATAGGGAGGAATGATGGATGAGGACTACTTACTTGATTCATTCTAAAAATCGGCTCACAATGGAAGCGTATGGCCCTCACCTTCCCTTTCTTTTCTCTCTTTTTCTCACTCTAACTCAATAACTATTGCAACCCTTGCCTACCTTTCTACACTCCTCTCCACTCTTCACTCTTCCCTAGAGGAAGCTCACAAAATTCTCAACCCAAGGTATAGATTACTCACTCTCCAATGCTCCAAGATGAGATTGAATGCCCAGTCGTCTCCCCCCGCTTAGCCTCTATTTAAAGTGGGTGTCACTTCAACATTGTGGAAAAATCTTTTCATGAAGCAATTTGTTAATTTCTCGAAGGTGGCGAATTGGCTCAAGTCAGTATGAAGCCAACCACTTAGATGCGTTTCCCTTGAGAGAGGGGAGAAATCGTAAATCTGCTTTCAAGAGTCCTTTTTGAATGTCCTTCGAGAAAATAGCTGAAGGTGGGATCTAGGATCCCCACTTCCATCATATCGATGAAAATTTGGTATGTCGTCATCACAATCAGTTTGATAATCGGATGGTTGAAAATTCAATAGTGTGTATGCTCTTTTCTCTTTGATTTGACATCTCAACAATTATTTCAAGGCCTTTCTATCTTTCATTATGAAGGACTCCGGCTCTTGTTCCTCCTCTAATCTAGAGGCCACTTTGGTTTTCCTCGTGTGCGAGAGTTTCTTATAAGCCCTTCCTTGTTTCCCATTGAAAGAACATGATTCGACCGCTTTAACCTCTTGGCTTAAAGCGGCGACCTTCTCTCCTATGAACTTTAAATCCCTCTTTAGGGAAACAAGTAAGTATTCTCAATTTTTATAATGAATTTTTAAAACCTTTTGGAAATATGACTTGATGAGCGTGAAGCTCGGCTTGACACTTCACAAGATCCTTCTGAGCTAGACATGCTTGAAATTTGTAAAACATGTGCACAAGGGAGGTATTAACACCAAAGTTTTGAAGAATTGGAGTTTGAAAAATCACCTAAGTTTGAAATCCTAAAAGACTCGCGTCCCACCGGGCGTGCTAATTCTGTAGATGTAAAAATTTCACTCCAAGACTATGTAGAGACTTGAAGTAATCTTTTCAATACTACTTCGTTGCGTGAGAGTGTCAGTTAGTTTTCAAAAAACTAGCAAAAGTTTAAATCTGAATTTGGCGATTATAGCTAAGCGAGATCTTTTCGCTTTAGGCTTTCTTGAACCGATGCTTAAGAGTTAGCCTAAGTGCTTTGAGGATTTGTAAGTGAGATTTCAAATTCAGTCTAAAAGAAACTTGAGAAAACATGAATCAACTTGTGCACCAAGTGTTTTGGAAGATAAGATTTCATCAAGTGCTGAAAAACACAAATTGATTTTGTTCAGACCTTAATTTCTTATTTTATTTTAATACCTTCTAAATTTCCAAAAATCATGACAATTTAACAATGATCAGATCCTCATATGCAGCTTCCAAATCTATTTTTATTTTATTTTTGTGAGCTATAGTGATATAAAATTAAATTAGTAAAATGTCTCTGCTCCGACACTCGAAACTGTTTTGTTACAAAAATACTAAGACCTAAAGATAGGTCTGTATCTCAATACTTAGAGCTTCGATTTTAGTGTACATGGTTTTGTTGAAAAGTTATGGATATAAGCTTTCCAATGAACTAAGTTTCACTAAATTTGGATAACCATAGACAGAGTTATAGGATGATTACCCAGACTCTATTGCAGAAAAACTGTTTTGACATAAATGATTTAGGATTTTTCCTGAACTTACATACCTCTTAATACGTGGTTGGACGACCCTAAAATTCTTAAAAATTTTATTACAAGTGGGTTGTTTGTGTAGATATAGTGTGTCAAATTTCAAGTCGATCGACTCAATAATTTAGTAATGAAAAATAAAGCAATCAATGTATGCGTGAATGCTGAAATCTGATTTTCTAGTTTTTACAACATATGTGATGCAAACTTACCCGAATTTAAATTGCGACAATACAACATCCCAAAGTAAATTATTGAAGAGAAATGAATGAAAATATATAGATTAGCTTAAGCATAGAGGGGATTATGAGATATAGAATGTTTATAACATATGAAGAGGTAGAATAAAGAATACAAACAATTAGAGTGCATAAACAAGAATCGAAAATTTGCAGCACATTTACTTCTTATTACATCATGGGGGGAGACAATGCTTCATTAATATAACCCCTTTTGAATTGAATGTGAAGAAGAGAATAGGGAGGAATGATGGATGAGAACTACTTACTTGATTCCTTCTAGAAATCGACTCACAATGGAAGCCCACAGCTCTCACCTTCCCTTTCTTTTCTCTCTTTTTATCACTCTAACTCTCTAACTATTGTAGCCCTTGCCTACCTTTCTACACTCCTTCTCTCCAGTCTTCACTCTTTCCTAGAGGAAGCTCACAAAATTCCCAGCCCAAGGTATAGATCACTCACTCTCCAATGCTCTAAGCCTCCAAGATGAGATTCAATGCCCAATCGTCACCCCCCTTGGCCTCTATTTATAGTCCAAGGGGGAGTCTCTTCTAAGCCCTTCTTTGGGGCAGGTATTCCATGATCCAAACTCAGTCCCACTTTGGTCTCCACCTGGCCAAGTGGTCCCCTTTAGTCAAAGTTGGACAAGCCCCATGTGAGTTGGTTCTTAGCTTAAGTCATCTGCACCTAGTCCTAGTCGATCGGACCTAGATGCACTCGGCTAGGTTTGATGCAATGCTTTGATCGACCTCCTTTGTGACTCGTCTTACTTTGCTTGATTTAATCTTAATTTGGCTCATCAATGTAGGGTTTCCTAGCCTTTCCTTGGTGCAGCCCACGAACCTAGTGCAACCCATAATCTTCACATCTTGGTGTGGTATAGTCTTCGAACCCATTGAGTCAAGCTTGGCCCAGTTATCCCTATATACTCGAGTCACGTCTTCATGAAGCCTATTTCTTGATTTGATGAAGATGTGCCTTAACTTGGTTTGATCCATTTCCTTACTCCATGGCTTGACTTTCGCGAACTTGATCTCAGCTTGAAGTGGGTTTTGCTCAACCATCACTCTGATCTTCTCCTGATTTGTTTATATCCTATGGGCCTTATCTCTTCATCTTTATTTTGAACATCTTTATCTTTAAAATCTTTATTTTAAAGATTTAAAATTTTTACTTTAAGGCAAAGGTTTTAAAACAAGCTAGTTTTCAAAATTGAGAGTGTTTTTATAAAAATTTATTTAGGGTGTTTATACATACAAGAAAAGCAATATCCAATCATGTATAATTAGTTAGATACGTTAAACTATCGATAATATGAGAATATCATAGTTGATGAGATATAGGAATACCACTTTCATTCTTATACAAAGCCTTGGATGAATCATATGGGTCTTAACAGATCTATAATTTGTATATCCAAATCTTTTAAAACATTTTCAATATAGTGAGAATGAGATATTACAATACCATTAGTAGACCTTTCAATTTTAAGCTCTAAAATCATGTCAACTACACCCATATCCTTCATCTCAAACTTGCTATATGAGAACAACTTAGTCTCATTTACTATTTTCATATCTGAACCAAACGATAATATATCATCTACGTATAGGCAAAGAATGATGAATGCATTATTCATTGATTTACAATAAACACACTTACCAAAATTATTTGAAATGAACCAAAAACATGATATCATGCAATCAAACTTTTCATGCCATTGTTTAGGAGATTGTTTCAAACTATATAATAATTGAACAAGCTTACACATCTTAGACTCATTACCACGAGCTACAAATCCCTCTATTTGATCCATATAAATTTCTTGATAGAGGTCATCATGAAAGAAAGTTGTTTTCATATCTATCTCATCGATTGTGAGATCATATATAGATGCAAATACTATTAACACTCGGATGGTAGTCATCCGACAAACTAAAGATTGGTATCAAAGTAATCTATTCCTTCATTTTGTGATAGGATCATCCTCAATATTAAAAATAACAAAGTTACTTCTAAAATCCTTTCATATCCTAAGTCCTTTACTCTTCTTTGTTGGATTATTTTCTCAAAGTAATCTAAAAACAAAATAATCAAGGTCAACACAACATTTGTCATCCTTTCCACATGATTAGAAACAAAGTTACTAGTAGGGTCAGAATCTCTAAAATATACAATTTGGCAAACTCTAGTCTTCGTGGGAATACTTTCTCAAAGAATGTAGCACCACAGATCTCAACTATTATTTTGACATTTATGTCACATACTTCAAATTTAATGATCAAGAATCTGTGTGCATAGCTCATCTCCACATAACCTAAAAATATAACACCCACTATTTTATATTTCAATTTCTTTCTCTTGTGTTCAGGGATAAGTACTTTTACAAGACACCCCACCACACTTTGAGATATTTGATATTAGTCTTTTGACCCTTTCAAAATATAAAGAGACTACTTTTCTTATGCTCATGGAAAACTTTATTTAAAATATGACAAACTATATTCAAAGTTCTCCCACATATAGATAACCCAAAACTTTGAAGTAAAACATTAACTATATTAAATAAGGTTTTACTCTTCTATTTAGATATCTCACTAGATTGAGGAGAATACGAAGCATTAACCTCATGAATAATAACGTTGTTTTGATAGTATTATTGAAAAAGGTTTGACGTATATTTCATCTCCTACCAGACCTTAATCATGTAACTACCCTACATGTTTGAGATTGTTCCTCATTTATAAATATTTGAAACTTTTCCAAAGCTTTAACTTTTCTTTTGAGGAAGTAAATATAATAATATCTACTACAATTATCAATAAATATGATAAAATATCTTTTATTATTCCTAGTAGTCATTCCATTGAATTTCATAATTATTAGTGTGCACCAAATCTAAAATTTTGGATTTCCTACTAATCGTATCGAAAGGTTTTCTAGTTTGCTTTGCTTGCACACATATATCACATTTGTATTTTCTATCTATTACAGTCTTAGGAATAAGATTTAAGTTGATCATTCTTTTTACATGATCCAACTTAGCATGCCATACCTAAGATGATTCAATATTATACACACAAAAAGAAGAAAAAGAAGTAAAAAATTTATTATTAAAATTTATACAAGAATCAATAATTAGTTCTACATTGATTTTAAACATATCATCTACATCACACAAATAGCATTTTTAATGAAACACTATGTATTAAGTCATGTAATTACAACTTTATTATATTTGCAATCTGACCTTAACCTCTTCCTAACTAAAGCAGGATCAATAAGAATATTTCAGTGAATCCTTGAAATATATCTAACTCCCTAAAGAGTAAAAACCTTCTCAAAAGAAACTTTAAGTCCACACGTCTTTCTCCCTTGACTTTAGTAGTTGAATAATCTCCTAATGTCATAATTCTACTACAAAATGCTTGATAAAAGACTGATCAATAGAAATGTGTACATTTGTCCAAGTGTCTATAATCTAGTAGTGTGACTTATAAATAGAAAGGAGATGGGGTTTAAGAGATAGATACCCATCACTAATATGCGTAGTGATAACCATGTTGACCATAGTTCCTTCAATGACCATAGGTTTCTTGGCTTTTGTTAAAGGACGGTTTCTCACCTAATGTCCGACCTGAGCATAAAGCCAACATAATTTATTCTTAGGTTTCTTTTGGATCTTATTTTTGAGTTTATACTTTGTTTGTCTTCCCTTAGGACCACTAGACTATTAACTTCCGACCATCAAGTTTATCTTATGGGTGTTATTTACAAGAATAACGAGTTTCTAACTTGTATGCTCTTCCTCTATTGTTATATCTTCCACGAGGTCATCAAGTTCATCTTACCCTTCTTATACTTGAGATCTAGGGTGAAACCCTCCCAAGACTTAGAAAATTTCTCAACAATTGACATAACAATAAACTTATCAAGAAACTCCATCTAAATTTTCTTTAGACCATAAAATAAAAACTTAAACTCATGAGCTTGTTCGATGAGTGATTTTTCCTCTATCATTTGATACTTAAAGAACTTAGCTATAGAATATTTTTCAAGACTGAGGTCTTCAATATTGTATTTTTTATCAAGGTCAACCCAGAGATGAACTATAAACATCAAATAAAATATTTAACAATACCGATAATATATAATAGTGGTAAAGGGTGTCCTCCTTTCACTAGATAATTTTATCAAAGCTTCTAGGATCAATATCATCGGGTTAGATACAATCTGACTCGATATATAAATGTAGCCCCAACATAGTTAACTTGATTTTCATACGTTGTTGCCAGTATTTAAAATGGGACTAAAAAACTTTTTTTGCATTAAGGTCAAGTCGACCTTAGGTTGGAGGGTAGCATACAGATACATGTTTATTATGGCTAATGATGATTTCTCTAAGATTGTTAAAACAAACTATAGAAATACATACATAAAAAACCAATATGCAACAATCGATAATAGTCATAGATTAAAAGTAAGACATAAACAAACTGTATGAAAAATACAAGCAAACAATAATTAGAAAGAAAACTTATTTGTGTGAGTCACCCTTACGGACTTGCCTTAGAGAAATCAACATACCGCTACAAAGTATGTACGTGTATCTATTCTTTTCTTTTAGGATAAAATACACACAACTCAAAGCCACATACCTTACTTCGAGTTGACTTTGATCATGCCTCAGTCGCCTTTAGCTAGAGGAGAAGGATGGCAAGGAGGAGTAACCGTGGGCAAAGGGAAATGCTGAGAGGAGATGGAGGAGAGAGTGTAATTGCATAAGTATAGATTAGGGAGCTCTAATCCTTTATTTATAGATTTTGCGATAGATGATGGATCACGAATCTGATCCAAATGACACACCTCTCCATCTCATAACTATTCCTACATAAACAATTTTGACTGTTAGATCAAAGTTTTTCATGTAAAAAGATAGATCGAAGAAAATTCCCAAACCCAAGCCTGGCCTGGCATGTGCATGTGCGTTTGTAGTCTAACATGTCATCCTCAAGCTCTTTGAAATAAAGTTTATGTGCTACCAACTATATACAAGGACACGTGGGTTTCTCTCTTTCAATATGGGACTAAACTTTGTCTTCTTTTGATTTTCACATGCACAAGTCCCTCACATGTGATTTTTTATATTTTAGGACTTTTACATATTTCAATGATGTATCAATTAAATATTTAGGGTGCTAAACATGAATTAAATATTATTAATGCACATGAGTTTAATTAACTCAATCATAATTAACATTAAATCCAACACATATTTCACTCATAAATTCGACTATTTAACCATTAAACAACCGATGGTAGAGAGAGCTGTGTCCGAGCAAATCGCCTCTTTTGACGATTTTCATTAGCCAAGAAGCCCCACCACACGCTGCCCACGTTAGCAAGGGTAGGAACTGTTGAAGAATGTTCTAGAACCAGTTAAATAGGACCAATCTATGAGCAGCTTGGTTCGTTTACCAGCCGATCAATCAGCATAAATTCTTCTTCAGTTTGATGCACAGGAGTAATGCAAAAGTTACTTTAAGATTGTGCATGTGAAAGTCTAAAAATATAAATTCTTCTTCAGTTTGATGCACAGCTGGATTCACATGCTGCAACAATTACATACTTTGCACAACCTCATACATGAATTCTCTAGAAGCAACCTTTTATGAATTACTAATGAGATTGTTAGATTCGTGTCCTTGGATTGTCTAAATTTGAACTTGTTCTTGAGGGTATTTTGTATTGAATTGTCCTTGTTTTGGTTTCATTTCATTTTCCATAAATTAGTGTAAGACTAGTATTGCTTCAAGCCAAATGGGAAGGTCGAGACATACATGTTCAGAAAGAAAGTTGAAAGTATCGATCTAACATATATAACTTTGAAGAGTCCACTCATATCCAAGTTTGAGTACTGTTTGTGCTTAGTTGATATATTGAAGATCGAGTTGGACACCTTCCAGATTGTGAAAGGAGGTGCTTGTTAGATTAAGCAATTTTTTGGAGCGTAAGGTTTGAAGAGCTATGGAGAATTCAAGCCAAGGTGGAGATTTGTAGCATTCTTGTCTTTTATACTCCACGTTTGAATATCTTATTTGTTTTGAATTTTAACAAGGTATCATATTTTACAAGGACATTAATTAAAAAAACTAGATTTCTCTTCTTTATGAGTCTTATATTATAAATATAGATGTATGCAAGTCCATGGAGCGGCTGACTGTAGGCAAGCTTACAGTAGTGACCACAAAGCGTATCTTTGGATTTCAGTGCCTAGTAACCCCACGGAGTGTTAAGCTACAGCTCCGTGGGGCTTACTGCCTTATCAGCTGTAAGGACGCAAACCAGTCGCTCCGTGGGAGGTTTATGCTGCACATACCAGAAAAGCTGACCACGGGACATGCGTAAGGAATCACTAAGGGTCATGATTGTTCACGGGTTCTGAGCACTTGATTAACATGAAAGATGATCTTATGGATGAAGAGGTTCTCCTCCAACTTGGGACTCATGAAATTTGTCGCGGTGCCTTGTTTAACCCTACATAAATTGAAGGCATGTATATAGATGGATGGATTAATCATGTTGAGTCTCTTATTTTGATTCACACGGTGCCGCTCGTAGTTTTAGCAACACACAATGAAAGTAGTTTGACGGCTAAATCTTAATGTGCGATAGCGACCTCCCTTTAGATTCCAATGTGGGGGATGGTAGCAAAGTGACATGTGATCAAGTCTGTAGACTTAGAAGTTGACTTGGGAGAAGTAAAAACCAGAACCAGTGGATATGTGCTTGAAACTCCTTGTTTTCATTTGATACTTCGACTTAATTGGCTAAAGGTTCGAGGAATTATTGGAATTTTGATTGCGTGCTCATGACCTTTCTAAAGGATGACAGAACCCACACCATCCGTGGTAGACAACCTAACCAAGATGGGTCTAGCCAAGCCGAGCTCACAGTAGTGACTTGCATGACTCCTATAAACAAGTCAAGTGTCTCCCAAAGGAAAGGATAAGGATCTTAGTTACTTCTAGATGGCAATAAGAAAGTGATTTAGTAGAGAAGCCAATTACACCAGATCCATCAGGGACTCTATATCATAGTGTATATATGTTTTTCCGGATGATACGTATGAGTTTATGAACTCTTCAAACCAACCCGACCCAAAACATGAAAAAAAGAACATGTTCCTCATCTTCATGCTATGTACATCTAAAACCACATAAAGTATATGATGTTTGGAGCAAACTAAGTGACTCCGAATCTTGAAGATGAGTCTAAAACCAATTGACTTCTGGCCTCCTAACAATTGAAGCGTCACAATGAATTCTGCAGTTTAGATTTGCTTTCGCTATTTGCTTTAGTCAGGTGCCTTATTTCCAATGTAGATTTATTTAGAAAAAAGCATGGCAACTTCTGGTCATGCCCATCAACTTTTCATTTTTTTACCAATTTGTATTAGGTTTGCTTTTATCTCTTCAATTGCCAAGGGAATTCAATTTTTCCTAAATATCAAAGCTTGACGTAAAGCTTCATGAAAGCTTGGTGGAATGATGCATCTGACGAGTTGGACTTCTTCAGGATCCCATCCATGGATGAATCCAATTGCCACAATGACTCTTGAGAGACCCGATCGAGAGATGAATTCACGTTTGAAGAGAGGAGGCCAAGCTGAGGATTTATACGGTTTGAAGAAAAAGATGGTCACCACCAATTGGTTAAGATTTCCTACACCATCAACGAGTCCTATATGTCAAGGATTCCTACTCAACGAAGCAGAATTCTTATGTGAACTCAAATATAAAATGGGGCTCTCAGCTCTCGATTGGATACGTCAATTGATATTTAAATCCCCTTTTATTGAGTTAGACACTCCGTGTGTGTGTGTGTGCGCTTTTCTCTTCATCATATCCCTCCCATGGTATTGTTAGCTTCTACAAGAAGCTCTCTGGATTGCGGCTGAGCTGCCCTGTGCTGATGACAATTCTTGTGATTCCCTCTATCACTAAGCTATCCAACCAGCCATTAGCCTATGCCTGAATCTGACTCACCAAGCGTCCCCCAACTCCATTGTTCAATTCCTAGTAACACCATCACCCTCCGTCAAACGCAAACCCAACTGGAATCCCGTTCAACCATAGTGGCACTCATTACCACTTTCCTCTGCCCCAGTTGGCCACCCTTAGACTGCTTGTCGTCCCATCACCAGAACCACCCACACGCTACCGCTGTCACTGAAGCCACCCTTTTCTTCCTACCGTGAAAACATCATAGTTTGAATATTTGGATAGGATAAAAAATTGACAGTCATATCCAATTTATTCGAACGAATTAACTGTATCTTTGACTGAGGTGAAACCCGACCAATCCTCTACCCAACTTCTCTCTCTCTCTCTCTCTCTCTCTCTCTCTCTCTCTCTCTCTCTCTCTCTCTCTCTCTCTCTCTCTTTCTATCTATATATCTATATCTATATCTATATATATATATATATATATATATATATATATATATATATTCAATGGAATGCTCGTGATAAGACTTTTCCATCGGTACCAGTTTGATGACCATATCCAATTTTCGCACTCCGGAAATGACCCAATTTAGATCGGATCAAATTCATTGATCAGGCTCATGCATGTCAAGACCCACTAGGGGTTGAGTCATGAGTTTGATACCCAGGGTCTGTATCTGGTTTCAGTCTCCCCATTAAAAATACAAAAAACTAGACCCTTGGAGAAAACCATGTCACTTTACACCGATAATTAAGGAATTCGTAACTTTTATATCGGGAGAAAACAGTTCAAAAGGCACCATGAAAAATCTATAAGGGTCATCCAAAATACATTGATCCCTCATCCATTATGAATAAAATGACGTCAAAAAGAAAATTGATTATGCTACAGAATGTAATTCTTATTCAGCAAGGGTAGACTCTCTCTTTACTTTAAAGAACTAAAAAAGGATTGGAATCGGGGACAAAATATTTAGCCAACAAAAAAGCAAAACAAATTCAGCCTGAATGACAAAATTGGCTATGTAGAGTAACTAAGAGTTATGGACCATGTAATCTGAAGGGTATGCCTTAGGACTTGTGTCAGCTTTCAAACAACTGATTGGTTGCAAAAATTGCTGGTTGCTGCCACTGCAGTTTCCGTCCATCCCATTTATCAGAGATGAATTGATATCAAAGCCTTGCTGCATTTGTTGTTGTTCGGTGTCAAATCTGACCATCGGCGGCCAGATTTCAGTTTCTAAGCATTGTTGTTATTGATGATGCATGTTCCTCAGGCTCTGGAGTTCGTTTTTTAACGCTTCACAATGTGCCTGAAACAACATCGCAGTTAATGCCAAAATCGGGGCATTAAGCAACATATAATGGTTAAATATCAATATGTTCATGATATGCTTAAGAGGAATTCATGATATGCTTAAGAGGAATGATATATATATATATATATATATATATATATATATATATATATATATATATATCATATATACCAACTAATGATATGTTGGCTTACTCCTTGACTAAAGTTATCTTAGAAGATCTTTTTACAAAACATGTTACATACATGAGTTTGAGATATGCCTAAAGTTAGTGTAAAAATACACTTATCTTGGTTATGCAGGAAAATTGTATTTATTATGAAAAACCACATTACTGGTATAAATTACAATTCACTAGAAACCAAAAATGGTATAACTTCACAAAATAGTGGCTTCTTGGTGTTTGCTAAGATTCTATGTTTTTTTCTAGGATAAGGGAATTGCTAATTTTGTTATCATAATAAATAACAATAGACTCATTTACTATATTCAGTTTCAAATCACGTATGAAATAACTTATCAAAATGACATTCATAATACAAGTAACATACTTAGCTTCTTGTGTATACATTGTTACACAACATATTTCTTACAAACCCTGGAAACAACACTACCTCTAAATATAAATATTTGACCAGTGGTTGACTTGTTGTCATCTTTGCTCCCAATAAAGTCATGAGTATCGTATCACTTTTAGCTCATTTGCTTGAAAGTGAAGTTTTAAATCTTTTGTTTCTTTAAAATATCTCAAAATCATTTTTACAACTACCCAATACTACCAACCAATATTACTTTAATATTTACTCACAAGACCAACAACAAAGTAGATATCTGATATTATATATAACATAAATACATCAAGCTACTCACAACTTATGCATAAAGAATATTAGGCTTGTTTTCTCCCTCACTAAGACAATCGACCTTACTCAATTTGACTCCTATAGTAACAGGTGTAATTGCAATCTTTTCATCACCCATTCTAATTTTTTTAAAGATATAATCAATATATCTCTCTTCACTTAAACATAAAAGTTTAAATTCTCTATCCCAAGAAATCTTTATACCTAGAATATAGGATACATCTCCTATATCCTTCATTTTGAATTTTGAGTTTAAGCATGACTTGGTTTTGACAATCATCTCATTGTTATTCCCAATCAACAATATGTCATCTACATATAAAGATAGAATGATAAAGTGGCTCCCACTATTCAAAACATATATAAAGTGGTCAAGTTTATTTTGAAAGGTAAAATATTATTGATGAGGCGATTGTTTAAGGTTATATAAGGATTTTTTCAATCTATATACTTTATCTTTTTAACCTTCAACAACATACCCTTGTGGTTGTTGCATATAAATAATTTCATCTAAATCATCGTTTAGAAAAGCACTTTTACATCTATTTGATGTAAATCCAAATCATAATCTATATAAATAATCAAAATAATCCTAATGGATACACATTTTGCAATAGAAAAATATGCCTCTTCATAATCTATCTCCTTTTGCAAAAATTCCTTTTGAGCCAATCATGTCTTAAATTTATTGATTGTTTCATAGATTTTATATTTCTTTTAAAAAACTCATTTACAACCTATGATTTTTCTTTCTCTTGGTAAATTTATCAATTCTTAGACTTTTTTTCTTAATAGATTCAATTTTCTCGTCCATTTTTTCTCAATCTATTGATTTAGATGAGTTAATAACCTACTAATATGTCATATTATCAATAAACTCATCTAAATTTACTGAATTACATATTTTCTCAACAAGTTAAGTGTGATAATCCTTTAAGTAGGATAGTGTGACTCTAGGTCTTTTTTGTCTACCTAAAGTTTCAGTTTGTTCAGAAAGATCATTTGGATCGAAATCCATGAGTTCACATGATGATGGATCTAGATCAACTAGATCATCAACTCATTATTATTTTCAAATATGTCATTTTACTGTTCTCTAAGAATTCAACATCCATATTTTCTATTAAACTATAGTTCTTGTGATAAAATCTATAAACCTTGTAACCTACCTAAAGAACCTACTCTCTAGCTTATTCCTAGATTGATAAAGAATTTTTTTATATACAATAGATCTCACCTTCTAAGATGACTCAAATCTAGTTTTTTGTTAAACCACATCTCATATGGTATAGAGAACATAGTTTTACATGAAACCTTATTTAATATATACATAGTTGTAGTCACTGCTTCACTCCAAAATATTCTAGGAAGAGAAGCATCTTTTAATATGGACCTAATCATATTCAACAAGGTCTTGTTAAATCTTTCTTTTATACTATTTTATTGAGGTGTCGGGTATAATATTTTATTTTAAAATACTAAAGTCTCTACAATATTCTAATAATTTTGTAAGGGTGTATTCATCACCTAAATCAGACCTTGAGACTTTGATTGTCTTCTCTAATTGATTTTCAACTTCTTGCTAATATTCTTTAAATATTTCAAGTGCCTCAAATTTATGTGATAAGAGATATAAATATATCTTCAATAATCATTGATGAAGGTTATAAAATAAATATTACTGTGATGAGATCATACCCGAAAGGGTCCACATAAATCTGTGTGAATGATTTGTAATAGGATTGTTTTCCTAATTATTTATTTAAAAAATGATTTCTTAATCATTTTTGCTTGTGTACAGGTTCCACACTTATTAAAAGTGTCTTCTTCAAACTGAGGTAATAAGTCAAAGTTTAATTTTTTCAACTTATTCAAGCTTATATGCCCTAAGTGTTTATGTTATACATTCACATCAATAATAAAGGCACAATCGATATAAGCATAAGAATTTTCATTGTCACTAAGGTTTAACTTGAATAAACTATGCTTAGAACGAAAGAAGTCAAAAAAAGTTATCCTACTGTGTTTTGATCTTTCTAAAAATAAACATAACCTCAAACCGTTTGTTTAACAAAGTAGGGACCAACATAAAATTACGCCTAATAGAGGGTAATCAATATATCATTAAGCACAACTGTACAAAAATCCTAAAAGACCCAACCCAACAACATCAATAAATGAATTATTTCTCATGTAAACTAAACATGATGTTCTCAAGGTTTGTATTCTTTCAGGTATATAGCTCCTTTGATCTTTGAAATGTGTTGGATTGCTCTAGAGTTGATCTATCAACCATTCATGAGGCAATTCACATAGAAGTATGGAGAAATCATGCAAATTATATCCTACTTTTTTGTTGGACTGCAACGCAGTGTGTTTCTACCATTGTTTCTCTTGTTATGACTGTCTTGTTTGGAATACCCCATCTTGTCATAGTTGAAGTATTTGATCCGAGAAGTGGATTCCTGTGATTTCTTAAAAGATTGATCAGCCATCTTATTATTTTTATCAATCTTTTATTTAGTTTTCTCTTATTTTGATTGTTTTTAGATCTTGACCCTAAATCATCCTAAGTAATTAGAAATTTTTCTTGTTTATTTTTGATAAAATGTTCTTGTTCAATTGTTAGTTTTAGTGAGAGTTCTGAAAGTGTTAGACACAAGCCTAAGAGTTGTGATCACCATGTTCTAGGAAGGAGAAAGATTGTTCGGGATAGTGGATATTTGCATTGGTTTGGGGATGATTGATTTTGCTACAACAAATTCTATAGTCATTACCAACATCAAATTAACATGTTCAACTACATTTTCTCCTTTCATTTTGCAAGAATTATACTTTTGAAGGAGTAGTTAAACATGAAGTTTAGCTATAGCATCATATTTTTTTGTTAAAGAGTTAAACAATTCTTTAACGATCTTGAATTATTCAAAGACCCTAATCAAGTAATCCTCTATGTATGTTATAATGAGTCATCCTATATATATCCTTTATAGTATCATCCTTTAAAAATATCTTATACTTCTTTTTTTTCATCTTTTGCATTAGGTATAGGGACTAAAGTTGTTTATCTAAGGGCATAATCAACATCCTCTAAAGTTAAGTCTTTGCCAAATCAGAAACACATATTCTAGAAATTATTTTTAATAATTTGGCAAAGATAACAATAAAAGGGTCTGAATAAACATAGTTAGGCACTAAATTGCAATATCCAAAATATTCAAGCACTAAACTATAAATATTTTCAAGCATCTATCAACAATTTTAAATAAAATATAGGTACCATTTTAGAAATAGGTAAAATTTGAACATATTCAATAATTCCATAACAAATTTGGGGATAAAACTGAAAAATATCTCTTTTGTTTGCTTCCATAAATTTCTTTATAGTAAATGGGTAGACTCATAATTTTGACTTTCTATCTGTTTTTCTAATTTAAATGAAATATAAAGGATAGAATAGTAAAATTAATTTTGATGATTATTCAGTGATCCGAATAAACAGTTCAGAATAAAATTGTAAATATGTTTTGTGGCATTTATTTAATTTTACAAAATATACATGGACAAAAAAGTATTTTTGTCAGATGGTATAAGACTGAATTTAACAAACAATAAGTGACAGAACTGTAAACTGGATTTTGTAATTTTTAGAATGTGCAAGAATAATGAAGTAAATTCAGAGATCAAGTACTCTATAATTTAAACTAAATGCCAAAAGACAAAATGTATATTCACATGCTAAGAGTATGGACTAGATGGTAATATACAATAATGGAACACAATAAAAGTTGTCCCTATCAAGGGCATAATAGACTTTTTAGTTTACTGCCCAAGGCAGTTTTGCAAAAACCCATTGGTTTGTCCAATTTTCCTATCCCAATTTCGCAAAAACATTAGCATTTTTACGAAAATGGCTTGTTTCCGAGTTTGAGAAACCAAGGGCCGAGTGGTTTTGGCCCCTGTTTTCTCAACCACCTCTAGTTTTTGTAGAAAACCAGAGACAATTCTTTGGGTCTTGGGAAACAAGATAACTAGAGAGAGCGAGAAGAAGACTCTCTTCTATCTACCCATTCTTAATCGTTTGTCTCTCCTTCGATGACTAATCGGTCGAAACTCTAGTTAGCGCAAGAGAGAACGAAGGGAAGAAAGAGAGTAGGGAAATGAGATAAGGGAAAGAAACCAAAAACCGAGAGATTGGTTTATCTCTTCCTAGTGGTCTCATTTGTTCTTATTATTCCCAAGTGGCCTCACTTTATTTTGTCTCTTTTTGACCAACTTCCTCTCGTTTTCGATAGTGTTTATTTGAGCCATCTATCTTTCTTGACAACCTTAGGCCACTCCTATAGAGATGGCTTTTGACTATGTTACTATGGAGAGATAGCTCTCCATTTCCCCTTCTCTCCATGTGCAGAGAAGCCAAAAAAGAGGGACCTCACCTTGTTCTTCTTGAATCTAAACCAAGAAGACAATTATTTGCTTTTGTTCTTTAAAATTCATAAGAGATTGATTTATCCTTTTTTTTGTTTACATAAAATTGATTTGACCTCTTTTGATATAGGCACCAAAAAACATACTTTTTATCCGATGAATTTGATACCAAAAGTGAACCAAAAGGTTGTTTGAAGACTCTGATACCAATTTTGAGACTTGAACTAATATTTGTGTGATGTAGTAGGTGTTTTATAGGGCTTCCAATGTCGAAGTGCAATAAAGCGAAGAAGAAGATGATGTTGGTAATCGATTACCGGTTTTAGCTGAGAATGTTGCTTTTGTTGTTATATATAGATAAACGAGCGTATATAACTTGGCTTTTTCTTTGTTTGATCTTTCATTAAAGCTTCTTTTGATACAAGCACCAAAAAATATACCTTTTCTCTGATGAATTTGATACCAAAAGCGAACTAGAACTGCTAGTTGACCTCTCTCCCTTGGTGCTATGTGTAGCATCATCTCACTCTGTTTGGACCTATATATATTTATTTCAAATTTTCTAAAAACATTGAAAATAAATTAAAAAATTAAAATAAAAACTTAGAAAAGTCAAAAAAATAGAAGACATGAAAATACAAAAACAAATTTCTAATAATTTCTTTTAAAACTTAGTCATTTTGTTTCTATACTTGAGCATGCCTCTCCTTTGCTACATCCATATCATAGTACATTCACCTAACTTTATCACACCATAGACAACCCCTTTTTGGTCAATCCTGAGTCTAGAGAGGATAATGATAAGATCATTACTCTCCCTAAATTTGGTCAAGCCTCAGAACGTCAAGAGAAACCATCTAACATGGTAGAAGGAGACTTCAACGAAGTCAACCTCAAGCCCAAGTTTGAGTCTAACCCCAAGATCGTCAAAATAGGTGTTTGCCTAACTAAACTTGAGAAAGAAGCATTCATCGTGTTCTTATGAAAGAACAAGGACATGTTTGCATGAAAATGTTCAAACATGCTTGGGGTGAACTTAAAATGATCTATCCTGAGGTTGAACTCCAAGTTAAGAGGAGACTCAAAGAGATTCTTAAAGTTGGATTTATCTTAATAGCTTCTTCCGATTGGTAGTTAAACATTATCACAATCAAGAAGTCCAACAAAAATGTTAGAGTCTACATTGACTTTAGGAACCTAATGAAAGTCACTCCTAAGGATAACTTTTTCCAGCTAAGCATCTATTTAATCATTGATAGTATGATAGGCCAGGAAATATTCTTGTTTATGGATGGTTACTTTGGATACAACCAAATCAAGTATAATGCCTTTTGGACTCCTTGAGGAACCTATTGTTATATAGTAATGCCTTTTGGACTCAAGAATACTGGAGCGATATACCAGTGAAGTATGATGACAATATTTCATGATAAGATTTTTAAGCTCATGGAGGTCTATGTGGATGACATCTTAATGAAATCTAGAGAAGGAGCCTTACACTTAGTGTCATTGTCCTAGATATTTAACTATTTATGTCAATACAACCTGAAGTTGATCCCCCTAAAGTGTGTCTTCAGTATAGAATAAAAAACTCTTATGTTTCATGGTAAATCAAAGGGGTATAGTGAATGACCCCTCTAAGATCCAAGCCATCATCGACGTATCATCACCCGACAATGCATCGCAACTTAGGAGCCTTCAAGGTAAATTACATGCCATACAAAGATTTATCTTTAACATAACCACAAAATGTGATTCATTCAATTGATTACTTTACAAAAATGTTCACTTTTAAAAGAGTACTTGTTGAGTTTCCCTATCCTTTGACCCCTATGTTTGGGCAACCCCTACTCTTATACCTATCCATTCATGAGTCAGCTTTGGGAGCCCTTCTCATGCAATACAAGGATGATGAGAAAACCAAATGTGTCGTATACTACATCTCAAAAACCTTGGTTAGGTACAAGTAAAAGTGTAATTGATTACAGAAAACATGTGTAGTATTAGTATGGCTCAGAAGTTGTGCACCACATGTTTTCTTGTGAGTTCGAGTTGTCTCTAGCTTAGACCCCATTAGACACCTTTTTGAGAAGTCTATCCTTATTGATAGGCTAGGTAAATGATAATTATTTCTTATGAAGTATGATCTTAGATATCAATCTCGAAAATCCATCAAGGGTTAACCTCTTGCCGATCATTTGGCAAGTCTACTCCCAAGACACTTTTTTTGATGAACATATCCTTTTAAACTTTGAAAGCACCACATGCTCTCAAATGAGAAAGTCAACCTTCCTTGAAAAATGTATTTCGATGGTTCTAGGACTTAACTCGGGACTGGTTTTAGGGTTGTCTTAGTTTCTCCTTCGAGATTCGAGATCTCAATGTCCTTTCAATTGGACTTTGTGTGTTCCAATAATGTTGTCGAATATAAAGTTGTCCTTTCGATTGGACTTTGTGTGTTCCAATAATGTAGTCAAATATAAAGCTCTCATATGAGGTCTAAAGATCCTCTTAAGACTAGGAACTACTCATGCTGATATGGTTGGTGATTCTCTCTTAGTAATAAAATAAGTTACCGAAATTTGGTAGGTAAAACATGATTGTTGAGTCTTTTATTACCATATCATACGTACCCTAGTTCAATAGTTGGTTATTTCTCCTTCCTTCACACACATAGGATGAGAGGTTAACTCGTTCATTGACAATTTATCGTCCCTTACATTATCCCTCATGTTAGGATTGACTATACATGCTAGATTTGTTTAGGTTCAAAAGCTCACTTAGTCGAACCTACTTACGATGACCTACCTTGGTTTCATCATCATAGTCTTTCTTGAAAGAGAAGATATTTCTCTCCACACCATCCATAGAGATCAAAAGTTCATTAGGAAATTATTCACCTGATATTATCTTCTTGGAGACATTCTTTATAAAAAAGGGTTCTCAAGTTTTTACTCTCATGTATTGACTGAGTTGAGGCTGAGGTCATTATGAGAGAGTGTTAAGAAAGAGATTGTGGTATTGTTGGCACTTAGATGATGACTAAGAAGATGGAGCATGTTATTGCTAGTCCACATTGAGTCATGATTATCACTTGCATGTTAAGCATTGTCATGATTATCAAATTCATGTACCTGCATTTGAATTGCATTTAATAGTGAGCCCCTAACCCTTTTCTATGTGAGCATTTGATGTTATTAGTATCATCTTTTCACATGCATCTAATGGTCATAAGTTCATCTTAGTTGCCATAGAGTACTTTATCAAATAGATTGAAGTTGTGTCCTTATCTAGAGTTCTTGGTCAACATGTAGATTTGCTGATCAGAAAAAGTATTGTGTTTCACTTCAATGTCCCTAGAGATATCATTTCTTATAATGAGACTCATTTTAAGAATGAGTGTGTTAATAAGATGTGTCATTTCCTTGATATTACCTAATATTTTTCCTTGTCTTATTATCCTTAAGGGAATGATTAGGCAAAATTAACTAACAAGACTCTCATTGGCATTATAAACAACTATTAGTTAAAGTAGAACTTGACAAGAGAAACTCTATGATTCACTTTGAGCATATAGGACTCCATCAAGACTCCTACTAATGCTATATCATTTGAGTTAGTGTATGGCACAAAAGTCATACTATCTATCCAGGTTCAATTACCTTCTCTTTGCATGGTTGCTCTTCTCGAGATGCCATCTGATGTTCAGCACGAGGGCCGATTGGCCGAGTTAGATCTTTTGGATGAGAAGCAGCTACTCGTTACTGAGCATGCACAATCATATAGGCATTGAGTCACTAGGCACTATGCCAAATATGTTCACACACAAAAATTTTGAATAGGTGATCTCGTTCTTAAAATAATGCATCGTAGAGATCCTCATCCTTTAGAAAAATGACGTTACAATTGGAAGGAACCTTATGTTGTAAAAAGGGTTACCTCTAGTAATTCCTACTCACTCACTGATGCTGAGGGTCTTCACCTATATTTAGTCCTTGATGTTTGTTAGATCTTCACCAATATTTTATAGTTGATTTTGTGTGGATGAAAAGGAAGAATTCCTTAAAAATGATTTTGTAGATCTGAAAATTTCACTCTAAGCCTATGTAGAGACTTTAAGTAAATTTTTCAAATCTACTTTACTTGCATGAGCGTGCCAACTAGTTTTCAAAACTAGCAAAGTTTTGTAAATCCAACTTTTGAGCGATTGTGGCTAAGCGAGATATTTTCACTTTAGGCCTTCTTGAACTGATGTTCAAGGGTAAGCCTAAGCACTTTGAGAAGTTTATGTCTGCAGATGTGATTTCAAATCCACACAAAAAAATTCGAGAGATTAGACCAAATTTTGTGCACTTAGTGCTTTTGAAGAAAAATTTTGTTAAGTTTTGGAAAATAGAAACTGATTCTGTTTTTAATGATCTTTTACAGTGATTTCCAAATCTCCAAAAATTAGAAATTTTTTTACAGTGATCAAGCATATATGCAAAGATTCCAAAAATATTTTTGTTCTATTTTTGGGTGCTATGATGATTCAAAATTAAATCAGGGAAATGTCTCTACTCAGACACTCGAGACTGCTATGTCACAGAAATATAGAGACTCACAAAAAGTTTTGTATCTCAGTGCTCAGCTCCGATTTTGGTAAATTTTATTTTGCTGGAAAGATATATATGTCATATTTCCAATAAACTAAGTTTCACTCAATTTGGATTACTGCACACAGAGTTATGAGACTTTTACCCAACCTCTGTTATAGGAAAACAGACTATGGAGAAATGATTCTGGTTTTTTCTTGATCTTACATACTTTTAATTACGTAGTTTCATGATCCTAAAATTCTTGAAAATTTTATCAAAGGTGGGCTTTTGTGTATAGATGAAGTGTGCCAAATTTTAGATCAAGAGGACCAGAGATGAAGAAATGAAAATTAAAGCAACATACGTATGCAGAGATGCTAAAAATAGTTTTTTAGTGTTTTTACAACATATGTGATGCAACTCACCCAAATTTAAATTGTATAAACACAACAATCCAAAGTAAATTACTAAAGAAAATAAATATAAATATGTAGATTAGCTTAAGCATAGAGGAGGTTAGGAGTTATAGGAGTTTTATAGAGTATAGAGAGGTAGAATCAAGAAAACAAATAAGTAGAGTGTGTAGGAAATGAAATTGATAGCATATCTACTTGCTATTACAACATGGAGGTAGACAAAGCTCCATTATTACACCCCCTTCCTTGAATTGAATGTTAAGAGAAGAATTAAGATTTAAAAAAGAAAAGAAATACTCACTTGGTAGCCCAAGAACCGGATTCACAAATGGGGAATTCGTCCTTCTTTTCTTGGAACTACTCCTTCTTCCTCACTTTTCTCTCTTCTCTCTTCTTTTCTCTCTCTCTCTCTCTAGTTGCAACACCTCCCCTCTCTCCTAAGCTCTCTCTCTCTCTTCTCTCACGTTTTGGAATGTCTCTCCAAGTGCTAGATGCTGGAAATGAGCCCTCCCTTGCCTCTATTTATAGGCCAAGGGAGGGTCTCTAGTGCCTTTCATGGGGCGGATCAAGTGGAGCTCCTTCTTGGCCCAAATCTGATCCAAGCTTCATGGCTAGCTCCAAGCCCCTTCACATGGCCTTCATGTGGTCTCCCTTGAGGCCATATGGGCTGGTTTTAGCCTTTGGTGCAGCCAATGTGATGGTGCACCTGATCCATCCTTGGTCGAGCCATGTGCGCCTTGGCTAGAGCAACCGGCTAGGACTTAACTTGCTTAGGTGCAATCCATGATATGGATTATCCTGCCACCTTGCTTGACTTGGCCTGATCTTTGGTCAACTCGACCTCAATTTGTAGCCTTAGATAAGAAGGTCTTCTCTTGGTCCTTTTCCAACTTGATACTTACTGTGGTCGTGATCTTCGCTGATTCTTCGGAGAGACAATTCGGCTTCATCCTTGTTTGACTGGGTTTTACCTCAGCTTTGATTTGAAAATATTTAACTTTAAAATCTTTGTTTTAAGGGTCTTGCGAAAATTTCCAATTTAAAGCTAGGTTTCAAAACAAGTTATTTTTCGAGAGTGTGCTGAGTCATGTTTTTGCAAAATTTATTTAGGGTGTTTACAGACTTGAAGTCAAGGATTTGCCATACTATTCATGTTGTGTACCCATGACTTGATCTTTCAAGTCGTTCCTTTCATGGTGGGGAATACTACTTTTAGATTCTAATTTTGGCACTTTGATGCACTTGTGTTGTTTTCATTTATTTGTCTATTTTGATTTTGTTTTAGAAATTTTGGCCTCACCTTGTTTTGGACCACTTCAAATTAAATCCTTTTGAATAATTTTTTTACTTGATTTTCAATCTATGGAAAGTTTAGAAAGTCATCTATGCCTATATTTTGGTGATAATATCTTAGGCTTTAAATACTAAAATAATTTATCTTTGGGATATCTTAGCTTGTGAATTCACTAGTACCTCATTGATTTCTCATTGTGGAACATGGTGTCTATATTTGATATAATAGATTTCTCAAGTTTAACCTTGTGTTGGTGCTTCAATGATATATCCAAAGAATCTCTTCTCATGTGCTAAAAGGTCATTTTTTGAGAAAATGAAAACTCAAAAGGCTATAAACAAAAAAAAGGAAAGAAAAACAAAATGCAAAGAAAAGATTTATCTTGTATGAGTTATTATCCTTTAGGATACTCGGGATGCTTCAAAAGAGACCGAGTGAGTTTTAGTTGTATATCTTTCTTTGAGACTGTGTAGTTAGTGTGGAGAGTATCACATTTGAGAAAGGATCCATGCACAAATGGAAAGTAAGAAGTTCTAGTATGTTCATCCCTTTATGGGTCACTAGATAGTCATTTCTCATGTTTTAAAGGTTGAGATTTTGGTGGCTAAAATTGGCATTGTCTATCTCCTTTATTAGTACTTTAAGATAGAGAATTTGAGTGGAAATGCTTTGTTCGGTTGGATTTCATTTGAAGTTGTTCATACAAAGAGAGTTTACTTTTAGATAAAATCTTTATGACTTTCCAAAAACTAATGTTTGAGCCTACAAAGAATTTACTTGCATGTTCATTCTTATTCTAGTGTCTAGATGTGACATTTCATTTTCTTTTCTTTAGATTGTATTAAAATTCATACCCTTCATCATGATATTTTGGTAGGGGTACCATCCATCCTTCTAGCACCTAGACTCACAAGTCATATTGCATATCGTGCATACCTCGAGTCATGTCTATAACACATTTCATGATATAGATGTATTTTCTTATAAGTTGAGGCATTTTTCTTATATTTAGAGTTATCTCAAGAGTGAGGTCAATCTCTTCAGCACTAGAGTTATAGTCTCCTCTTAGCATGACCAAGATATTTTTCTTGATCCTTTATTAGCCTTTTGATTCAAGGAGGTCCCTCCAAGTCCACAATAGGTTCTCCCCACTCGGGCCATGTTGTCACATTCACTTCACCTCTGTATTCACACTCATATGTGACATCAATGTTTGGTCTATCTTGCATTTTAGTATGTGTCTCTATTGCTTTCTTCTCCATGACTAGGATGCACTCACTTGATCTTGACGAAGGTTTCGTATATTTCATATCCGTAGGTTTTGTTGAGCTAGTAGTGGACTTAAGGATGAATAAATATAGACCCAAGCTCGAGCTACAGCTGATAAAAAGAAAGAAAAGTAAACTGCATTGACAACAAGCTCTTTTAGACTTCAAGAAAAGTTTAAAGGACCATTCTTAAGATTTTTCGAATTAATCATTTTAAAAATATGTTCTTAGATTCATTTTTTTAAGAAATTCAAAGTTATATCTCTTTTGCAAAACCCTCCAAATGAACTTTCGAAGAATGTTTGTTGCACTTCTCTTTAAAAGAAATGTTTCAAAGAGCAAAACTACTCATTTAGATTTGGTAAGAATCTCCTTATGACAACTTGAATCACTTTATGAAATCAATCATCTTTTCTCTCAAAAATCTATTCCTTTTGTCTTACACTTCGTCACATATATGATTCATGGTACATCCTAGGACAAGACTCACTTTTGTCTTGATCAAGCCATAAACAAGACCCATGATATTCTTTATCAAACTCCATATTTTTACACCGACTTTCATAAAGAATTTCAAGTTGTTCGAAAGTGAGTTTTCACCGAACTCTTTTCACGAAACTAAATTTTGGTATTTACTACTTTGATATCGACCAGGTCTAGCTTGATTGATGCCAAAGAGGCATATGTAAACACCCAAAATTTTCTATGTGAAATAAAAATGCTAATCAAGTAATTAAAAGTAGATCTTAAGCTTTCAATCATTTAAGATTAAAAATTAAATGAGACACGAATAAGAAAGCTACAATTGATTAAAATCTATTTAAGGGTTACATAAGAGATCGTGGGGATCCAACATAGCAACAAAGTCATCATAGCCGACTCCAAGTAGCCACCCTACAACCACTGTTCAGCCCACACATAGCTCACATACATAGGAACAAGCAACCACCCTACTAAGTAATTCTTCAACACTTACAACTGGAAAGATATCTAGAGTATGAACGCATTCAAGACGAAAAGTGCTAAAGCAACTATAAAAGAGAAGAGCCTCTCTCATCACCAGCGTCAATTGATCGTGAGAAATATGTAAACTAATCGGTGGGTCTGTATATTTCTTGCAAATTCAAACTAGAAGAAGAAAATGGGTCTCTCTCGCTCTCTGACGTTTGCTGGAACCAAGTCCCATTCTCTCTTTCTCTCCTTGCCGATTGAGCAGAACTACCACCCACCTCTCTCTCTCTTTCTTTCTCTCTCTTTGCCGATTGAGAAGAACCAGCAGTCGACCTCCCTTCTCTTCTCCCTCTGCGTCTCTCTCCCTCAATCGGTGCATTTTGTTTTCCCCCTTTTAATAGATGGATCAGATCGGATTCCATGAAACAAACCCGATCCTGATTCTTATCCAGCTAACCCGATTCAGTATAGCTTTCCAAAACCAGATCTCACCCAACCCATTTTAGCCCAATTAGGATCTTTACCCGACTTACTTGCTCCTTACCCCATTTGACCCAAAATTGGGTCCCACTTTCATTAGATCCAGTTCAAATCAATCTGATCTGATTCATTCTTTTGGTCCATAACATCCAAATCCCATTCAAAACCTATCTCAACCCAAGACCCAATCACTTTGGATCTGATCAGCTCCAGTAGCTTAACCTAGCCCATTTTAAATATATCCTCTTTATTTCATCCCAAATCTAGAACCAATCGAGCCTCCTTGAATCAATTTGCATCCTCTCGAAGCTTGATTCAATTTAAACCATTTCAATTCAGCTTACCAAAGCTAAATGCATACCCAAAACTTCATAGAAAAACCCAATTCCTACTCTTATCCAAACCAAATCCATTTGAAATTGGATCATATTCGATTAAAATCTGATTCCAATTGCGTATAGTCAAACCCAAATCTCACTCCAACATAATCTAGGCTGAAAACCATTTCTAAATCATAATCCGACCCATATTCGTTCTCTATCAAAAATCCATTTCTCTTAACCATATCATTGCCCAAAGACTCAGACGATCTGTTGGTGGCAAGTCGCACATCTTAAAACTCACCTAAACACCCAACTTAAGGAATTCAAATTTTTCTAAAACAAATAAACCGGTAGTGTTGAAGATCGACCCTTACTCGATAGAGTAATAAAAACTTTGGTCAAAAGAACGGTGTGGACCCATATTATACATCAAGAGGAGAACGTTACGAGGTATTCCATTTTTCAAGTTTACTCCTTAATTACCTCTCCTTTTCTTTCTCCTATTATGAGGATCAGATCACGGTTCTAGATAGTATGGGACCAAAAATTTGCGTACACAATCACATCTACCTAATCCGCAATTCTGGTTCTCTGATATCAATTGCATTGCTGGTATTCTATTCTAATCAAACTAATTAAGATCTTGCAACATGATGAGAGATGAAGTTACACATACCGTTGACCTCACATCAGGTTTGTATATTGATCAATTTAGCCTGGGTCTAGGTCTTCCTCTCGCACATTACAGAATAATATGATTAGACCTTCCTTCTGAACTTGAAGTGGCAATGAGAGCGCAATAGAAGAGAGAATTATGATGTCAGAAAGCAACAGATAAGATATGATTAACTCGATCAACTAACATTGGTCAAGCCCAAAATTCATCAAGAAAAGAGCGCAAAACTATATTGTAGCAGGCTCACCAATAAGCGAAGAAGTAAGCTATGCCAAACTCGTACCTTTGCTTCCTAGTGATTTCAAAGAGTCAACATGATACAATGAAGCGACTCAAAGAGAGGCAGCCAAATGGCATGCCAAAATAGTAAGTGATACCATACTAAACCGATAAAAAGACCAAGATCACCCTCCTCTACTAGTGAACGAAACAGACAAGCTTCCTATTTTACCTTTCAAAGCTAAACAAATGATAATGGCAAAGGCAAAACACCCATGAAACCAAGCCATAAGAACAATACAATACGGTAGTGGAAAGAGACAAAAGAAGCCCCCTAAACAATGAAAATTGCCCAGAGGTAAGGGAAATAAGAGATAAAAGAAGGGAGATATAGTAAAAAGGAAGGGAAGAAGAAAATAGAAAGAAAGAAGAAAAATGGAAGAAGAGCAATAGGAGTAGTCGTTACTTGTTCAATTGAAAGGGCAACAGTGGCAGACATTACTCCAGTGGAAGCAATGGCCAATGACAACCCAAGAGACTGTGTGAGAGAGAGGAAGGCGCATGTTGTAAGGCATTTCATCCAAATTGTTCCGTCTCATAGGATGGAACGACTTTTTTGGCAAGAACGGGAACCATCGAACGAGCATTCCAAGGAGCCAACTTTTGCATTGCTTGGGACTTCCTTGCTTTTCTTAGTGTTTTGCGGTTCTATCCTACTAAAATGGGTTTACAAACACACTCCTGACAATGACATCTATGATAAGGGGTTCTATTTGTATGCTCCCTTTCGATATTCAGACACCCCTATGCAATGTCTATCCTCCTTATCTCACACACCCTTTTCCATCCTCACTGCTCTTTTCTCCTTCATTTCCATCACTGCCACTAGTGATGTCATTGCTACAGATTGTCATGGTCGCTATTCAGCGGGTACCCTCTCCCTTTTCTCTCCGCCGAATGCATGGTGAAGAAGGGAGAGAGCATCCCCTCTCCCTCTACTTCTTTTCTCTTACCCGTCTCTCTCAAGTCTGTTGGACCTAGGAGTTGCAGAAGGAGGTTATATTCATGATGTCGACACACTAGCTGATATCTGATCTTTGGATCCCCATTTATCATGCATACTCTCACTAGCGGACATCATATCTTTCGGAGCACATGTGCCCAGGCACACGATTTGTCTGCTCTTATGAACACATGCACCCGGGAAGCATCTATCGGTCTGAACACCCATTTCAATGAGCTTTTCATTATTGCTCTTGTTTTCAAGTATGGCAAGTTGTAGACAATTAGAGGGTCATATAATTACTATTTTAGAAAGGATGAAATATGCTAAAGTGATAGTAAACAAAGAATTCATTCATGGCTTCAAGCGAACAAAGGAGATTGTTTGACTCTTGGAGGATGATGTTGTCCAATAGAATGTTATTGATGCAACTATACTAGTATACGATGAGGTTGGTTATTCAGGTCGTCCTTTAGAATAAGATAACAAGGTCAGTCCTTTACGTCCTTTTCATGTATTATTGTGATGGAGTTTATGATGCAGTAGATAATGAGAGCGATGATATTGATTCTATAGAGGATGATGATTGATGAGGGCGGTCACAAGGTTGATACCCCCTAAGATTGTAGATGTATTCCTAGTTTCGCAAGTCATGTCACCTATAAGGTGTGGTTGGATCATGTAAATTCTAAGTACAAAATCAATTGGTAATTAAGATCATTATTCATTGGGCCTTTTGTAAGTAATCAACGTGCAATCATAATTTAGAGATGGTAAAAAGTGGAATATTATGATATGTCATATAGTCGAACTGTATATGAAGGGAAAGTTGGTTTGTGAAGTGTTGAACTACTCATTGCTGAATGCTTTTATCAAACAACGGAAGTCACATACCAACGGTTTTGGTATGCCATGGAGTAAGATAATTATTAGTCTACATGATACCTATAAGATTCTTTGCCTTTAGATGGATATATATCTTATCACACTCGTACAACAAACGGAGTAAAGAATGAAAGTTATTTTAGAGAGATTTATGAACATGAGCATCAAGAATGATGGTGGGACACATGAAGTTCAGAACTGTGAACTTGGACTTGCTTCCAGAAATTGCTTGAACGTGCTTGTGCACAACATGGGCATGGCCATTGTTGTATTTTTGTAAGAGTTATCATTTTACAAATATAGGTCTTCTAGTTTCAATCCTGCCCTCAATTTGATCTTCACTGTAAATGTATTAGTATTATAATCGACAAGGCCACTGGTTACGATATGGTTCTCCTCAATTTATTGACGAAATTGTTAAAGAATGTGAAATTCATATATGCCACTGATCGATGGTTGTTGGAACTTTCTAGTTCCATAAGGCAATGAATCACAAAGATGGAGCTTGAACCAAGCATGGCATCTCCCTTGTTACTATTTCTTCCGAGAGCTTTCTTCAAGGGAGCACCAAGTGTTCATCCAATTGGTGCAATCTGGTCTGATCTCTTATAAAGATCATGAATGTTGTTATTTGGAACTTCAAGCATTGAGTCACTAGGTTGCTTGTGAACTCCACTTGTTTGATCTTGATTCCAAAAATCCTGCCTAGTTGCGTGTATGCATATGCTTAATGAACTCGTGTGGTGTTTGTTGTGACATGTTTACATGTTTCAGTTGCATCAAATACATGTTTTCTATTTCAGTGGCATCAAATTCTGTTCAATTGTAAATATATGAGGTTATACCATGGACACTTAATTCTGATGGAAATATTGAAATAGCTGGATCATGTTCACTTGTTATTGATTCATGACATGTTGAGGATGTTTCTTTGTGTCAATTACTTGGATATGCGTACTTATGCCTTTCTTGAGTCTGATGTACTTTGAATCTTCATGAATCAATCTTTCATATCTGCATATATCACTAATTGTAGAAACATATGCAATGCATGTCATAAGGTTGACATGCCCATGCATGAGTTGTGGGTGGTATTATAGTTCATTTTTAATTTCCATAAATGGAGCCAAAACCATGCTCCTGCATTTGAAGATGCTCTCAAGTCTTCTCTACACACCTACGTTCTGAATCACAAAGCACCTTTTGATATAGTATGCAGCCTCCCTTAAACACTTACATTTGCATTTACGCTCGTGCATATAACATATATATTCCATTACTACCATACATCTTTATTCTCCCAGCATTACCTACCATTTCCAAGCCATGTTATTGCGAAAGAATAGCAAGAGTCAGCCAAGACCCACTCCAAAAGTTGTGATAGCAAGGTGTTAAATCCAAAAACTTCTTTCTACACATAAATTAACACCCTCGTATCTCAACAGCTGGACCTCATTTTCTAACCATAAATTTTATCGACTCTCTTGTCTAAGGATTCCTAAGACAAACTTTCAATTCACAGAGACCAGCCCATAGTGGATTAGTATTAGGTCCCCAAAAAGCCCCAGAATTCATTCTACAATTTCTGCAATTGCAAAATTTAAGTAAACCAGTTGCCATTTTGTTTCTCTTGTATGAGACCAATCTAACCTAGATAACATGACCTCTAGGTAACCAAGAAACCACCCTTTACTAACACTCTTTCCTTGCAAACTGTCCATGATCACCAATACACACACGACTTCAACGGCTATTGTTTGATGGGGTATGTGCATAAGGCTAATGTAGGTAGGTAGTTATGGGCATCAAGTATTGCATTTTGAGGTTTTGTGAAGAAGTATTTGATACTTGTCATCTTGTCCTTACTCCTTGAATGGACCATTCGCCATGTGAATAACATGTTCTTAAGGCTAATGCTTGCATATGTGTAACTTATTACATTTCATTCATATCTGCAGGCCCTTCGACACCTTTCTTAAAGCCCCAAGGGACTGTTTAGAAGTGGCTAGAGACTTTCTTTAAAGCTCAACTAGGAACACGGATGCATGAGAAAACTATCCGGATATCTCACTTATCCTGTAAAGTTGTTACTCTCTTTGGATCTTTTATCATACTGTAACTTGGATCTCATTGATCGGACAAGGATTTGCAAAGAAAGGTTTTGTAAGTCCCTAAGGTACACATGTGATGCTTGAATTTGACCTTAAACCAACGGGGTTAGAAGAATTACAAGTAAAAGTCCGAATTCACCCCACACTATTATAATTTTCATTTATTTTATAGTGAAAATGTGTCAAACTATTGTAATTTTAATTTCAGATGAAAGAAGGTGGTTCCCTCATTTTTCCACCACTCCACCGCCTAAAGGTGCTTTTGAGAGCTACCATGTTCCCATCAACGGGAAGGCATCCAACTCAAGAAGGAAATCCCCAACGTATTCGTTAGGTCTTCTCTCCATTTTTTGGGTCAGGTTTTGACTCAAAAATTTGGATCTCGGCCCAAATCTGAACCTGGGCATTACAACTACCGTTCTGGAGCATCATTTTTTCCTTTTTGGATTGGGTCACTCACAGTCCAACTGACCATCCTTGGACCGGTTTAGTTCCCAAATGGGCTTATATCCACTTTCTATCAACTAATTAGATGCCCAATCAACTGCCATGTAGATTTTGATTCATTGATGCGAACAATTGAGGATTACGGTTTATACTTTGAAGCTGGGTGACTGTAGATATGTTTGACTAAGCAAAGGATAACTCATATTACTGGGTTAGGTTATAAACAGAATTTTCTTCCAACAGTTAGAAGATGACTAACAACCTCCAGTTGAATTTTTTGAAAATAAACACTTAATTCACAAAAGGAAAAGTTCTCTTTTTCAAAATTTTGCCCTACAGTGACATATGCTGTGAACTTAGTCACTGATCCTCGATATGGCCAAGCACTGAATAAGACATGCGCAGGCAGAGCTAATAATATACTAAAACTAAAAATAACACTTTCAAATAATAAATACCAGTTCAAAAGAAGTAAAATAATTGTCGATATGACACATTCAATGAATACAAATAAATAAATAATAAACAGTAAATATTTCCTGAGCATCTAAAAGTTGAACCGTCATTAATTTGATAATTTTAACTATTTTATAAAACTTATAAGTATCATATTTACTTCAATATTCTACAATTGCTATTCAAGAATTGAAACACAAGCAAGCTTCTAGTCTTATAGACAGTCCTATTATTCTGTGTGTGTGTGCGCGTGCGTGAGAGAGAGAGAGAGAGACTGAGAGGGCAGCCATGGTGCGGGAGAAAACTAACGGGTATATAACTCTCCGGAAGCCGCACAACCCACTTAAACAACGTGCTTAGATGCAGAAGCGCGTGTCCAGTCTCATATCTGTGACATGGGTGGCCAGTCTAATTTTCTATTATTATTTCAAAGATGACTTGTTAGCTTCAGACTCATTCATGCTTCTCATAGTGCAGCTTCTTTTTCTCATTTAATATATGATGGTAGGCACCGGAACACAGATCATTGGCATGTACTCATCACAATTGCTAGGAATCTGCGAAATTCTCACCGTTCAGATGAATTCAGTTGGACGGGTAGGACTTGGTTCAGGATATAAACCATCATTTTCTAGAATGTGAATATTTCTTTTATTCCCTTTCAATCCTTCCTTTGATCCCACAACTGAAACTTGGAGCACTCTCAGGATCTAAGGCACTTGATAAAACCAGGTATCTGATCTGCTTAGCTGTTAAACGACAAAGGAAACATATAGTTTGTTGAAAATAAAAGAATCCAGGGAAGGAACCATCTAAACAACAAAATTTGTGATTTTTCAGATGTGAGAAAAGTACAAGATGGCCATTTTAAACTGTACAGCAGACGCTCTTTTGAACTAATAACCACAAGTCAGAATCGCTTTTTTATATATCGTCTAAGTTTCTAAGAATCTGTTATTAATTTATCACTCAAAAGTGCCTTGCATTGTCTTCATTGTCTATAAGCATTTTTCTCCATTAAAAACACAAGGTTTGTAATAACAGTGTTTGGAATTTCCAGGGATCAGAGGCATCCTAGCTATATTAATGATATAGATGGTGCGGGTCCGTTTCTCGGGAAAACCCAAAGCCTAAATGAGGGGCTCGGGTAACCAAAATTACGCCCACTTGGAAATAGCTAGTGGCCAGAGAATATTTATCGCGAAAGCTATAACTATGTGCACCACTCAACAGCTGTTACGCCGTTGTTGCTGGTGGGGAGCTCGACTCTCAAAGGGTGCATGAGTCGGTGTGTTTGACACGATATTCAATACTTCTCTTTGACACGGGGGGACATGACACAAGGGCATGTTGAAGTGTCCGCTGTGACATGGGGCTCGGATATAATTCGTTTTGCCCCGATGTAACAGTATAACATTTAGAACAAGACTAACAGATTGGATGTCTTTTTCTGTTTTTCTCAAGCTGTGCTTCTTTCTAATTCAAGAAACATTAGCAATACTAATATTGGAAGAAGATTTGGAGGATGAGTGAGAGAGTGGGTGGGTCAACCAACAGTAGAGTCTGCAAAGAACTTTATGGTTCTTGAGAAGACAAAGATGGTTTTGTCCTTAATAATCAAAACCTAATCTGCCAACTCTAGAACAACCGATCATTCTTTTTCCCCTTGCTTTTGTATAAAAGTACGAGCTAGCGGCGGGTGGCATGTCCTGGTTATTATAAAGCTAACACCTTTGCTTGTAATGTGCAATGCATGAATGCCAAACTTCGCCATGATATTTGTCAAGAGGAGCTTTCTTGTGTGCCTCTGGGTGCAAGTGGTTCCATGTCTGTTGTTGCACATCTTCCCCGTCTTATCACAAGAAGTTCACAACTATGACTTCATCGTGTGCTCTCTCTCTCTCTCTCTCTCTCTCTCTCTCTCTCTCTCTCTCTCTCTCTCTCTCTCTCTCGTCATGCTGGCTAACACCGGTGGGGAATTAACAAACAGGTGCAGGCAACGCCAGTGAAGAGGCTGTGCACCGCCAACGAGGTACTCACTGTGAATGGTCAGTACCCAGGCCCGACTATAGAAGTTAGAAAAGGTGACACATTGACCGTGACGGCAATCAACATGTCTAAGTACAACGTCACGCTTCATTGGTAAGAAGGAATTTTGGCGTCAACCTGAACTGTGCACACCAGTTCATAAAGAATATGCATGCCCCTGATCATCATCTACTCCCGCACTTTTATGCTATTTTGTTTGGATTTCTCCACTTATGTGGCTCTACCCTAGAGGTTTAATTAGGCCATGTAGTTTAAGTGCAAACTTCATCATTTGTAGTCTTAATTCAAATCTCATAACTCATAAGTTCGTATTCAGACCACGTGAACTCCAGGTTAAATGTCTTATCCCAATGGCCTGGTTTTAGACTTCCACTCATGTGTAGATGAGACACTTGGACTGAGATCTGATCTAAAACGAAAGGGAGATCTTCACTTATGCGATTACAGGCTTATATTTTGACACCTTGGTTCATGATTTTAGTAAAGATTTGAAGTTTGATCGAGAAGGTAGGAAGAAAGTGAAACTAACTATTCTTTGTTTGTCAGGCATGGGATCGCACAATTCCGAACAGCATGGGCGGACGGGCCAGAATTTATAACACAGTGCCCAATAAAGCCAGGGGGTAGATACATATACAGATTCACCATTCGAAACGAGGAAGGTACCCTGTGGTGGCACGGGCACAGCTCATGGCTCAGAGCAACCGTGTTTGGCGCACTCATCATTCGCCCGAGAGCCGGCGTTCTTTATCCTTTCACACAGCCCCAAAGAGAGATCCCCATAGTACTAGGTACCACTAATTAATACCTCATCTTCCAATATCCCCTTAAGACCTCATGAAAGCACTTGGCCAAATATAACAAAAACCGAACAATGCCTTTTTCTCACGCTAAGTGAAGTCGACTATACAACTCTTGTGCGTGATTATTCTTTTACTTCTCGTAGTGTTGGTATTTAACTTAAAAAAAAGCAAGATCTTATTTTATGGTTTTCTTCCTAATTTCTGAGGCTTCCTCTACAACCCTAGAGCTGTAAGCCTTGGTACAACGAGAGGGCGTTTCAGCAGCAATACTGGCAATCAGAGTTCAAAAACCTTTGCACATAAGACCAGTTTGTGTCCTACGTCTAGGGTTGACAGTTTCTTTAGGCACGTTTGCTCTCCGATTAGCGAATTATACATAAATCAATAGAAAAGAAAGTGATATGACGATGCAAATAAGCAACCCCAGACACCACAGTACAAACACGGCTGGAAAAAAGTTTCAGAAAATTTGAGTCTTAAACTAGTTTGAAAGCTTGTGTTGCTTAATAATTCGCTTGAAAATTGTACATGGCCAGAATCTCCCAAGTGAAATTGCATTTTGTACACTTACCTCCTTGCCCTCTACGCGAAGGGAAAAGTGACCGGAATTAGCTACAGTTGCATTTTGTACACTTAACTACTCCACCATTGGGTCAATTGCACAAAATGAGAAAGCACGAACTATGAACATAGACACTATCACAGATCACCATAATTCATGCTGTGATGATGTTCATCCTTATAATTATAACTTTAAAATTCTAAAAAATTATCCTTTGGGAAATTGAATTTGGTGCTTTGGTTTTTATCATAATTTTGAAATAAACAGGAGAATGGTGGATTAATGACCCGATCCAAGTTATCAGTGAAGCAGCCATAGCAGGGATAGCTCCGAATGTGTCAGACGCCTTCACCATAAATGGTCAACCAGGAGATCTCTACTCCTGCTCTAGTTCAGGTGCGTTAGCAAAATTCTTCTACTTTGCCTAAATATGCACTGCTCAAAATTTGCTATTTTGACGAATAATAGATACAACAATTATCCCCATCGCAAGTGGTGAGACAAACCTCTTCCGGATCATAAACTCAGGCATGAATACAGAGCTCTTTGTGAGTATAGCCAACCACAAAATGACAGTGGTTTCTATTGATGCCGCGTATGTCAAACCCTTTGATACCGACCTGATCATGATCGCACCAGGCCAAACTACAGATGTTCTTGTTACTGCCAATCAACTTCCTGGCCGATACTACATTGCTGCACGAGCTTATGCTAGTGCACAAGGCCTGCCTTTCGATAACACTACGGCCTCGGCTATCTTGCAGTATGAAGGCATCCCTTGCTGCGCAGCTCCCTCAGCTCCACCACCATCAATGCCGATATTGCCTTCATTCAATGACACAAATGCAGCCACCGACTTCACAGCGAAACTCCGAAGCCTTAATTCTGCAGACTACCCTGCCAAGGTCCCTCTGGTCGTTGATGAGGATATGTTTTTCACCATTGGGCTCGGATTAATTAACTGCTCTCAGTTGGAGAATTGCGGTGGTCCCGACAACACGAGGTTTACGGCTAGCATGAACAATGTTTCCTTTAGTCTTCCCAGTACAATGTCCATCCTTGAGGCTCATGTGAAAGAAATTGAAGGAGTTTTTACCAAAGATTTTCCTTCTACACCACCTGTTGTGTTTGATTACACTGCAGCGAATGTGAGCAGAGATCTTTGGCAGCCAGTTCAAGCAACAAAAGTAAAGCCAATCCAGTTTGGAGCGGTGGTTCAGATTATATTGCAGGATACCAATATCGTTGCAGCAGAGAATCATCCAATGCACATCCATGGCTACCAGTTTTACGTGCTGGCAGAAGGGTTTGGAAACTTCAATCCTTTCACAGATACAGCAAAGTTTAACCTGGTAGATCCGCCCCTGCGCAACACAGTTGGTGTTCCAGTCAATGGTTGGGCTGTCATACGTTTTGTCGCTGATAATCCTGGTGAGTTGCAAAACGCACACACGGATGCTTGCTGTGAATCCTTCAATACGAAGTATCAGCACCTGGTAATTGTTTATATGGTTGTTTGATTGATACAACTTTGGGAAACCGTTTTCCGAGGACATAAGACAACCTAAATACATCATGAGGCATATGCTTCGGCGTCGAGCTGTGTGTAGAAGGGCATCACTCACACCCAAACTGCTCGGTTAGCAGCTACAGCCCCTTTCATTATTCCAAACCTGATGGGTATGATACGTCGTCAATATTATAGACTTAAAGCATAGTTCCTTGCAAGTTCTTTCCCTGAAGTTTTTCCCTTCGATTGTGATAATTAGAAAATAATCACTCTCTACAAGTCTTGAAATGGCATAAAAACTTGAAGAAAAAAATAAAAGATGTAAGAAACGATGGTTGCTAATACTGTTAGATTCTAATGAAAATACATCAAAGAACTGAGAAAACGTTTTGTGAAGTCAAAGAAATGAAAAGAAAAATTATTTGAATTTAAAGCAATAAAAATATCCTAAAGTCACTCTATAAAACTTTAATGCTATTTATACTTTTAAATGTGTGAGTGGTTAAATTTTCTATTAATTTTAATTTCATGTACTTGAAGAAAAAATCGTTATATTCTTAAAATGTAATTAAAAATAACTATGATAAGTGGGTGGTTTGTATCACAAACAAACAATGTGAAGTTGTTAAAATCATCTTTGGGATGATGACACCCAAGCTTCCTTTGGCTAAATCAAGTTAAGTTTGTTTAAATTAACCAGGTATAAGTGTTATTCTGAAAACACTGGGTCAACTCGGGATCTGGTCACTTAGCTCACCGAGTGTGCAGCTTAATTAATGGACAGCACATCGACAACATGAGCTAGAGGTTCAGAGGTTCAATGATTCAAACCGCGTTTGTGAGTTAACTTTCTGATAACCATAAAAAAATCATGGCTACGTTTGGTTAAATTCCGTCTTCCGTTGAATGGGGATAGAGAATGGTCTTGCGCCATACAACTTTCTTCTCTATGCCAACCGACTCTGACTTTGGTTGAATGGGTGCAGTTAAGTTTCCTACCTACACTTCGTTTACTGCTTGCAGAAAGCAGATGGCCCAACACCCAAGACCTTTCAGAAATGATTCCAAAACCTATAATTTTAAAAATACCTGTCTCACTTTTATGCATTTACTTTCAAGTTCTTTTTCTTGTGACACATTAAATTCCTCAAGAGGTCATCTATACATCTGCAGAAAAAGGTTTCATCCTCTAGATGATAATCCTGTTCATGAATGATACTTGATACAGGAGTCTGGCTGATGCACTGTCATCTGGACATACACATTACCTGGGGACTTGCTACAGTATTACTGGTTGAGAATGGCGTCGACGAGTTGGAATCCTTGGAGGCTATACCAGTGGACTACCCTCTGTGCTTGGATTTCTAACTCGATCACTATTGTACTACAGCCTCTAGATTCATTATTAATTCATCCCCTTTTGGCAGCTTCATTTGTTTTGCTGGTGTATGGACAGAAAAACAAATTTCTTCTGCTTAGCTGTTTCTCAATTCCTAGCATTCTCATGTCCATGTAATGTTATCTGTAGCATCTTCTTTCTTATTTTGCTTTACAATGTTTTATAGAACAAGGATCGGCTTTGCTTGTTCCTCAAAATTCAATTAAAAATGCACAACGAAGTGATTGTGCTATCAGCCAGGTTTCGATCCCTTCAAATTTTATAATAGGTTGGCTAATTCAAATGTATATGGCTTACTGAAAGAACGTAAATGAATTGTAATGGGAGATATGAGGTGACTGAAAATGTTGATGAAGAAATGAGAATTCGTAGTTTAGCAGACGATAGGAGAGTGAGATACGAGAGAGAGTATGAACGATTGGGTTAGGTAACAAGAAGAAAGAGATAAGGCGTGAACTAAGTGGACATGGCATCGAGAGAGAAAATTAGAAAGATATGTATGAAAGTGTTGGTATGAATGAAGAGAAAAGAGAGATATGGCTTACGGAAGAGAGAGAGAGAGAGAGAGAGAGAGAGAAACCAGTGAGGAAATAGATGAGAGATTAAGAGAGATAAATATGGAGGTAAAGGTGTTAGGGAAGAGAGAAAGCTCTTTATCTAACCAATTCTAACTAAGGTGTGAAAGCCTTAATAGCCAAGCCTAAGAGAAAGAAGAACCCACCTTATACGTACGATTCTAAGAGATAGCCTAGTTCATAGTCTATTTGTAAACCTTTTAGAGGAGTCAAATGCTAAATTTTCATTGATGAAGCATATGTGATGGAACTTCATCAAGCATATGTGTTAGAACTTCAAAACATGGGGTATTTATAGACACGGCCTAGAAATGTTGGGCCACTCATATATACTTGGGCCCTTAGAAATTAATATTGACCCTTCTTCACACCAAGCAATTAGAGTCATTTGTCTTTTTTTGGTTCCCAAGGAATTAAGATGAGCCTTTGATCTCATTATTTGGTCTATGTAATTTCGTTGTTGGACTCATCATTGTTTATCTTAGATATACTTTTCACTAAAATTTTAATTTAGAGATGATTTGATACTACACTTAATAGAGTATTAACTAAATATTTCTGACTATTGAACTGAGCTTGTCTTTGAATATCCATTGGATAAACTTGTATATTAAAGTATGTATATATTATGTGTATGTGTTTTAATTGTTGAGTATATTAAATGCCAAGAGAAAGGGCTCTGGTAAATGAATAGAATGAACCAAACATTAGGAAATGAAATTCTTGTTGGTTCAAATCATATTTTTTCATGGGCTTTATATATCTTGATGAAATGAACACTAGAAAAAGAAAAAAGAGTAGCTCCAGGATGAAATTTGTCTTATATATTTTCATGGAATCCATATATTTTTTCATTTTCTTCCTCTTATTCAATTCTCTTATATCATTGATTTTTTTTGTTACATATAGATATGAAGAATTATTTCAAAAGAAAATCTCTTGAAGATCCACTCTTGACACCATCAATTTTAATTTCATCATCAAGTATGAAAAATCAAAGTATGAGTTTATTGATCCTGCATTAAAAACACCTATCTCAAGTTACGATATTAATGATCAAGAGAGGATTCAATGTGCATATTTGTAAAAACATTCATCCCAACCAAAAAGCATAATTTTCTATGGATTAAGAAAGGAAGCAAAAACCATTATTTCATTCATAGTTGGTTTAATGAGTATGATTGATTGGAGTATAGTATAACAAAAAATGCAGAACATTGTTTGTCATGTTATCCTTTTCCAGATGTTAATAGTAAATGGGCATTTATTTTACATGGATTTAAATGGTGTAAGGAGAAACAAAGACTTTATAAACATGGCACTAATAACATACACAATGATACTAGAACAAAAAGTGTAGCCTTGGTGAATGAGAAGCAGTCTATTAATACTTATTTTGTAAGGCCATCAGAAGAAGAAAAAAGAATTATGAAGTTCGTCTTGATGCTTCAATTATTATGATAAGATTTATGCTAAAACAAGATCTTGCATTTCATGGTTATGATGAGTTGGCTGAAGGTCTGAATAAAGGAAATTTTTTTGAGCTTTTATCCTTTGTTGCTTGCTCATTATAATGAGAAGATTTGTGTTGTTGAATTAAAGAATACACTTGAAAATTCAATATTAATAATACCTTCAATTCAAAGAGATATTGCAAGTAAAACCGTCAAAAGAATTGTCAAAGAGGTACATGATGATGTATTTATAATTTTAATTGATGAATCCTATGAAGTATCTAATAAGGAGCAAATGGTAATAGTGTTAAGGTATATTGATAAGGATAAACATATTATTGAACATTTACCTGGTTTAATGCATGCTCAACCTACTACAATGATATTACTTATGACGTAGATGTTCTCCAAAATTGGATTAACTATTAGTCAAATTACAAAGTCAAGGGTACGAAGGAGTGAGTAATATGAAAGGTGAGTTTAACAGATTAAAAGTATTAATATTTAGAGAAAATCCATTTACTTTTATGTTTATTATTTTGTACATCAACTCCAATTAGTTGTTATAGCAATTGTTAAGAAATATAATGAAGTAAGTCAATATTTTAATGTCATTTTACAATCATGAATTGCATTGAAGGTTAGAAAATTAGAACTTGATAGAGTTCATAAGGAACTCAAACTTAGATATACTAGAAGGGGTAAAGAATTAAATCAACCTCTTGGAATTAAAAGGATTGGAGACATATACTAGGATTCAAACTATTATACTTTGTTGAACTTAATTATAATGTTTCAATCTATTGTGAATATGTTTTATATTATCAGTGTTGATGGTGATATTATATTAAAAGTAATGCTTACAATTGATGGAAGACAATACAAATATTTGATTTCGTATTTATTATACATTGATGAAAGAAATTTTGAGAAAGACAAATGATTTATCATTAGCACAACAAAGAGGTGACCAATATATTATCAATGCTTTGAACCATAATAAGTTGACAAAGAGATAGTTAAATAGGTTTAAAATTGCAGAAAATGAATGGGGGTGTTTCTTTCCAAAGGTCAATTTATTTTGTGATAAGAATGATGTTGAGATCAGAAAAATAAAGGATCGCTATATAGGTCCAGTGGCACAAGTAAAACGAAGGCAAAATGAGACAACAAATTTGCATTATTATTGGTATAGGGTAGTCAATGTTATCATTAATTGCGTTAAATCAGCTTGATATCGATTTGATAAGAAGTACCAAATTGCTTCTCTATATTGCATGTCTTGATCCAAGCAATAATTTTTGCTACTTTTGATAAAGAGAAGTTGGTTCAGTTTGCAAGTTTTTATTCTTATGATTTTGTACTAATGATCTTTGAAACTTCAACATCAACTTGATAACTATATTATAGTCATATGTGATGATCAAGGACTTCAATTTAAAGGAATAAGTAAGATTTCAAAGGTATTAGTACAACAAAGAAAGGATAAGAGTTATTTTTTTGGTGTATCGGTTAATAAAATTAGCAATGCTTTTACCAATTAATACTACAAGTGTTGAGAGAGTATTTTTGCTATGAATATTGTAAAGGGTCACTTGAGAAACAAATTTGGTGATAAGTGTTGAAGAATATGCTTATCTAGTATTCTTTGTGTTAGTTTTATAATTTCTTATGTTTTTAGGTATTATTGTACTTGCCCGAAATATTAGGGGCATTTTGGTAATTTTCTATACTAGGGGTATTTTGGTCAATTTTTGTTTTACAACTCCTTATATAAGAGCCGGTAGGTTGTATTAGGAAGAGAGGTCGTGTGTAAGAAAGAGAGAGAAAGAGGGAGGCCTCCATTAGAGGTCCGCTCCTTTTCTTCAATCTCTCGTGTTTCCTCCTTAATATTAATCATATTTCTTGCTTTAATCTTCTGCGATGCTATTCTGAATTTCAACATGGTATCAGAGCCATACACAGTAAAAATCATAGCCTGCAAGAGTCACCGAAGGGGAAGAAGGTGAAGGAGATGAAGGAAGCGATAAACGAACTAGATCAGAACATTAGTTTGGCACAAGCTCCAGCATCTCTATTAAAAGAATCTACATCTACAGCTAAAAAGATGAGTGCGTTCATTTCTACATCAGAAGGGCCTTAAACCTGTTGAGATAAACATTGACGTCTTCTCTAGAAGAAAGATTGAGCCAAAGAAGAACAGTGGATCATCTACTGTTCCTAAGGTATTTTTCAATGATGTTCTTGTTGGTGAGCTTGGTGAGATTAGAGCGATGGATGATTCTGAAGAACTTGAGGAAAGGATCAAGGACCTGGTGAACACAGAGTCATCTCAAACAACACCTTTACCACCATTTTTTGGTGAAGATGATTCATCTGGCAATGGGACTATTGATGAGGTGTCCTTTATTGTTAGGAAAATGAAAGAGAGAATACTGATTAAGGATAGGTTCTACAAGATGCGCAGGTTCAGTAACTGTTTTCTTGGTTCAGAAGCTATTGATTTCTTGTCAGATAATCAATACCTAGAAAGAGAAGAGGCTGTGGAGTTTTGACAAAAGCTTGCAAAGAAGTTCTTCATCTTCCATGTTCTAGATGAGAATATTTTTTTGAAGATGGTAATCCACCCTATCATTTCCTGGATCATGATCCTATTGTGATAAGTCAATGCTACAACATTCCAAGGGGTATTATTGATGTTAAACCCAAGTCCACAACACAAATTGCTTCAAGGTTGAGATTCATTTCATATGCTATTTTTTGAAGCCTATGTATCTGATGATGGTCAACATGTTGATTATACAAGCATAAGAGATTGTGAGGAATTCGCAAGGTACTTGAGAATAGTAGAAGAGCTTCAAAGGGTTGAATTGTTTAAAACATCCCAAGAGGAGAAGCTTGTATTGATGCACAGGCCGTTACTTTATGAGAAATGGTGGACTGATTTTTTATGCACAGGCAAAGGTTGTATATGTCAGCAAGATACTTTGATGGTATAGCGCAGACTTTAGAAAGAAGTTACAGAGTTGCAGCATTGATAACAAGGTATTTATTACATATTAAGAGGTTTGTGGTTGAATTTATTGGACTACTTATACTACTGCACACTCATTACGGCTGGTGGTTGCACATTTATTGCATACTGCTATATTATTTGTATTCCCAAGAAAGTGGAGCAGAATTTTTTTACTTGGTCGGCTGCATTTATTGCATCTGGGCCTTGCAATACTAGCCACATTTAAGGTGATCCCGTGGATTCTCAGGCAGTGATTGATTGTCAAGTTCCAAGGTGGTGGTGCCTTGAATATCATTCCCGAGATGAAAGGTAGGGGGCGCCAATTGCAACTACACTTATTGCCCTCCTTAACTAGTATGCAGGTTGTAAATGATTGAACATTACGAGATTGTGAAGATCAAAGTACACGCCAATCATCAGTGAGATTACAATTGCTCGCCATAGCCATGCTAAAATTCCATAACATGATGGAGGTTTGAGTGTGACACGTGCATATCATGAACTAGTTTCTGGCATCCAAGTGATATTTATAGAGCCTGAAAATTATTTTTTTCAAGGGACAAAATGTTTACGTGGTTGTTACAATGAGCTCGAAGCCTATTTGTTCTTCAGCCGCACTTGTCTTAAATGGATGTAGGTGACTGAAACTCAGTATGATATCATTCATGTTCACGAATGGCAGACTTGTGCTCTACCTCTTCTGTACTGGGATATGTATCATGACCTTTCCATAAAGAAACCAAGATTGGTTCTCACAATCCATAACATGGAGCATTATAGGGAGTGCAGGCAGGAGCAACTAAGCTTGTTTGGCCTCGATGGATCTGTTTATGCTACTACTGACAAGGCTATTGATGATGGAACTATTGGACATAATCCTGAGAGGTTGAGCTTACTAAAGGGTGCAATTGTATACAGCAATGTCGTGGTCACAGTCTCTCCAATATATCTCAACGAAACATTATGTTCTGATTGGCTTTCAAGCACACTAATGCGAAATCGTGAAAAGTACTTTGGTATTTTAAATGGCATTGATACTGCTCTTCTACAGATGCTTATTTACCAACCAATTTCTCTGAATATTCTCAGGGAAAGCAGATCTGCAAACACTATATCCAAAAGGGCCTTGGTTTAGATCTTGAGGTTGTGCAATTTAATGGTCATGATGCAAACCAAATTCCTTTAGTTGTTTGTATTACTCGACTGGTTGCTCAAAAAGGACTCCATCTGATCAGATATGCCTTAAAGCGTGTTGAAGAACTTGGGGGACAAATGGTTTTGCTTGATAGAACATCAGACAATCGAATTCGAAAGAAGTCTGAAGACTTAGCAAACATTCACAATAGAGGAAGCAGCATCAGAATTCTGCTTATGTACAGTGAAGAACTATCAAACATGCTTTATGTTGCTGCTGATATGGTTCTTGTTTCTTTCATGTATGAACCCTGTGGACTTCCACAAATGATTGGGATGCGTTATGGAGCTATACCTATTGTCAGGAAGACTGGTGGCCTTGCAGATACCATTTTTTACTTAGATGACATTGATATTGAGAGTCTTGCTACTACTATGGTATGATGTGAAAGATGCTTGCTTGATTTGCAGACTAATGATGAAGAAGTTCTGTTAGAAATAAAGCTTGTGTTGAAAAGTGTGTGAGCAGATGAATGATGCATATGAAGATGTTCGATAAAATGCTCAAAAAAGAGATGATTAAAATGAACATGAAGTGTTTGAGGAAATGTTTAAGAGAACTGGAAAATTCTGATAAAGTTTGCAGTCATGAGGACTGCTAAAATATGTGTTGCAGCCAAAGTACCTGTTTTTTAATGTTGTTAGAGTTAGGATGGCTGATTTGATGTTGTTATAGCTAGGATGGCAGATTTGATGTTGTTACAGTCAGGATGGTTGATTTGATGTTGTTATAGCTAGGATGACTACTTTGATGTTGTTACAGCCAAGATGACTGATTTGATTTTGTTATAGTTAGGATGGTTGATTTGATGTTGTTACAGTCAGAATGACTGCTTTGATGTTGTTACAGTAAGGATGGCTGATTTGATGATGTTACAGCCATGATGGTTGAGTTGTTACAATCATGAATGTTGAATTTGTGTTGTTATAGCCAGGAAGGTTGAGTTGATGTTGTAGTCAGAGATGCTTCTTGTGATGATAAGCCAAGAAAGCTAAGTTGAAGATATTTTTAGCCAAAGAAGTTGTTGAAGATCAAATCAGTGATGAAGACAGATAAAGAATATTGCAAACAGATATGAAGATTTTTGGTAAGTTTGGAATTCGAAGTATCTCACTCCCAACTTGAGGGAGGGTGTTGAAGAATATGCTTATCCAGTGTTCTTTGTGTTAGTTTTATAATTTCTGATGTTTTTAGGTATTATTGTACTTGCCCAAAATATTAGGGACATTTTTGTACTTTTCTATACCAGGGGTATTTTGGTCAATTTTTGTTTTACAGCTCCTTATATAAGGGCTGGTAAATAAGTTCATGAACGATTGCTTAGTCTCATATATTAAGCATGATATATCATCAGATATAGACAATAAGACACTTATGCAGCCCTTCTAAAAGATGTAGCCTCAATGACAAATCCTTTCCAATACTTGATGGGCAATAATATACTTATGTAAGTGTTCTTAACTTTGTAGGTTGTTTTTTAGTATTGTATTTAGTTAGAAGAGTTAATTATATACTTCTTTTTATGTCTTGTAATGGATTATGGGATGTTACTTTATCTATGTATGATGTGCTCTTGAAAATGCTACTTAAGATTGAAAGATTTTTTAAATTATGTGTTATGAATTTAGCAGGTATGTGCATTTGATGGCTTTAATTACTTAAAATGTGTTGTATTAGCAAGTGATTATCTTTTATCATCTTTGTATTATATGAGCAGGTACATAACCCATGCTTCCATTATTGATGGTATTTCATCTTATAGCACTTATAGAATCTTAATGATGTTAAATATTGTGGTAGTTTGGTTATCAATTTAAGGATTATTAGTAGCTATATTTTTGTTAAAATATTGCCTTTTACTATTAAAAAGTTGATTGCATATAAAAATAACTATATCATAATGAGCTCTTAGTAATTTGTAACTTTCTTACACGTATCAGTCTCGCATATAGCGAAGATGAATCCAAACAAATTAGACCAAACCTCAAAAAGTAACAAATTTGGCTCCAGAAGAAGGCGCGAAGACTACCTTAGACATACAAAGATGGTGGCAATCTGTTGGTTTGTCGATGACACATCTGAAGTTAAATTCGGTAGTGAATTCATTTGAGAAAAGAAGAGAGGGAGATTGATAGGTAGAGGAAGAAGAGAGATCTATATAGAAATTAATCAAAGGATTCCATAACCAAAAATAGAGAAATATGTCCATGTACATCCCTTCATAGATCAATGATGTTTCAGACTTTTCACATTTTGTTGTAATCTTCAAATATAAAAGATGGTTGTCCTACTTAATTACATGTTTTTTAAACACCAAATAACATAAACAAACTCTAATTAAAACTCAAATGATGACCATATTTAATTGTGCTTCCTCAACTCACTATGTCACCACCTGGGAGAATGCTTCGTAGTGCTATACTTAATTCTCCACCAAGCTAGCCAGCTTTTCCCATGTGCTTTGGAGTGTTTAGTAGATCTTCAATCAGATGCACTTTGATCTCATAAACGAGACTAGAGAATCGGTGGTTCATGGTGGTGGTGATGTTCAGTGGATTACATCATCTCCACTATACCTGTTCTGTATAATTTAAATTTTAGGTTTGTATTCAATCTTCTTAATTATTTTTGCATTGTGGGTCCTATTTAAATTTTTGTCACATTGTCTTGGTGGGCATGGATAACTGTTACGATTTAATTGAATTGAAATGTGAATATAAAAGGGTTCCTGTTCCCATTAGTTTTGGATCCTAATTGGATTGGGATATAAATTGGGACTTGGATTCTAAAAGGGATATGGGTCTTAAAATTGGAGATGGTATTCTAATTGCGACAAGGACCTGAAGTGGGTATGGATCCTAGTGGAGCGTGGAACTTAATACGGATATGGATCTTAAATGGGTCTAGTTCCTAAGTGGATACAGACCTCTAAATGGATATGATAATTTAATTGGATTTGGATCTAAGATGGATATGGGTCTTAATGTGATATGGATCTAAGGGATACAAGAGCGATTAATGAAGTTGCTAGACTTTAGGTGGATGGGTACCGAATGAAGGGAAATTGAGCATGCTACGATGGATGCTATGATATCCTATGGATCAACTATAACCTAGATTTAATGACAGGTCAATGATGGATCAACTATAACCTAAATGCAACAATGATAGCCTAGACGCAATAATAGGTCAATGATGACTTCATGCAATGATATGATAGGAGATATGAACTAATGGGTTTACCTAATTGAATCAAATTAGAAAGTATGAGGGAGCTAGCTCGGCCAGTACTTTAAAGAAAAAGGTTAACATAAGCATGTAACGACTAAGTGGTGATGGGTAACAGGGACCTAAGATGAGTAAGAAGGTATTCAAAGAGAATCGTGGGTTACTTATAGGGAATTTTAAATAAGGAATACCTAATTAATGGTCAGAAATAATGAATTAACACAAGGTAGGGCATCAGGGATGCCTCGAATTGCAGCTGGTCATCTTCTTGGTGGATCTCTCTTGATGGCACTCGCATACACCGAAGAAGAAATAGAGAAGAAGGAAGAAAAATGGGGAATGCCCCACTTTGCTTGAGAGAGAAGGAAAGAGATATTATTGATGCTTTGAGAGATGATATTCATGATACTTGAAGAGGAGAGATCGGTTACCATGGGAAGCCAAGGGGTCTATTTACAAAGGAGAGTTCAGCCCAGATAAGATTTGATCTGTAAAATATCTCTAACAATAAAAAATTTAAGAATTTAAAATTTAAATATATCTTCCTTTGAATTTAAAGTTGTAACTTGTACTTTAACTAAGATGGCTCATCTTTGGACTAAGACGGTTCTCCTTTGAACTAAGATGGCTCTCCTTTGGGGTCCATATATATAGATTGTTTTGTCTTGACATGGCTTAGAACGACTCCCTTTAATGGCTCAACCTCACTTGGATGCCTTGTTGTGAATTGAACCTTGGTAAAACTTGATTTTCATATGCCAACATGGGACGTCCATCTATGACTTGTTGTGGAGCTGATTCCAATGAAGTGTGGGTCAAGCCATGTTTAAGGTAGGCTTGATTTGTCTCAAAATTAAATTTTTAATATAATACTTGTCTAAGGAAGTGATTCAAAATACATTTTAGAACTATAAATATAGGTCCACTACAACAAATGTGGGGTTCAATGATCTTGGGCCACCTAGGCTTCATTCAATAAAACTTAGGCTTAGGTGAGTCAAGTCTTGAGCTAATATAAATACGTAATAACTTTTTAAATAAGGGTTTTCTTTTACCTTGTTTTTGAAATAAATATAAATATAGAACCTTTTAGTAAAATGATAGAACAAAGATGCACGTGATAAGTATCTTCCACGAATTTCACCTTCTTTTATATATTTATAGTCAAAATAGTGCCCCAACTATAGAGTATTTATGAAAAAACACCCTCCTATGCCCATATATGCATATAAAGGTTTTCTTTTGCAAATAGACCCTCATTTGACAACTTGTATATGCATAAACATATGTATATGTGTGAATTTCGAAATTCTCATGAATCATCAAAATAAAAACCAACGTATATTTAATATCCAATATAAATACGTTTTCTTTAAATAATATCCCATCGATATATAAAATAAAAGCAAGCTCAATTTTGACTCAACAGTGTTTACCATGTAAAAATGGGTGTTGCTAACTTGTAATTTTTTAACCAAGTTTATTTAGGGTTAGAGACACCTAAGGAGGGGCAGAATAGCAACCATGGTCAACCCACTTCATGGTGGTGCAGTTTGCTTCTTACCTTGGAACCAGAAGTCTTGAAATTCTACCTTGTTCTTCCTCTCTCCAAAAATATATTTATTTCATCTTCACGTGAGCTTTAATTTTTAATAAAAATAAAGACCCAATGTCTCACCCTATGTGCCTTGAAATTCGTCTTTTAAAAGCAATTTTTGAAATAACATTTTCATAGGAAACATTTTGTGTGTTTACATGTTCCTTTAACACCTTCATTTAAATGAGGTCCAATATATAGTTTGAATCAACATATATGAAATATTGGAAGGATACCTTTAGGTATTGCTAGCTCATACACTAATTTACTGGTCTTTTTTATAATCTTGAATGGTCCATAATACTTGACATGAATCTTCAGTTGAGGCACATCTGATTGGGTTGAAAGCTTGATGAGGATGGGCCAATCCCAGTCTCCAACTTCAAACTCTTGTTTAGGCTTGGCTCTTAACATGTTGAAGCTTTGAAGTGACACTAAAGTTAGAGTAGCGTTCTCCTTTAACATCTTCAAAATATCATCATGCTCATCCAAAGAGATAATTGACTTTCACATGCAGTGTACTACTATGCTCATGTCTAATAAGGGGTGATATGCCATAAGAGAGGCTTGAAAGTAGTCATATTCGTTAAAGTATAGTCGTTGATATTACATGAAAGTTTTGCTCGTGAAAGAAAACTTTTGCCATACACTAAGCTTAGTAAGAAATAACCAAGGTAAGTCATACGGATTTGGCTGACCACCTAAGGTTTACCATTAGTTTGGGAATGGGGCCTTACTAAAAGAAAGCTTAGTCCTCTTTCGATTTATATGTTCCTAATGACGAGTCACTTCGGTATGAGATTTGAGAGGTTGCACATTGAAGTATATGCAACATTTGTTCTAGCAACACAAAGATGTATAAAGACCTAAGTCAATAGTATTGTTGGTCCATATTGAAAAGTAGTTGACGAGTTCATGGCGAGATGTTTGACCTAGCAGAAGGTAAAAGTCGATCACCATATTCTAGTGGTACATTGAGGCCATTGCTTATTCTTAATAGAAAATAAAAGTATATTAATATGGACTTTGTTGGTGGGCTTCCCCTAAGTTTGTAGAAGAATGATCCCATTTGAGTGATCATCAACATACATACTAAGGCTCATGGTGTATGCCAATTCAAAGGAATATGTCATTATCTCACTTGTTGCGATCTACATTCCTCAAATTGTTAAGTTTTATGGTTTGCTACAAAACATCATATTTAATAGAGATCTTTGGTTTACTTCACTTTTGACAAAGTTTTCAGGAATCCTTGGAGACGAAATTGCATTGTGGACCCTATTCAGATTCTTTTCACAATCACGCATCGACAGGTAAGGGTCAGCTCTTGTGCTACAAACTGCTTGGCTAATTATGGATAAAATAACCAACATGCTTGAATTGAAATGTGAGCATAAAAGGATTCCTATTCCTATTAGCTTTTTTATCTTAATTGGATATGATCCTATATTGGGATTTTGGGTCTCTTAAATGGGTAAGGATCTTTAGTGAATATGGGACTCTAATTGGAGTTGGATCTAAGACAGATATGGGTCTCTAAAATGGATATTTGGTTTAAATGGGTATGGGCCTTTAATTGGATTTGGGTTCTAAATGGGTATGAGAATTTTAACTGGATATGGACAGTCAAGGCCAAGTAAGTTGATCTAGTCAGGAGGCAGCGGTTAAGGTGCTAACTCAGATTTGGAATTGAATGAAATGTACATACAGAACTTGTATTAAGTTTCAGCAGAGCAAACTCTATAATCATAAGTTAATGATCGGGTTGACAATCATAACATGAGGTGTTTAATATGCTGTGAATGCTCATGAACTGAATAAATGCATCACAACTATGGCTGTAATTAATCACTATGCAATAGGTATATAAATTACTACTATGCGAGGCTATGAACGACCCACTGGTATGTATATAATGAGTAGTGAAGCTAATATTGATGCATTGCCAATTAAGGTAGGATGCTAAATATTGATGTAACGATTAATATGCAGACTCATGCAAACGCCCTATGTGTGATGAGTATTAACATGAAACTGACGTGCAATGAACGGTTGAAATAGATGAACTGATTTCTACTATGCAATAATTAGTTAATATGATTATGAATGCAAGAAACTAAATGATGCGTATGAAACAGAATTACCTAATTGTTAGCTGTCCGATACCGTTCTTACGTACTATTGAATAAGGAAATTGATAAAAACTGAATGCATGAAATGCTGGAAGAATCAATTATCTAATATATTTGATGATCAACACGCAAGGACTGGTAACGGCTATGATGAAAGAGTATTACAAAATATCTAACAAAACTGAGAATATAATACGAATAACTATTCCGACTTATGGTATAAAACTAAAAATATTATGAAGGACTTAATAGAAATTAATGAATGCATTCGTTAACTATGCATGAAATCGACGGAAATATAGGGGATCAAGAGTCAGAAAAATTGATGTAAGGTGAAAGTAGGGATAAATGTACAGTTAGCAAGACCAGAATTACGCATGGAACAGATTAGAGCCGGTAAGATGCAAATACTTGGGACTAGACTTTACCCTAAGAGGTTTTTGACAATTTGGTCAATATTGCTTAGTAAAACAGTGAGGTGGGTTATGATAAATCGGTAAAGAGAAATCAGATATCTGAATGCTAATAGAACCAGAAAATCAGAAAGGCATGATAGGTATATGGTCAAGAAATATGAAATTAATAACTAGGAATAAAGGATAACTATGAAGTGGTCAGCAAGTACTAGAACAGTTTGTAACTAAATGGATGATGATGATATTGACTAAGGACTTAATATAGGTGAAAAGAAATCCAAGGAGGAACTAAGAAGAGTTGATAAAAAGCTATATAAACCGAAACAAACTTAAACTCACAGGTTTGGAGAAGGGGACTGGGTAATGGACGATTTTCTTGGTTAACGAGGATGATTTTCTTTTTGTGATCTTTCCTTGATAGCAACCAGTCACTTTAGTGGATCTCTCTCCCCCTCAACAGCATGTGTACGCCAAGCACAAAAGAGAGAGAAGGAAGAGGATTGTATTGCAGCCTTAGGTAAGAGTCTAAGAGGCTTATTTATAGAGGGGAGTTCAGCCACTTAGAAATAAGAACAAAATTAAATTTGATCTCTATACTATCTCTAACAGATAGAAAACATATGAATTTAAAGCTTTAAATACAATTTATTTGTATTTTAAAGCCAAATGGCTTCCAATTTGGCTTGATGGCTTAGTGTACGCTTGAAGTAGTTGGTTCCCAAGTGGCTTGGAGGCTTAACATGACTTGGATGGTTTCTCAAGGTGGCTCCATTTCAATTTGAGTGTTTGTCTTGACGAGAAACCTTTGATGAAGTGTAATAATTATTGGCCTTGAAGCATCAAAGTGGAACGACCCGTTGTGGCTTGACATAGAGCTAAGTCAAGCCATGGCTAACGTAGGATTGGTTTGGCTTAAAATTGGATTTTTAATATAGTGTTTGACGAGAATTTTGACTCAAGATAAATTTTAGAACCATAGAACATATGGGTCGACTAGAGCAAATGTGGGTTCAATGACCTTGGGTCACCTAGGCTAGCTTTAATGATATTTAAGCTTAGTGGAATCAAAACTTGAGACATGTACATAAATGTATAATAAGCTTTTTGAGTAAAGGCTCTTTTTTTCCTTGTTTTTGAAATAAATGTAAATGAAGAATTTTTTGGTAAAATAGTAACAACAAGAGCACAAAAGGACTATGACAAGTATCTTCTATGAATTTTAGCTTTTCTCATATATTTATATGTCCAATAATGCTTAAAATCTAAAGTTTTTATTAAAAATTATCTCTTATGTATACGTATATCCATTGAAAACAATATTTTCATAAATAAAGCCTCATTTGGTGCCCAGAATGTACATTATTTTCTTCTTTCTCTCTTCCAAAAATATTTTATTTTTTCTTCATGTGAGCTCAAATTTTTGTAAAAATCAAGACTCAAGACCTCACCTCATGCACCTTGAGACTAGCATTTTGAAAATAATTTACGAGTCATATTTTCCTTCAAAAATTTTAGATGTTTACAATACTCTATAGTGAAAAGTGCAAAACCCCTCTTTGTTTAAATGTACCTTGGGTGGAACTAGCAGCATGTCTAGAAATACTTCTGAGTCATTAGGGTGAGAGGAGTGCATGATACTTCATCAGACATTAGGGTCTAAAGATAGTTCGTTAGGGTATTTACAATGCTCCAATGTACCTACATCATCAAAAGAGCTATCCAAATAAAAGATATCGCGATATGGAGCTTGAAGTTGGCAATTATGTGTGTTAAGGTGTTCCCAACTCGGGGAGTGATGCACTTCAAAATAGAAGGATAAGCTAAGCCTAAAGCATATTACTGTACAAAATCTTAGCAACAGTTGAAGATATAGACTACTAATTAGAGTTTCACCATTGTTGAGAGGAGTGTATGATGTGTTTCATGTATCAATGTTGTGGAAGTATATAATATATATATATATATATATATATATATATATATATATATATATATATATATATATATATATGATGCATTATATGTGATTAAGGCCGAGCCATTATAAATATGTGAGGATATACCTTATGAAGAGCAACTCATCACTATCTTAAATAAGGAGCATTTCTTATATCAATGAGTTCTCAAGACTGTCAAAGTGGACTAGGGTCATCACTTACCTAACAAGGTCACTTGGGAGCTCGAGGACGAGATGAAAGATAAGTATTTGCATCTTTTTCAGTGATCTCTAAATTCTAGGGATAGAATTTCCTTAAGTATGGTAGAATGTGATAATTTAGGTAGGATCAAGATCTAAATCCGGACCAATCATAGAATAGCACTGCACAATAATGCTTGATAGTGGGCATTAGAGAGAAAGGGAGAATGAAACTGCCGCCACCATGTTTTCCACCATTTTAAGGCAGTTCATGAGCATTTTGATGCCCAACATGAGTCTGAGGATTCCAGTCCGACGAGCTTCAATTTGCCGGACAACTGAACGTCCTCTATCGTGACACGCTGGCAACCAAGGAATGATGGAATGCACAAAGTCACAAAGTGAGGAAAACATTGATAAGATACTACAAACATATGACGTCTTTCTTAAAGCCACAAAGTCGTCCTACCCTACCTCATGCCAACTTGGTCTACATCATGCTAGTAAGCATGATGGAATGCCCAAGAACACACTTTCTATTCCTCTCTAAGTCGGAACACCTTCTAGGCCTGAAGTCTCTAGATATCCCCATCCAAAAGCACATAAGTACGACTCATGAATTCATTGCAAAACCAATTTTATATCATCTTATTCATATATTCATATTCAAATTTCACAAATCACATAATATCAAATAATGTTCTTTAACAAACCACATGCATATATAATCATCCTCACTAAGAACAAGATTCCGAAAAGTGACATTTCAAACACTAACCGAATAATCTATAATTTGAACACCATTTTTTTAAAATATCAATAAAGCTGTTAATGATCATGCTCATTTGAACTATCAAAATCAAGACAAAACACTTTTAGCATTGACCTATTAAGAAATGTATAATCTCCTACATGAAGATGTACTAAGATTACAACCCCACACTACTAGCCTGCTCTTATGACCTCCAAACTCTTCAATTTTAATCTCTAGATAGATCCAAAATAATAATATTATTAATATCTGATTTCAAGTTTAATACAACAAATTAGATACAAATCAAACACTAAACAAACATGAAAGGACTCCGAAACCTAACATGTATCCAAACAAACTATCCTAGATCCATTTTTGACTTAGTTTATGCATTAGACTAGGTATTTTGTATCCTTATGTCAACACAAAACCTGCTCTAAACCTGAACCAGACTAAACATGTTTAGTGTTTAGTTCTATACATGATCCAAAATCTGCTCTTTTAGATCTAACCTGTCTATAAAGAATAGGCCCCAAACCAAAATACAACCCGAACCCTACCTGACACACACGACATTAGTCTTATATGATAAATCACTGCATTATGTGGCAAGAGGAGACGACACACAGCTACAAGACATATCCAACAAACCTATGAATAAAATAAAGTTCTCACAGTTTTCTAGCATCAACAAGGACCAACAACAGTTTGCTAACATCCAACTGGTCTCCCACTACCAACCTAGACATGCAACAATTCTGGGTAGCAGTGTTTTGCCCAAAAAGAGGGAATGCCCATGAGAGAATTCAGCAAATGCGACAGCTTTTCTGGTATTTATCGGGAACGATGGAGACCGGACTCGACTGATCTATAAAAAACAACCAAAACCCCCTTAACACAAACTTGGTCAGGTGCTGAAGCTGTTGAATTTCACCGAAAAATATCCACAAGCCGTTTTGGTGTTTGTTTCCACAAAAATCCAGCAAACGCATGGCTTATTCGAGCTTAAAGACAAATTTTCTCACCCAATGCCTCTAAAATAAACTCAATCCTCCTAACCCAAGCCGAAATTGACACAGAATATCACCAGAAAATGAAATCAAATGGGCAAACTGAGTAGGTACCTCTTTCTAGTTGATTTTCTCGATATCGACACTCATTCAAAGCTGGTCGAAATGAACTCTCTCTGTCTCTCATGGCTCTGCTTGGTTTATTTCTCTCAGCAACGAAGCTCTTGGGGGTGTTGTTCACCATCACGGTGACAGCTAACGCCTTGACATTTTCCCGATACCGGAAAAAGTATCTACGGCCAATCCATCCACCGATCGACGAGTCATCCGACACACTAGCCGTCTTCGAGGTCAACTCTGAAGGTGACATAGCAAGAGCGGCAGTCAATCTGAGATTGCAATTGTTGAACATCACAATTATGTTATAGCATGCATTGTTTTTACGCCATGGACCCCTAACCCCATTTTCACTGACGTCCTTGTTGCGGAGTCTAATTAATTTGTTTTCCTTCGCATCTTGACTGCCGCTCTTGGGAAAGCAATGTCTTGTGCAGTTATCTTTGTTTTTCTCGCGAATGAAACCAAGAACAAGATGCTTTTCTTTTTCTGATGACGAAGAAAAGCTTTTCCGGATATGTTGTAGGCTTCTCTTTTGTTTTCAAATCCAAGTGACGGCATCATATGGCAGCACAGAGAACAAGAATTCCGATCACATTGGATATGAACACCGCTTATTGCAATTATAGCTAGACTGGTGCGAAGCAACGGTATATCCAAGTCCGTGAATATGTTTGAACTGGAAAGAGACGCATCTGAATACTAATTGCTTGTTTGTTTGAAAATAGATACTCGCTATGCATCTCCTTGTCGGCCTGCTCTTACACTTTTGTTCTGTTTCTTCTTTTCCATTTCCACCTTTCACTCTTGTTGCAGTGGAAGAAAAGAAATTCTTCTTTGGATTAGCCACCGCCCCTGCTCATGTTGAAGATGAGCTAAATGATGCGTGGCTTCAGTTCGCAGAGGAGCAGCAACCACGGATTGATTCAGTATCAATTCGAAGCCAGGAACAAGTTGATGCAGTAATTGGATCGGCTTCAGGTGATGGCGGGTCTCAGCCGGGAGCTTTAAGTAGTAAAAGGGAAAAGAAGGCCGTCAGGAGGAGGAAGCCTCTGAAGATTTCCATGGGGGCCATGATTAGAGGGTTCAAGAAGTATGCGCAGGAAGAAGAAGAAGAAGAGAATGATGATGATGAAGCGGATGTAAGAGGCGGCCATAATGTTGCTGCTTGGCATAATGTGCCACACCTGTAGGTTTTGCTTTCTTATGACTTCTCTCCTTTCCTTTAGGGGTTCAACTGTATTTTAAGGTTACGAAGAAATTACTGGGCGAGTAAACTGTGAAGGGCTTGACGGACATCGGGTTTGCCACGTTCTTCTAGTGTTTCAATCTACCTATTATTCATGGTGTTGTAGTACCATTTTGTTACAGCGAAGAGAGGTTGAGGTTTTGGTCCGACCCTGATACTGAGCTGCAACTTGCTAAAGATACTGGTGTAACTGTTTTCAGAATGGGCATTGACTGGATAAGGATAATGCCTACGGAACCTAAAAGTGGAGTTAGAGACACGGTGTGTTTGGACTTCTTCTTTCTTTTATTCCTTGCATTAAAGTGCAAGGTCTATTGTTTCTCTCTCCTTATGGAGGATTCAAATCTTGTACTCGTATCTTCTTTATTTTACAGGAAGATGCCAACTTATTTGAGGAGATTCTCTGCCTAGGTGGATTGGGCTGCACTTCAGAGATATAAATGGATCATTCAGAAAGTTCATTCTTATGGAATGAAGGTCATGTTGACTCTGTTCCATCATTCACTTCCTCCTTGGGCTGGGGATTATGGAGGGTGGAAAATGGAGAAAACCGTGGATTATTTCATGGACTTTGCAAGGTACAACACATGTTCTTGGAAATCAAATTTAGCAAGTGGAAGAGTTTGTCTGCCTTGCATAGCATATGTAATGAGGTAACATGTGAGACACAACCCAGGAGATGCTGGGATATTGGGTTTGCCCAACATTGAAATATGAACATAGCGGTTCCGCACATCACAAATAAAATATAGTAGCTGTTAAGTAGACAATTTTGGAAACCTTAATAGAAAATTGAGAATACGCGTCCCATCAATACCTGTATCAATGTCAACAAGATGTTATATTCCCATGACACACTGACTTAGTTAGTTCCCATCCAGAACTCAACTGTTTTCTGCTTTAATCCAGTGGGTGCTGGTGGTTTCCATGGTTGGTTTACTCTATCTGGCTAGTGAACTTTGAACTTTCATCCACTTGAAACTCTCGTCACTGGTAGTCATTACCTTGCCAGGTATTTGTTTTTGACAATCAATCTATCCATCTTACCTGCTCTTGCTCGTGGTTCCCGAAAGGGGCATTAGCTCACTGGCTAGGGGATTGTGTCTTCGACATAATGACATGAGTTCAATGTCCGAGTATGCATCTGGTAGGGGTGTGCCTAACCACAGGTTGCCTTCTTGGTTGTGATCCCTCATAGAAAACCTTGTGCTCCATCTTTCCCGGTAATTTCATCTCAATGTTTTGTTGGGTATGTGCGGCATGGAGTAACAGCATAAACTACTTGTTTCCTTTGTAAACCAATTGATTTTGCCTGCTAGGCTTGCAGATAAATAAAAAAACCAATGCCTCTCTGCAGTTGCAGATTCAGTGATATCTGACAGTATTCTGAGAGAATAGTTCATTTGATTTTCTTACTTGATTCACTACTTTAGGCAATATATCAGTTGAATGGTCTTTCACCCATTGGCATTTTGCCCTTTTGAGTTTAGTTTCCACTCCGCTGAAGAATTAGTGGGATATCAGACAACAGCCTACATAAGATTATAACTCATGACGGGACCTGAATTCTCTTATGGATAAGCTTTGGTTTAGAATAGTTTCTTTTTCCCTAGACTTTCTTCTATATAATCAATCTGTCATCTTTCAGCCTCTAATGCCATGTAACCCACTACTTCAGGATGCAATTGCAGTGAACAGCATAAACTACTTACGATATTTTGTTCTGCTTCCACAAATGTTTGGTAATTGTAACTAAATTCAGGATGCCTTTCTTGGCCCTTTTAGCAAAGATGAGGAGGTAGCAGTATTTCCTAGTCTTATACAAGATTGCTAATCATGCCGTCATCAAACTAACCAATTGTTTGTAGAACCATAAACATTTTTACAATATTTATTCATCTCCACTCACAGACTTAAATAAGGCGCCATGATCTGATGCATCAATTCTTTTGACGAAAGATTATGTAATTTCTTCTCAGATTAGGAAAATTCATATATTTAACTTATAAGATTGAATAATGAAGCAAGCGTTATCAAATCAGTCTATGATCCTGGATTGTTAGCTGAGTCTGGTAATTGGTCCTTGAGCTTCACTTTGTAACTGCATAATCAACAACAACAACAACTAAGCCTTTTCCCATACTAGACGGGGTCGGCTACATGGATTCTTTGTTTCCACAGATCTCTATCGTGTGCCATGTTAGCAGTTAACTCCCAATAAGCTAGATCATTCTTTATTGTTTCTTTCCAACACTTTTGTGGTCGTCCTCTACCTCTTTTAATACTTTCCAAATTTAGGTTTTCTAACCTTCTTACAGGTTCTTCTTTTGATCTTCTTTCTATATATCCAAACCATCTTAAACGATGTTCTCTCATTTTATCCTCTATTGGTGCCACTCCTAATTTGTTTCTAATAACCTCATTATGTATACAGTCTTTTCTTGTATGACCACTCATCCATCTCAACATCTTCATTTCTGTCACAGACATCTTTTGTACATGTTGATGATTAACTGCCCAACACTCAGAACCATAAAACATGGCAGGCCTAACTGCTGCTCTATAATATTTACCTTTTAATTTTAATGGTATCTTCTTGTCACAAAGAATACCTGATGCTCCTCTCCATTTTAACCAACCAGCATTAATTCTATGTGTAACATCTCCATCAATTCTTCCATCACTTTGAAAAATTGACCCTAGGTATTTAAAACTTTCCTTTTGGGGAATGCAATGTGTGCCAATTTTAATTTCTATATCCTTTGAAGTAGCCAAATGATCAAACTTACATTCCATATATTCTGTCTTTGTTCTACTAAGTCGGAGGCCTTTGTTTTCTAATGTTTCTCTCCATAGTTCCAATTTTCTATTAACTTTTTCCTTAGACTCCTCCACTAATACAATGTCATCTGCAAATAACATACACCAAGGTACTTCATCTTGAATATGTTTTGTTAACTCATCCATCACCATTATAAATAAGTATGGACTTAAAGTTGATCCTTGATGTAACCCAATATTAACTTCAAAGAAGTCTATCATTCCTTCATGAGTCCTCACACATGTTTTTGCACCATCATACATGTCTCTTATAAGGTTAATATATGTCAATGGGATACCTCTTTTTTCCAAAGTTCTCCAAAGAACTTCCCTCGGTACCCTATCATAAGCTTTTTCTAGATCAATAAATATCATGTGAAGGTCTTTCTTTTTTGCTCTAAAATGTTCCATAAGACGTCTCAAAAGGTGAATCACTTCAATAGTAGATCTACCAGGCATAAATCCAAATTGGTTCTCTGTTGTACTTGATACTTGTCTTAACCTACGTTCAATAATTCTTTCCCATAATTTCATAGTATGACTCATTAACTTGATACCTCGATAATTCGCACAATTTTGAATGTCTCCCTTGCTTTTATATATGGGTATAAGTGTACTTGCTCTCCATTCCTCAGGCATCTTTTGGTTTTTTCATATTTCATTAAATAGTCTTGTGAGCCAAGTGATTCCTATTTCTCCTAGTATTTTCCAAACTTCTATAGGAATATTATCTGGTCCTACCGATTTACCACTCTTCATATGTTTAAGAGCCTCTTTGACTTCATTCTTTTGAATACGTCGGTAGGAATTGTGGTTTATATACTTTTCTGACTTGGCTAAATCTCCTAAACTAATACTAACATCTTTATTTTCATTAAAAAGATTATAAAAATAGTTTTTCCATCTATTTCTTATATCATCATTTGCCACTAGAATTTTTTCATCCTCGTCTTTTATGCATCTAACATAATTAAGATCTTTAATTTTCTTATCTCTAGCCCTAGCTATCCTAAAAATGTCTCTTTCACCCTCTTTTGAGTTGAGTTTTTTATATAAGTCCTCCCAAATCTTAGCTTTTGCTTCACTAACGGCCTTTTTTGCTTCCTTCTTTGCTTTCTTATAAGCTTTTTCACTAGTTTTCTTAGCATAATGTAATTTGTAACATGCCCTCTTTGCCTTGATTTTGTTTTGTACTACTTCACTCCACCACCAAGCTTCTTTTTGTGCCGGTACACCTCCCTTAGATACCCCTAATACATCTTTCGCCACTTTCCTAATATGTATAGCCATATTGTTCCACATATCACAGGGTGTGCCAACATAATTCCAAACATCTCCTTGAAGGACTTTTTGTTTAAATATATCTTCTTTCTCACTTTTGAGGTTCCACCATTTAGTCCGAATAGCTCGATGCACTCTTTTCTTCTTTGTCCATTTTTTTATTTGTAAATCCATAACTAAAAGTCGATGTTGGGTGGTTAAGCTTTCTCCTGGAATTACCTTACAATCTTTACAACACGCTCTATCTTTTTTTCTACAAATAAAGTAATCAATTTGTGTTTGTGATAAGCTACTCTTATAAGTAATTAAATGTTCATCTCGTTTTTTGAAGATTGTATTGACTATAAAGAGATCAAATGACATAGCAAAATTTAAAATCTCCCTACCTTCCTCGTTTATATCCCCATAACCAAAGTTTCCATGAATACCTTGATATCCTAATGCCTCTTTACCGACATGTCCATTTAAATCTCCTCCTAAACAAATCATCTCCCTTTGTGGAATCTTTTGAAACACCTTATCTAACTCTTCCCAAAAAACTGTCTTTATACTATCTTCTAGTCCTACTTGGGGTGCGTAAGCACAAACTATATTCAAAACCTCTACTCCTAACACTAATTTCAATGTCATGATTCGGTCACCATATCGTTGTATGTCTACTACACTCTCCTTTAAATCTTTATTTATGATAATACCAACTCCGTTTCGGGCCTTTTCTTTACCTGAGTACCATAATTTAAAACCTGTATCCTCTATCTCCTTTGCTTTTTCTCCAACCCATTTTGTCTCTTGTAAACATAGAATATGAATCTTTCTCCGAATCATAGTATCTACCACCTCCATTAGCTTACCCGATAATGTTCCGATATTCCAAGAACCAATACGAATCTTATTATCTAGGACTAGCTTCCTTACCCCCCGCATCCGTCCATAATCAAAATGCGGAGACCCTCTCTGAAAATTTTTCACTACATTCGGGCGGCAATGTAGCGGGACTAACTTCTTTACCCACACCCGTCCATGATGTGGGAACCCTCTCTGTAATTGATTCACTACATTCGGGCGAAAATGTAGTGGCCCTTGCTTACTTCTTACTGCATTCGGGCTCTGCAGCACGTCGCTAGGCGGGAACGCCCCAAAGCAATCCTCATAATTTTTGTAATCCATGTTGTAGAAATCCGACGAAGTTTTACGCTGGCTGTCGGAAGCCTAACACAACCCTCCTCCTTTATCCGGGCTTGGGACCGGCAATGCAAGGGTGATCCCTTACAGTTTCTTATTTGAGTTGGTGAAGTTCACTTTCCAGTATGTGTGCTGCGCACGTCTGTAAATGGGTACATTTATTCTGCTCTAGTTTCCTACTCTGCTCAGGTACTTGTTATCTGGTTATTTGTTCTTATGTTTTTTCCTTTCTCTTTCTTTTAATACTTTTTCCAGGCTTGTGGTTGATAGTATGCAAGAATTTGTAGATTATTGGGTGACCTTTAATGAACCTCATGTCTTCTGCATTCTTACATATTGAGCTGGTACTTGGCATGGAGGGGATCCTGATATGATTGAAATTGTTGCTTCTGCCTTTCCAACTGGTGTCTTTAGACAAGCCATGCACTGGATGGCTGTCTCGCATATAAAGGCATATGATTACATTCACGGAGTGAGGTTTTCCATTTGTCTTCCTGTACAGATTTTAATAGCTGTTACTAGTACGTTAGTTTCAGATCATGGACTAGTTTTGCATATTTATTTTTTTTAATCATCTTCACTTTATGACAGTCTCCAGTTTAAAATTGTCCTATTGATTTGAAGTTCCGTAATTTGAAAGCAGCACTGCTTTGGAACCAAGAGTCGGCATAGCACATCATGTTTCATTCATGAGGCCGTATGGTCTTTTTGATGTACCTGATGTTCTGTTGTCAAATTCTCTGACTCTGTTCCCGTACGTGGATGCTGTAAGCAACAAACTTGACTTCATTGGGATGAACTACTATGGCCAGGTGTTCCCTTGCTGTTTTTCCAAATCTTTTTTGACTAATTCTTTTTCATGTGATTTTTTCTCACTCTAAATGGCCTGCTCTGTTTCACGCGGTTGGTGATCAGGAGATGATTTCTGGTCCTGGGCTGAAGCTTGTGGAGCATGATGAGTACAGCTAATCTGGGCGTGGTGTCTATCCTGATGGCCTATACCGCATGCTACTGCAATTTCATGAAAGATACAAAAACCACAATCTTCCATTTATAATCACTGTAAATGGAGTATCTGATGTGACTGACTTAATTCGACGACCTTACTTGTTGGAGCACTTGTTGGCAATATCTGCAGCGATGATAAAAGTTGCTACCAGGCTCTTTGGCTATATAGTTTAACTGCTAATGACATATTAACACTGTTTCGTGACAAACTTTTCAATACTTTTTCAGGGAGTTCGTGTTCTTGGGTATATGTTTTGGACAATATCAGATAATTGGGAATGGGCCGATAGATATGGTCCCAAGTTTGGGCTTGTAGCAGTTGATCGTGCAAGCGGACTTACACGTATTCCACAGCCTTCATACTTTCTATTTTCAAAGGTGTGCTGATATGACTGTCATGCCTATATTGGACTTTAACATTGTTCCTATTTAAAATTACATAAATTATTGGCATTGAAAGTTTTTCTACTTGATATGTGTAGTTGGTTCCATGTAGATGAACTACATATAATTTATTTTTAGAGATGCAAGGTGAGGCTAGTTTCATATGTAATGTATCCCAATGCGTATCATGGCCATGATATGATATGGCTGTATCGTATCATAAATCTTTCCATAAAACTTTAAAAAATAAACAAAATCAAGAAAAATTCTTAATTGTTAAGAAGTAAAACAAGTCAGACAAGCATTGGCATTGTATCAAAAAACAATATCATATCGTGAATTTGATAAGTTAACAATGTAAGAAGCTATATCAAATACAACAACAAAACAACAACAACTAAGCCTTTCCCATACTAGATGGGGTCGGCTACATGGATTCTTTGTTTCCACATAGCCCTATCATGTGCCATGTCAACAGTTAACTCACAATAAGCTAGATCATTCTTTATTGTTTCTTTCCAACACTTTTGTGGTCATCCTCTACCTCTTTTAATACTTTTCAAATTTAGTTTTTCATACCTTCTTAGAGGTTCTTCTTTTGATCTTCTTTCTATATGTCCAAACCATCTTAAATGATATTCTCTCATTTTATCCTCTATTGGTGTCACTCCTAATTTGTTTCTAATAACCTCATTATGTATACGGTCTTTTCTTATATGGCCACTCATCCATCTCAACATCTTCATTTCTGTCACTGACATCTTTTGTATATGCTAATCATTAACTGCCCAACACTCAAGAACCATAAAACATGGCAGGTCTAATTGTTGCTCTATAATATTTACCCCTTTTAACTTTAATGACATCTTCTTATCACAAAGAATACCTGATGCTCCTCTCCATTTTAACCAACCAACATTAATTCTATGCGTAACATCTCCATCAATTCTTCCATCACTCTGAAAAATTGACTCTAAATATTTAAAACTTTCCTTTTGGGGGATGCAATGTGTGCCAATTTTAATTTCTGTGTCCTCTGAAGAAACCAAATGATCAAACTTACATTCCATATATTCTGTCTTTGTTCTACTAAGTCAGAGGCCTTTGCTTTCTAACGTTTATCTCCATAGTTCCAATTTTCTATTAACTTTTTCCTTAGACTCCTCCACTAACACAATGTCATCTGCAAATAACATACACCAAGGTACTTCATCTTGAATATGTTTTGTTAACTCATCAATCACCATTATAAATATGTATGGACTTAAAGTTGATCCTTGATGTAACCCAATATTAACTTCAAAGAAGTTTGTCATTCCTTCATGAGTCCTCACACATGTTTCTGCACCATCGTACATGTCTCTTATAAAGTTAATGTATGTCAATGGGATACCTCTTTTTTTTAAAGTTCTCCAAAGAACCTCCCTCGATACCCTATCGTAAGCTTTTTCTAGATCAATAAATATCATGTGAAGGTCTTTATTTTTTGCTCTAAAATGTTTCATAAGACATCTCAAAAGGTGAATTGCTTCAACAGTAGATCTACCTGACATGAATCCAAATTGGTGTAAGGAATCACCCTTTCATGGCCGGTCCCAAGCTCGAAAGAAGGAGGAGGGTTGTGTTAGGCTTCCAACAGCCAGCGTAAAACTTTGTCGGACTTAACATGGATTCTACAAAAAAAAAAAACAAAGAATCCATGTAGCTGACCCCATCTAGTATGGGAAAGGCTTAGTTGTAGTTGTAGTAGTTGTATTTGATACTTGTCTTAACTTACGTTCGATAATTCTTTCCCACAATTTCATAGTATGGCTCATTAACTTAATACCTCGATAATTTACACAATTCTGAATGTCTCCCTTGTTCTTATATATGGGTATTATATGGGTATAAGTGTACTTGCTCTCCATTCCTTGGGCATCTTTTGGTTTCTATATATTTTCCAAATTTTTTTTCAATTTTTTTTTTCAATTTTTTTTTGCAGGTTTATGGCCTCTCTTCACCTTTCTTCACTTCCCTATGCTTGTAATTTGAGTTTATAATTTTATTTATTGAATAAGAATAATTTATGAACAAATAAAAATTATGACAAAATCATTTCCCTTTCTGTTGCCAACTTTTAGGTATATTTCTGTTAGCAGTTTCTAATTTCATGAGATCGCAAACAATTAAAAAATTTGGTTCCCTCAGTTCATTGAGTGGGGATTTCACAACTTCACTATCCGGTTCACCTTACATGACTTCCATTGAGTTGAACATGATCAACGTGTGTGAGGCTTAACCCAGTCTGTGAAGTGAAAAATGGAGCTCAAGCATTAGTTAAAAAGCTAGTATCTAGTAAGAGAAAAAGGGGATATCATTAAGTAATAATATCACATCATTGAGGTGTCATAGACTCAATAATCAAAGAAATAGAGCTCATTGTTTTGCTCACATATGAAAATTAGCAAATATGACAACTACATGTATAAATATAGCAGTTTGTTAATTTTGATATATTAGATGAGTGGATTATGGAAGATAACGAAGAAAATGCACTCCTAACCGAAGAAGACATTGCATGAATTAATTTCAAGTGCAACATCATCACGAAGGAGATGAAGATTTTCATTTTAAAGCAGAAGGTGGTGAGAAACTTTGAATCTTTATCAAGTAAAAGATGAAGATTATTTAGTTAATGATCCTGATATAAATTTACAATATGTAAAATGTAAATGTATTTCATTTTTTGCTTCAAAATATGTAATTTTGGATGCAATTGTTCAATGTTGAATGTTCAATTTGTGCTAAACTTTGCATTATATGAATTGAAAGCAATTATCATATTTTTTCAGATTTTTTTCGGATTTTTACTAGTTTTCTTGATTTTTTAAATAATTTTTGTATTATTTTAATATTAAAGTATGATACGATACGCCCGTATCGTGGAGCCTAGCGATACGCGATACGATACGCGTCAGACAACACTGATAGGAGTTTTGTTGGTCCTACCGATTTACCACCCTTCATATGTTTAAGAGCCTATTTGACTTCATTCTTTTGAATACGTCGATAGAAATTGTGGTTTATATACTTTTCTAATTTGGCTAACTCTCCTAAGCTAATACTAACATCTTTATTTTCATTAAAAAGCTTATAAAAATAGTTTTTCCATCTATTTCTTATATCATCACTTACCACTAGAATTTTTTCATCCTTGTCTTTGATGCATCTAACATAATTAAGATCTTTAGTTTTCTTATCTCTATCCCTAGCTATCCTAAAAATATCTCTTTCACATTCTTTTGATTTGAGTTTTTTTATATAAATCCTCCCAAATTTTAGCTTTTGCTTCACTGACGGTCTTTTTCGCTTCCTTCTTTGCTTTCTTATAAGCCTCTAAAGTTTCATTAGTTTTCTTAGCATAATGTAATTTGTAACATGCCCTTTTTGCCTTGATTTTATTTTGCACTACTTCACTCCACCACCAAGCTTCTTTTTGTACCGGTACACCTCCCTTAGATACACCTAACACATCTTTCGCCACTTTCCTAATATGTATAGCCATTATTGTTCCATATATCACAAGATATACCAACATAATTCCAAACATCTCCTTGAAGGACTTTTTGTTTAAATATATCTTATTTCTCGCTTTTGAGGTTCCACCATTTAGTCTGAATAGCTCGATGCACACTTTTCTTCTTTATCCATTTTTTTATTTGTAAATCCATAACTAAAAGTCGATGTTGGGTGGTTAAGCTTTCTCCTGTAATTACCTTGCAATCTTTACAACACGCTCTCTCTTTTTTTCTACAAATAAAGTAATCAATTTGTGTTTGTGATAAGCTACTCTTATAAGTAATTAAATGTAAATGTTGTTTTTTGAAGATTGTATTGACTATGAAGAGATCAAATGCCATAGCAAAATTTAAAATCTCCCTACCTTCCTCATTTATATCTCCAAAACCAAAGTTTCCATGAATACCTTGATATTCTAATGCCACTTTACCGACATGTCCATTTAAGTCTCCTCCTAAACAAATCATCTCCCTTTGTGGAATCCTTTGAATCACCTTATCTAACTCTTCCCAAAAAGTTGTCTTTATACTATCTTCTAGTCCTACTTGGGGTGCGTAAGCACAAACTATATTCAAAACCTCTACTCCTAACACTAATTTCAACGTCATGATTCTGTCACCATATCGTTGTATGTCTACTATACTATCCTTTAAATATTTATTTATGATAATACCCACTCCGTTTCGAGCCTTTTCCGTACCTTAGTACCATAATTTAAAACCTGTATCCTCTATCTCCTTTGCTTTTTCTCCAACCCACTTTGTCTCTTGTCAACATAAAATATGAATCTTTCTCCGAATCATATTATCTACCACCTCCATTAGCTTACCGGATAAAGTTATGATATTCCAAGAACCAATACAAATCTTATTATCTAAGACTAGCTTCCTTACCCCCGCACCCGTCCATATTGAAAATGCAAAGATTCTCTCTATAAACTATTCACTACATTCGGGCGGCAATGCAGCGGGACTAACTTCTTTACCTACACCCGTCTATGATACGGGAACCCTCTCTGCAATTGATTCACTACATTCGGGCAAAAATATAGTGACCCTTGCTTGGCATTCAGGCTCTGCAGCACGTCGCTAGGCGGAGACGCCCCAATGCAATGCTTATAATTTGTGTAATCCATGGTATAAAAATCCGACAAAGTTTTATGCTGGCTGTCGGAAGCCTAACATAACCCTCCTTCTTTATCCGAGCTTGGGACCGTCAAATAATAATAATATTTTAAGCAAACAAATGAACATTAACTAACTGATAATTGAGGATAATCTAACTATTGTAACTGTTACCAAATCAAAGCAAAAAGTGAAGTTCTCAAAATCTAAAGTTACGTGATAGAGGTCATGAACTTAAACGTGTTAAAAGTTACACCATTAAAGTGATGCTTTAGTTGGGATTCTCTGCCACTTATGGGATTATTACAAAACTTGCATGTTATTCTCCATCCCACCAAAATATACTGTGACCATGCTAGGTCACGAGAATGTCTCCCAAATTGAGAAGGTCCCAACATATTTCCTACATTAAATCCAAATGCTTAATATCAAGAAGAACAATTATGCATACATGAAATGCAACAAAAAATTTGAAGAAATAAATAAAAATACTTCATAGATAACGAGGGGAACTCTTCAAATTTCCATGTTTTGGAGCCTTAATGCAAGGGAAGGAATGGGAAAGAATATCTAGTACAAGGCCAAAAAAGTTTCAAATGCCCAAGAAACTTACAAAACCTCCAATATATATGGCTAGATGAGTGTGAATAGCGGGAACTCCTCAAATTCCCAAGTTCTAGAAGATAAGGAGGGGAAGATGGATATTGAAACTCTTGGGAGGAAGGAAGGCTTGTATTATTGTTGTTGTCATTATTGCAACAATTCTCTGAAAAATATGAAGATGAACTATTAATTTTCTTTCAAATCTTGGTTCATTCATTATAATGAATCACAATGCCATGGTTCTTAGGTGTCTCTCAATGTCTACATTTCTCACAATTAGCATCAAAACAGAACCTCGTTAACTTCTTTATAACACTCAAAGAGTTCGACAAAGTAGGCATAGCTCCACAACAAAGAAGAGTAATAGGTGGGAGCATAGGAGGTTGGATTTTGATGTCAATTATGGAAGCATATAGACACTTAGAAGCTTGGGAGTGTAGGCAATAAGGGTAGATTTTCTAACTCTTTAAGGATTTAAGGTCAATTTTGTTTTGGAATATTGGAAAAATTAATGATAAAGGGAAGAGAGATGCCATGAGAAAGATGTGTAAAAAGTGGCTGACATTTATTTTGTTTTCAAGAGACAAAGGTAGAGGTTTTTAATAAGAGCATGGCTTGTAGTTTACGTGGGAGGTGGAAATGTTGTTGGCTTTTTCTCTCTGTTGATGGGAAGTTCAAGGAGCATCATGTCATGATTTAGGGCAAATAAGTCCTCCACTTGGATGAGAGTTGGTAGGCAATTTCTAAGTTTTGATAATATTTAGTGGGAAAACCACCAATATAGTGGTGCTTCATAGGGGTACATGGTCCAAGAGATGGTTCGGATTGACTCGGTTTGTGGGATGAAATGAGGATGGTGAGAGCTAGGTGGGCCTTCCTTGGATGGTGGGAGGTGATTTTGATATTATGTATTCCTACGAGAGGAGTGACTCATAAAGAATGTGCATTTCTTTGAAGTTAATTTTGGGTTGGATCAAGGATCAATTTTAAGTCTGTATTTGTTTATCTTAGTTATTAATGACTTAACCAAGCATCTTCCAGATGGAATATCTTTGTGCATGTTATTCACGAATGACATTGTATTATCGGATGAGTTTAAGAAAAAAGTTAACAAGAAATTGAAACTATAGAGAGAAACATTAGAAAATAAAGACTTTCAACTTTGTAAAACAAAGACAAAATATATGGAATATAAGTTTGATCATGTGATTACTACAAATGATATGGAAATTAAGATTGGTAGGCTTGCATCCCTCAAAAAGAAGTTTTAAGTACCTAGGGTCAATTTTTCAAACGATCGAAAAGTTAATAGAGATATCATACATTAAACTAATGCAAGTTGGGTAAAATACTAACATACATTAGTTATAGTGTATGATAAGAAGATACCATTAACATTAAAAGATAAATATTATACAACAACAATTAGACCTGTTATGTTATATGGTGTTACTAACAAGATTATTTAATGAAATATGGAGAAGCCAAAAGATGCCCAAGGAATGGAGAGCGAGTACACTTATACCCATATATAAGAACAAGGGAGACATCCAGAATTGTGCGAATTATCGGGGTATCAAGTTAATGAGCCATACTATGAAATTATGGGAAATAATTATCGAACATAGGTTAAGACAAGTATCAAGTACAACAGATAGCCAATTTGGATTCATGCGAGGCAGATCTACTATTGAAGCGATTCACCTTTTGAGACGTCTTATGGAACATTTTAGAGCAAAAAAGAAATACCTTCACATGATATTTATGATCTAGAAAAAACTTACGACAGAGTACTGAGGGAGGTTCTTTGGAGAACCTTGGAAAAAAGAGGTATCCTATTGACATACATAAACCTTATAAGAGACATGTATGATGGTGCAAAAACGTGTGTGAGGACTCATGAAGGAAAGACAGACTTCTTTGAAGTTAATATTTGGGTTACATCAAGGATCAACTTTAAGTCCATACTTATTTATAATGGTGATTAATGAGTTAACAAAACATATTTAAGATGAAGTACCTTGGTATATATTATTTGTAGATGACATTGTGTTAGTGAAGGAGTCTAAGGAAAAAGTTAATAGAAAATTGGAACTCTAGAAAGTAAAGGCTTCCGACTTAGTAGAACAAAGACAGAATATATGGAATTTAAGTTTGATCATTTGGTTACTTTAGAGGACATAGAAATTAAAATTGGCACACATTGCATCCCCCAAAAGAAAAGTTTTAAATACCTAGGGTCAATTTGTCAGAGTGATGGAAGAATTAATGGAGATGTTACGCATAAAATCAATGTTGGTTGGTTAAAATGGAGAGGAGCATCAAGTATTCTTTGTGATAAGAAGATACCATTAAAGTTAAAAGGTAAATATTATGGAGCAACAATTAGACATGCCATGTTTTATGGTTATGAGTGTTGGGTAGTTAATTATCATGTACAAAAGATGTCAGATATAGAAATGAAGATGTTGAGATGGATGAGTAGTCATATAAGAAAAGACCGTATACATAATGAGGTTATTAGAAATAAATTATGTGTGGTACCAATAGAGGATAAAATGAGAGAAAATCGTTGAAGTTGGTTTGGACATATAGAAAGAAGATCAAAAGAAGAACCTATAAGAAGGTATGAAAAACTAGATTTTAAAAGTATTAAAAGAGGTCGAGGACAACCACAAAAGTGTTGAAAAGAAACAATAAAGAATGATCTAGCTTATTGTGAGTTAACTGCTAACATGGCACATTATAGGGCTCTGTGGAAACAAAGAATCCATGTAGCCGACCCTGTCTGGTGTGGGAAAAGGCTTAGTTGTTGTTGTATGTTATATGGTGTTAGTGTGAGGTAGTTAATCATCAACATGTGCAAAAGATGATTATGGTAGAAATGAAGATGATGATGGATGTTTAGTTACACAAGCAAAGACCATATTCGTAATGATATTATCAAACACAAATTAGGAATGACACAAATTAATGATAAAATAAAGGGAATTCATTTAGGATGGTTTGGACAATTACAAGGGCAACCATAAAAAGTTTCGATAGGAAGGTATGAGAAAATGGGTGGTGAAATGGTTAAACGAGAGAGGTATATCATAAAAGTATTAAAAGGAAATAATGAAGAATGATCTAGTTTTTGTTGAGTTAACTATTAGCATGACATAAGATCAAGCTTTATGGAAGCAAAAAGTCCATGTAGCTGATCATATATGGTATGAGAAAAGGCTTAGCTATCATATTCCTATGAGATGAATGAGGAAGGTTGAAGCCTAAGATGTATGAGGGAATTTATGGAGTTAGTGTGAATGGTTCGAGTTTGATGGATCTCCAACTCTTAGGGGGGCAGAGTTTGAGAGAGAGAAGGACAGAGAAGGAGAGGTGTGCTCTTCTTTGAGGGGAATTAGTCTAAGGTATGAAGGAAGAAGATATTTTGTGGAGATAGAAACCCACAATTAGGTGATTGAAGGAAGGTGATTGAAACATGAGATTCTTTCGTGGTATTGCTAACATGCATCGTATGATCTAGATGTTGGAGAGGGTGGGGGTTGATATTGTTGTTTTGGAGAAAGGCTATGGTACGAAAGAGGCTAATTTGTGGTTGCTTTCGTTTTCTCTACTAAGAGAAGGCCTCTTACAAATTGAGGTTGGATGTTTGGCTTCTGACTCCATCCTAGAAGAAAATAGAGTCACTAGTTCATCCTTTCAACCTAGAGGATATGGAAAAAATTATGTTTCTGTTGTTTGGGGAGAAAGCTCTTGTGCCTGGTGGTTTCTCTGCAGCTTTTCTTTAATCTTGCTGGGATGAGATTAACAAATACAACAACAACTACTACTACAACTATGCTCCCTTTTTTCAGCTGAATTCATTCATCTTGTTGTTTTCGGTCTTAGGCATGATGGTTGTCATACATAGATGCACAAGCATGCCAGTCTATTGTTACTTATTCTCAAGCACTTAGGGGTTGTAATCACTTCTAGATTGGGCATAAAAAGGAGGGAAATCTGTTGAGAATATATGTATCTCTGTGTTTTAAGTGTTATTTCAGTAATTTCTAATCTATGATATCAATAGCGGTTAGCGGTTGACCCTGATATAGCTATAGCGGGGATATAGCGGTACACTTTTATTTATGATTAAAAAATTATATATATAATAGGTTTTCTAACTTTTAAGAAATATCAAGAAACATAATCAGTTCTTTAATAAATGAATGAGCAAAACACTCACTAATGAACAGGAAAAAGAAGTAAAGGGGGAATGCCACATACCTCTTAGCCCATATTATTTTTAATATGCCTCATCTCCAACCAAAGTGCATAAAAGTTTGGACATTAAAGCAAAAAAGAAAGGCAAAAGAAGATCAGAAACTCCTATCACCAACATGTTCAACAATTCAAATAATGAGAGATTAAGGTAATAACACTTGGACAGACATATCAAAGGCACACGACATTACCATATGTTCCTAAATTTGCTGGATAGCATATGAAAATATCAGGTGAAAGTACAAAAACAAACTCAAACTACTAAAACTTCCATGACCAATATTACCTCCTCAAAAAGCTACTGGGGTTCCCCAATAAGCCATTTGTAGCATGTGGTAATGAAGAAGTTGCTGACACATTCGTTCCTATGATCTCTATCTTCATCGGCTTCCCATCAAGCTACACATTGTTATACCTCTTGACAGCTGTCACATTGTTATACCTCTTGACAGCTGCCAGAGCATCTGATCTTCATGAAAACACAACTTCACCAGTGCCCTAAAAGCATGGATCTTGCTCATCAAATACTTGCCATTCAAAAAGTGAAACTAATATAAAAGCAAAGATACATGCCTTTGACCTCCCACTCCTATCATAGTGGATACCAAAGTGTTTTAAATCGGCAACCTTTGCGAAAAGTTCCTGACACATGCAGAGACATCATATTCAAAGATACTGACAGTCTTAATGGATGGTATCTTATAATGAATATGAAAAGTGAAAATGAACTGAGCAAAACCAAGTGAAAACATGCACATACAATAGAATACCAAAATGACCGGAAAATAAGAACCCTTAGAATTTAAACAGCATGCATTCTCTAGAATATCTACCAAAAGTGCCTCTTAAAAAGCAGGGTCATGCGAATTTTCGGTTGACTATGACTAGCATAGAGTTCAGGTTTTCATACATCTCAACAAGTTCTAGGTTTCTGCTGTGAGATTCTTTCACAGATCTAAATGTTTTTCCAACAATGATTATAAAACAACAAAAAACACATTAGGTAAAGGGAGCAAAGTGTATCAAAACAACACAGTAAGTATAAGCATCAATAAGAACCATGTTCTCTGGTCCTAGATCAAGCAAAGCAACCATATAATGAAATTTTAAAAGCCAAGGAAGCCATAAGTTTAAATGCGTTGTTCACTATCAAACCTGGCATCCATCTCAGTTAGATTTTAGGTTCGACTACATGATTCAACAAATAAATCTGAACTTTAGAAAACTAATCCGCATTGATATGGCTATATGGGACAAAGCTCATAAATTGTTGTATGCAACATTCACTTAGAAAACTAGAAAAGTTAAGTACACTTCGCAAAGCAATGTAAAGAACCTTAATATCCTCATTGGAAACCCCATATTCCAAATTTGAAATGTAAAGCTTCGTTCCAGTCTGGATCGACTGCGCTTCAAGGCTCGCATAAACTGTCGGGGCCTGATCCGTGAACATATCGTGCTACCACGCCATCTCTGGAGTCGGTTGCATAGGTTGTACCCCCAAACAAATACACGAACAAAGCAACAAAATGCCTCAGAACGACCCAACCTTAACCCTAGCACCAAAACCCGAGCACACAAAAGGGAAAATCGAACATCTGAAACCCTAAAGAGGGGAAATCACAACCCAAATCCTAAACGAAATCCCCCCAAAAAAGTATAAACCTTCGAATAAGGGTTCGACCGATTCGTGACGCGATTGGCGAACCGTTGAGCACCGCCACCACGTCCTCTTCCTCGTGAACCTCCGGCCCAGGCACTGGCCGTCTTCTTGTTGTTGATGAGATCATCGAGGGTCATGTCCAAGGCGCTCGACATCTTCGGTGGAGAAGCAAACCCTACAACAATCGGATTGGATGGATTGACGAGTAGAAGAGGATAGGGTTTAGAAGCGACGAATTTGGGGAAAGATGATGCAGGAAAGTAGCGACAGACGCTTCACCTCATGAGGAGGGAAAGCAGGGGAAAGAGAAAGAGAGGGAAAGTAGGATTTTCTCGGAAGCCGGGCTTCGTGTCTTTGATGCACGGGACCTGATGGCTTGATTCGGGAGAGAGAGATATCCGAGAGGAATACTTACCTGAGAGGGAATGGTGGCGGGACACGAGTGGGAGTGGAGGCGGCAGATGGAGAGACGGGAGAGAGAGTTAGCCGAGAGGGAGAGAAGGCACAGGGACGAGGGTTTCGTTTGCGTATTTGTATCTTTTGGATTGGGTCGATTCTTATCGACCCGACCCGAATAAAAACTATAACGTCCGCTTATAGTGCTATAGCGGCCCACTATAGCGTTGTAAACGATGCTATAGCGGTTTTGGCGGGTCACCCGCTAAGGGTTACCCGCTATAGCATTTTATGGCCCGCTAAAACGCTATAGCAGCCCGCTATAGCACTATAAACGGCGCTATAGCGGTTTTGGTGGGTCACTCGCTATAGTGTTTTATGGCCCGCTAAAACGTTATAGCGCGCTATTGATAACATAGTTTCTAATAGTTGGGTATTATTGTAATTGTCTAGAGTACTAAGGGTATTTTGGTATTTTTTTGTTTACAACCCATTATATAAGGGCTGGAAGTTTGTATTAGGGTTAGGAGTCTGATTAATAGAGAGAGAGAAAGAGAGGGAGGGGCGGCTCCCATTGGAGGGCCTGTACCCCTTCAAATCTCCATTGTTTACTCTTCATTTTTATCAATATTTTCTATTATTTATTATCCGTTGCATTTCTCATTAATTCCAACATGGTATCAGAGCATAACAACGACGATTGTGGTGATATTTCGGGTGGAAGGCTTGGGAGATAATCTCTGCATATCGTCCTTGATTGCACCCTTGCAGAATTAGCACTTACAGAATCGCGTGGCAGAAGTGTGGCGCAATTTGTTTATTGAAGTTGCAGCAGATTTTCTTGATGAACAGAAAATCAGTTTGAGTATTGAACAGAAAATCATATTCTCTGAACAAGTGTGCAGAGAATCAAAAAGAGTTAGTGAACGAGTTAGTTTGTCATAAATATCAGGCTGTTTTGCCAGCTCCTTCAATCCTCTCCATCGTTTGATGAAGTAGCAGTATTATTGTCCTCAACGCTGATGTCATCTACAGTTTGCATCCTTGATTTATCAGTTTTCTTCAAGTGAAGGCAGTCGATGTATGTCTTGAAAAGAGACTTTACAACTCGCTGTGTTGGTCCAACTCAAACCGTCATAGCTCTATATACTCCTGTTATTTCAACTCTATCGCCCAGTTTTGCTGCATCTATGAGTTTGTCGTGCATCAACAAGCTGAAGATCTGGGGTGTTTCCCCTTGTGGAATAGCATCTGGCGTTTCCTATAGTCTCACGATCTACTTATCTGCAAACCTGCATCTGTTGTGAACAAGCGTCATTGAGTTCCTGGCAAGGCAGACACAAGATGCACATCATGGTAGGTCCTTTATGAAACTACAAGACAAATTTTTTGTTGATCATATTAAGTGGATCGTTTGGGAGGCTAAGAGCCTATGACAAGTATACCATTTTGAAAAGCATTCTTTCATAGAAGGACCTGAGATTGGAATGTGTAGTCTTATAAAGTTATAATATTTAATGGTTGCCAATGTGAAAGATATGTTGGAAGCTTCATCTAATGCATGCTTTTTTGGTAGCATGAGATTAGGACAATTAAAAAAGTTTAAGCAGATGATATAATAAAATATGACGGAGACACAATTGCTTTAGAGTTTATGTGGAGTGTTTGAAGTTCTTGTCAGTTGCAGCCTCTACTTCAAATGATTTTGCCCATAATCTTCTGATACTGTGTGTGGAGATCTTTAGGCATTATAACTGGGAAAGTGTATCCATGAATACAACTTGAGAAATAGAATTGGCCCCTATTCACGATGAGGCCCTGCAAAATCACCTGATAAGTTGAAAAAGGAAGTTCTCAAGGAAGAAGAAGATGATGAAAAAGGAAGTTGTTTGCTACCAAAAGTAACGATGGTGGCTGACCCATTCTTTTGAGATTTTTCAAAGGTCCCATAGAAAGTTGAAAAGGAATATTTGATTTGTTGGAGAAAAGGTAATTTCATTTCTTTTGAATTTCAAATGCTGGAAATGGAAGTTACAGATTATGTTTCCTGATTTTGGGAAAAACAAACTAGAAAGGTAGATATGGAAAGTAAATTTCCTGATTTTGTGGGAAGGAAACCAATAAGTATTATTCCCACATTTTTGGGAAAGAGAAATGGTAACTGCTATCCATTATCTGCATAAATAAAGTTACTGCACATAAAAGAAGTACAGGTGTTCTGCCAGCACAGCATAAGGTGAAGATGCAAGATGGTACTATAGATATCAAAGGAGAACCTGCTGTTAGGAGTAAAACTGGAAACTGGAAAACTTGCCCCTTCATATTAGGAAATGAATGCTGCAAAAGATTGGCATACTATGGAATGAGTACAAACATGGTGAACTATTTGATTGATTGTCTCAACTAGGGAAGTGCCCAAGCTGCAAATAATGTTACAAATTGGTTAGGGACATGCTACATTGCTCCATTATTCGGTGCTTTTCTTGCTTATGCCTACTTGGGAAGATTGGTTATTGCTATTTTCTCTTCCATATATGTTTAGGGAATGACCTTGTTGACTTTATATGTGCTATTTTCTCTTCCATATATGTTTTAGGAATGACCTTGTTGACTTTATATGCATCAGTTAATGGACTTAAACCATCATGCCATGGTGATAAATGTCATGCAACTAGCGGGAACATTGCCATTTTCTTTGTGTCCCTTTATCTAATTGCTTTTGGGATTGGTCGAATTAAGCCATGTGTGTCATCATTTGGAGCAGACGAGTTTAATGAAACCGATGAAGAAGAAAAGAAAAGGAAGAGTTCTTTCTTCAATTGGTTCTACTTTTCCATTAATGTTGGTGCCCTAGTTGCCTCCTCAGTTCTCGTCTACATCCAGGAACATATAGGCTGGGGCTGGGGGTTTGGGATCCCAGCAGTTATGATGGCACTTGCAATTGTATTTTTCTTCTCCAGCTCAAAGTTGTATCGAAATCAAAAGCCTGGAGGTAGTCCTTTGACACGGATTGCGCAGGTTTTAATTGCATTGGTTAGGAAGTGCAATGTGGAAGTACCTGCAGACAAGTCTCTGTTGTATGAAACTGAAACTTAGTGGACTGAAACCTCCTCAATCAGGGAACGTGTGCTCTTTCAACAAGATTCATGTTGTTTCATCAGCTATTTGGATACGCTTTTGAGCGATTGCGATGACGGCGCAAGACGCACATATTTTTCTATTACCGTTTGTGAGGGCCTCTGGTTATCTGGTTGCATCCGTACCAAGAATCCATGAGTCTAAATTCCCACATCTTCTGGAGCATATACACTATTTGACGGGAGCACAATATGTACATGAGACTGCTACCAGAAATTCAAATGTTGTTGGCTCTGTGCTAGCCTTAGTAGTAGGTCTGAACCATCATTTTCAGATGAAGGTTGTTGAAAAAGTATTGCACCAAAGAAGATTGCTTGGAAAATGGACAACCAAGGGGCTAAAAAGTTCAGAAAAAATTCAGAAAGAGAAAATGCAGAAAATATAAAGTCATACATAGTATCTTCTTATTTGGTCAAACAACAGAATTGGAAATAGAAGAGAAACATAGAATGCAGAAAAATCAGTGTTTTTCACTACATATGCATGACAAATCAAATCATGTAAGAGGCTAGAGGCTAGAGGCAGTATCACCAAGAAGCATGAAAGTTAAAACCTTGAGTTGCTGAAGTAAACAACTAGGAGGGCTGGAAAAGCGACTGCAGTCACCATGTGATGGGGCGCAGACTGACTAGTACGAGCAAAAGTGTGTATTATGTTATTTGAGTGGTAGAGAGAGGGCACCCAACCAACACACCGACAGCAGCCACCATGTGAAGGGGCGCAGGAAAATCTATGTGAAGTGTGTATGGTAGAGTAGTACCTCCTATCACAAAAGATCAGCTTTCTCAAGAAGTAGAGAAACATGACTTTTGAAGTGTAGCTGCCGAATCACTTCATAGAGAAGAAGAAAGAAAGAGAGAGCAACCGACACCCATAGAAGGGTCGTGTGTTCCTAAAGTATTCTTGATTTTTCAAGTTGATTTAAAGAAGCCTCGAAGAGATCATTACTGTATGTGTGGTGAAGAAAGAACCAGTTTTTCGGTAAGTTTGGAGTTAGAAGTATATCACTCCCAACTTGAGGGGGGGTGTTGAGAATATATGTATCTGTTGTGTTTTAAGTGTTATTTTAGTAATTTCTAATAGTTGGGTATTATTGTAATTGCTCGGAGTAATTTTTTGTTTGCAGCCCATTATATAAGGGCTGTAAGTTTGTATTAGGGTTAGGAGTCTGATTAATAGAGAGAGAGAAAGAGAGGGAGGGGCGGCTCCCAGTGGAGGGCCTGGCCCCTTCAAATCTTCATTGTTTACTCTTCATTTTTATCAATATTTTCTATTATTATTATCCGCTGCGTTTCTCATTAATTCTAACAAAATCTCCCCACTTCTTTGTAACAGATTCAACATACTTTGCTACATGCTACTATTGGGAAGCGGGGTTGGAGTGTTAGAGGTGCATGAGAACAGCAAAATTCATGGCAGACATTAAGCATCAGCCTTGTGAAAGAATAACTCTTCTGAATCTCTGATCAAGAGTCAAGATTGTGCTGGCTACCAACGTTATTACTTCTCTCTCTCATAATGTTGAAGAAAAAGAGCAATCCTAGCTCATGAAAGTTACCTTTAAAGTAAAATTTGAATGAGGATATGAAGTATTACAGTTAAGTGTGCACTCAACAATATTCCTTATAGTTATTTCATGAAATGCTAGATGATCCATGATAATTTAAGGACAAAAAGAGGTTTCCTTCTTACACAAGTTATGCTTTTAGTTTATATTTAGTCTAAATATTTTGTACAATGTATTACATCATCTGCTCCACTCAATATTTGTTGACTCTCCTTTGAATTTGGATATGCTGTTTCTTCTGAGGGGGAGTACATTATTCTAATAAATGATTGGACCACAGGGGCTGATCGTATTATTTCAACGCAGTTGTGTTCCTTTGCAGATATGGAGACTGCTGCAGTCCACAGTTTGTACCCATTACATCGTTGTAAAACAGTTCATCTGGTTTGTATTTCTTGACTCCTTTAAAATTTTTTTGCTCTCTTGCAGACTACTGAACAGTTCATTGGTGCAATACATTCATGTGTGAAGGTTAGGCATGGGCAAGGATTTCACAATGTGGGTGGAGAAAAAAATCGCAAAGCATATATGTCTGAAGAATTTTTTGATGCTAATCTTACTCCTCTAGGCTGGAACCAGGTAAATGCTGATTTGGTTACCTTCTTCCTCTTTGTTTAACACTTCCTTTTTCATCAAATAAGGTACAAGTCAGTCTGAAAAGATGGAAAAGTCACTATACATGTCTAATAAGAACTTGCCTCTTCAATAGGGATAGAGTCTGCTATTTTACAATGCGAAACTATTGTTGCCTTAGTCTTTCCCATTTTCTTGCCTCATACGTAAAGCATTAGGCTACAGATTGACCATTAACACCTAGAAAAAGAATATTGTTCCCTTTATCTTTGATTGATGTGTACTTTACTATATGTCAAAATTAAACATTGTCAAATGAAATGTATAATTCTTGGCAGGTTGCTAATCTGCGGAAACATATAGACACATCTGGACGTGCCTCGAGGATTGACTTGGTCATAACATCTCCACTGCTCAGGTATCGTCTGGTTGAGGACCAGGTGCCCCTTCTTCTGTCTATAATGCATTGGTTGCTTGTGACATGCTTGGAGCTTTCCAAGCAACGAAATACTTTAACTAATTGCAGCTAATGAAGATTCCCGATTTCAGTACACTCTACTGAAACGTAAACATATTTTCTCATCGCATGTCCATGTATATTTCTTGCATGCATCGAATACACTACTGCATGGTTGTCAACCATGTATGCATGTGTAAGGTCATCACTGTCACCTAAATCCTTGCACTTTCAAACTAAATTACAACTGCTTTCAAATATCCCTATTCAATAATTCCCATGTTCCTACTGTCTACTTCTTTCCCTAGTCTCTTCAGTCACATTAAGTTACTCTTTCCTTTGTAGCTGTTTCATGTCTAAGATGATGCGACCATTTCAGGGAGCACACTTTTATGTTCTCTTAGTTTCTGTTTTTGTTTGGTTGGCAAGATGGGGTTTATCTGACCCTACCAGAGGGACACCTGGTTTATCAAACCTGCAACTTCCTTAAGTCGAAAGGCTTTTCAGCTGACCCCCTGCCAGGCAAAGTGTATCTCCTTGTGCTTCTTTCTTAAGCTTTTTTGAGTTCCTGATTCTTGTTTCACATTCTTCTTGTTGACTGTCTTATTTGCTGATTCAATTCCTTTTGGAGCCAAGGCTTGGATTGGGTTGTTTCTGTTTTATTTCTGTAGTTGATGTCCCTCTGCAAATGATTCCTTTTATCCCTGGATTTGCTTCATGTTAATCATTTTTAATGGTGATTTTGGTAGCTTGTTATTGGGATTGACTTGATATTCTTTTTGTCATGCATATGGATGGTGCTATGCCCACCCCACCCAGTGTGGGAAATGGCTTGGTTGTTGTTGTGGTTTTATATGGATGGTGCTATAATGAATGAGATATTTTGGTTTTTGCTTGCTTCCTCCTTGTTGGCTTTTGGTACTATTTTGCTTCTTATCTTACTGTTCCTATCTTTTCATCTAATATTTGTCCAGACTCCAGTTTTCTATGTTACTTTTGATGCTTGGTTCGGATGTTCCTCTGTTTGATAACAGTATTTCGTTTTCCTGAATTTTGTGATTTTTTTCAAAATTATCACATTTCATTTTTTCTAATTTAACCTTTCTTGAATCACCCTTGCATGGCCGGTCCCAAGCCCGGAAAAAGGAAGAGGGTTGTATTAGGCTTCCGACAGCCAGCGTAAAACTTTGTCGGACTTAACATGGATTCTACAAAAAAAAAACAAAGAATCCATGTAGCTGACCCCATCTAGTATGGGAAAAGGCTTAGTTGTAGTAGTTGTAGTAGTAACCTTCCTTCATTAATGAAAATAATGAGTATTGTAGCATATTTACAATATGGTAAAACACAGGCACATCGGAACACTATACAATATGCAGTCTGTTATGTGCTTTACAACATTTACAGAATAGGATTATGAGTGTGCGACCAACAGTAGTTTGGGCATGCATGTGAATTAAACTGACAAAGAGCCCGTGACATTCAAATATAGTTCATATTGGAAGAGCTAAACTGGGATCAGGTCATTAAATACATGAAGGATAAAGTAGTGAGAAATATGGAAGAGCACCATACTTTCAATCAAACAAGTCCTTTATGATATTATGGATAGGCTTGTGTGTGTCTTTTTCTTGAAAGAAAAATTGTAAAGTTAGTTGAGATCATGTAAAAAGAATGACTGAACATGTTTTGAATTTAAGATTATCAAGATCAGGTTAGTATCTTTCTTAAGTTTATAAAAATAAATTAAAAGAGTGTCACTATGAGGTGATCTTTATATGGCCTGGTACTATCCAATACAGACTGAGAAATGGACTTCTAAAATTTAGGTGTGAAGGAAAAATATTTTTTGTATCAAACAATATGATATAATAATACACGGGTACCTAAATTGATATGAGTCACGTGCCTTACTCATATTCAATAAGTTATTGGATGGCATTGTACTCAGTGTTGTCTGACGCATATCGTATCGCATATCGCTGGGCTCCACGATACGGGCGTATCGTATCGCTCATATCGTACTTTAATATTAAAAAACACAAAAAATATTTAAAAAATCAATAAAAATTAGTAAAAATCCGAAAAAAAAATTGAAAAAATCTGGTAATTGCTTTAAATTCATATAATGCAAAGTTTAGCATTGATTGAACATTCAACATTAAACAATTGCATCCAAAATTACATATTTTGAATCAAAAAATGAAATACATTTACATTTTACATATTGTAAATTTGTATCAGGATCATTAACTAAATAATCTTCATCTTCTCCTTGATGATGTTGTTGCACTTGAAATTAATTCATGCAATGTCTTCTTCGGTTAGGAGTGCATTTTCTTCGTTATCTTCTATAATCCACTCATCTAATATATCAAAATTAACAAACTGCTATATTTATACATGTAGTTGTCATATTTGCTAATTTTCATATGTGAGCAAAACAATGAGCTCTATTTCTTTGATTATTGAGTCTATGACACCTCAATGATGTGATATTATTACTTAATGAAACTTGCAAAAAAAAATTGAAAAAAAAAATTGGGCGTATCGCCCGTATCATACGATACAGTGCGATACGAATAACACTGATTGTACTAATACAATACAATGTTGATTCCATCCTAAATACATGATAAAACCAATATGGTACAATTTTTACAAAATTGTATTGTATATCATGCTACTAGGCGTACTTGAAGGAGAACCAAAAAATGAGTCATGGGAAAGATGATTACATTATATTTGTTGTTTGGATGTGAAAGATAGAGAACTCCGCCTATGTAAGGAATCACCCTTGCATGGCCGGTCCTAAGCTCGGAAAAAGGAGGAGGGTTGTGTTAGGCTTCCGACAGCCATCGTAAAACTTTGTCGGACTTAACATAGATTCTACCAAAAAAAAAAACAAAGAATCCATGTAGCTGACCCCATTAGTATGGGAAAAGGCTTAGTTGTAGTTGTAGTTGTAGTAGGATGTGAAAGATAGAGAAGAAGTGAAACATAGTGGAAAAGAAAGAGCAAGAGTTTCTTCTTAAGCTTCTACCATCCTGCTTGTATATTTTATGTGTTGTTTTGGAATATTACTTGTATCCATGTTCATTTAGGTTATTTATATGTCTTATTACTTCTTAAGTCATGCCAAAGGTCTCTCTCTCTCTCTCTCTCTCTCTCTCTCTCTCTATATATATATATATATATATATATATATAGTATCTATATATGTATGTCTCTGTTTATGTACATTACAAAGTATGCATGAGGATGAAAAGCCATAAGAACTAATGATTCATTGGCCTTGCATTGACATGCATGCACACACAAATACACATCCATGGAAGAGAGAACAGAAAGAGGGAGAACCGGCCCTAGTGGCTATAAATAATCATTGATAATTGAGTGTTGAATTGGCCAAGTCTCAAAGTGTCCAAGTGTTGGTCGAGTCGCCAAGATATCAAAGCATCCAAGTATGGATGTAACAAGCCGAGAATGCAACAATAGTCAAGAACAAGAGAGTCAAAATACAAATCAAAGGTTGTTCAAGACAGCTTATATATTTATTAATTTAGGCTCTATTTATAAAACAAATATTACAAGTGAGAGAAGAAAAGAAATAAGACTGTTCAGCTGAATGGAGTGTCTCTTCAGCTGAATGCATGTTGGGGAGGAGATCTCTCCAACGGCTATATTAACTAGCCGTTGGGAGCCCTAATGGCCTTGGCTACCCAATACCTAATCAAGGGCCAGCATGGGCCGGACCCTAGTGGTTGTCTTGGCTCGGTATTCCGCTTCCGTAGATGAAAGCGACACCTTTTGTTGCTTTTTGCATCTCTAGGAGATTAATGATTCACCTAAAAATATACAAAAAACGGTAATAGACTTTACGATCAATTGGGGGTCACTATCATGATCAACATGGATCGTAAGGCATTACGCAACTCCAAGGATGAGGTAGACGAAAATAAAGAGACTTTAGAAAGACCGCGGCTCGAAGATACACAGGAAGATGCCTCGAAGATCGGCCGCCCAATTTGATAGTGCGATGGGAGAAGCGACAAGCGGCTAACAATATGAGCAACATATCTGCACATCCTGGACGAGTGATAGTGAGATAAACCAAGTTCGCCAACAATAAGTGTGATACAAGGTAGGATCGGATGAAGGATACCATCGGAAGAATAATACTTTGCATTAAGTTCAATTGGAGTATCAACGGTCTTATTATCCAATAAGTCTTGATCGCTAAGAAATATATCTTCTACGTATTTTGACCGAGAGAGAAGATAACCTCTAGGTGAGCCGAGTCACCTCAATACCCAAGAAATAGCGTAAGTGAACCCAAGTCCTTCATTTCAAACCATCTCGGCTAATTACTGCTTTCAAAGGTGTAGCAATACCATCAATATCATCACACGCACAATCATATCATCAACATATAAAGAAAGAATGATACTACCTACAAAGCATTTGGGTACACTTAACAAAGATGTAAGCTACAGAATCATGACTACTTCGTGAGGCAAATTCAAGTGGAACAAATTACATGGAAAAAACTTCTCAGAAGCCAAGCTCGAGGTGTCAGTTCGAGACCATATAAGAGCTTTCTTGAGCTTGCAAACGTACCGAAAACCATGAGAAACACCAAGAGGAGGTTACGTATAAACCTCTTTCTTGAAATTCCCCTTATTCAAGAATGCATTTTTAACATCAAGTTGAAAAATATTTCAGTTTTTTATAGCACTAAGAGTTATGAGAATCCTTATAGTGGTCATTCTAGCAACAGGAGAAAATGTTTCATCATAATCAATTCCATGCTCTTGGAATTGATTATGATGAAACATTTTCTCCTGTTGCTAGAATGACCACTATAAGGATTCTCATAACTCTTAGTGCTATAAAAAACTGAAATATTTTTCAACTTGATGTTAAAAATACCTTTTTGAATGAAAAATTGCATGAAGAAGTTTATTTGACCTCGTCTAGTATGGGAAAAGGCTTAGTTGTTGTTGTATAATCAATTCCATGCTCTTGAGCATAACCCTTGGTTACCAGTCTAGCTTTATATCTTTCAATATTATCATTGCTATGAGTTTTAATTTATAAACCATCGACATCCACATGATATTTACCTTAAACCATCGAACGTAGGTTAAGACAAGTATAAGTATAACATAGAACCAATTTGGATTCATGCCAGGCAAATCTACTGTTGAAGCGATTCACCTTTTGAGACGTCTTATGGAACATTTTAGAGCAAAAAAGAAAGACCTTCACATGATATTTATTGATCTAGAAAAAACTTATGATAGAGTACCGAGGGAGGTTTTTTGGAAAACTTTGGATAAAAAAGGTATCCCATTGACATACATTAACCTTATAAGAGACATGTATGATGGTGCAAAAACATGTGTGAGGACTCATGAAGGAATGACAAACTTCTTTGAAGTTAATATTGGGTTACATCAAGGATCAACTTTAAGTCCATACTTATTTATAATGGTGACTGATGAGTTAACAAAACATATTCAAGATGAAGTAACTTGGTGTATGTTATTTGCAGATGACATTATATTAGTGGAGGAGTCTAAGGAAAAAGTTAATAGAATATTGGAACTATGGAGAGAAACATTAGAAAGCAAAGGCCTCCGACTTAGTAGAACAAAGACATAATATATGAAATGTAAGTTTGATCATTTGGTTACCTCAGAGGACATAGAAATTAAAATTAGCATACATTGCATCCCCCAAAAGGAAAGTTTTAAATACCTAGGGTCAATTTTTCAGAGTGATGGAAGAATTGATTGAGATGTTACACATAGAATTAATGCTGGTTGGTTAAAATGGAGAGGAGCATCATGTATTCTTTGTGATAAGAAGATACCATTAAAGTTAAAAGGTAAATATTATAAAGCAGTAATTAGGCCTGCCATGTTTTATGGTTCTAAGTGTTGGGCAGTGAATCATCAACATGTACAAAAGATGTCTGTGACTGAAATGAAGATGTTGAGATGGATGAGTGGTCATACAAGAAAAGACTGTATATATAATGAGGTTATTAGAAACAAATTAGGAGTGACACCAATAGAGGATAAAATAAGAGAATATCGTTTAAGATGGTTTGGACATGTAGAGAGAAGATCAAAAGAAGAACCTGGAAGAAGGTATGAAAAGCTAAATTTGGAAAGTATTAAAAGAGCTAGAAGACGACCACAAAAGTGTTGGAAAGAAACAATAAAGAATGATCTTGCTTATTGTGAGTTAACTGCTAACATGGCACACGATAGGGATCTATCGAAACAAAGAATCCATGTAGCCGACCTCGTCTAGTATGGGAAAAGGCTTAGTTGTTGTTGTTGTATCGACATCCGATAACCTTCTTATCTTTAGGCTTAGGTATAATGGCTCATGTTTGAGCTTTGTCTAAGGCTCTAAGTTCATCACTCATAGCAGTTTTCCATTCAGGAATACTCTTAACTTGGTGATAGAACTTAGGTTCTTTTACTTGATGAAGAGTTGCAATCAAATTTTTTTGTTGAGGTTCAAATGATTCATAGGAGACAAAACATTGAGGAGGTTTTGAAATTCTAGGTTCTAAACGGATGTTGTCAGATTCTCTATGTTGTCTAGTATAATGTAATGGAAACGGTTCTATGATGGGTTGTGTGTCAGAAGTTCCATCTTGGTCATCGACAATATCACAAGGAATATCATGATGAACTTTTGAATCACAATCATCATCTTCTTCTAAAACAAAGAAATCTTGTGAAAGAGATGTTTCATTATTTTCTAAAGATCTAGACTTATAGTAATAATCATTTTCAAAAAAATTCACATCTTTGAGAACATATAATTTATCATTAATAGGATCAAAACTGATGATTTCATCCATAAAACTGAATTTAAAAAGATTGAAAACGATAGACATCAATCCATAATGGAATCAAGGAAGCTGCGGCTCACTTCTTGGCTACAATCTGTCGTCAGCCTCTTCTTCTTATTTAAAAATTTGTGACCTAATTACAATCCCCTATTTTTATACTAACACTAATCTAACTTAAAAGACACAAATACCCTTAATTAAGGACCCGATTCCCAAAGGATTAGAATCTGATCCATTGAGACCCAAACACCTAAATATACTCTAGATACAAAATAGACTCAAAACATAAATTAAAGACAAGACTTTAAGTCACAACTATCTCTAACACGCCCCCTCAAGTTGAGTATTGAAGGCTTGTAATTCCAATCTTTGCAAGAATTTTCTTAAATCCATTGACATATACTGGTTTAGTGAGGATATCTGCCAGCTGATCTTCTGAGCATACGTGGACCAGGTTGAAAATACCTTGAGAAATCTTCTCTCTGATAAAGTGGCAATCAATTTCTATGTGTTTGGTCCTTTCATGGAATACAAGATTCAAGGCTATTTGGAGAGTCGCTTTACTATCCGTAAAGAAGTTAATTAGAATATTTCCTTTGAGACCAATCTCCTTTAGAAGTGATATAATCCATAGGCCCTCACACATTCCTAGAGCAATGACACGATACTCAGCTTCTGCACTTGATCTGGCCACAACAGATTGCTTCTTACTTTTCTAAGAGACTATATTTCTTCCAAAGCATACCATATAGCCAAAGGTAGACTTTCTATCAGTTTTGGAGCCTGTCGAGTCAGCATCTGAATAAATTTCGAGATTAATTGACGAATGTGGAGCATATAGTAACCCATAGGTTATTGACGATTTTAAGTATCTGATAATGTAAAATACAATGCTCATATGATGTTTGGACGGACAGTGCATCCACCTACTAACATATCTAACTGTGAAACTGATGTCAGGTCGAGTTATAGTTATGTATATCAATTTGCTTACTAGTCTCTGGTACTTGCCAACATCTTCATATGGTTCTGCAGATGTATTATTTTCTTCTCTTGGAGTTTCCATGGGAGTAGAGCATATTCTTCTCTTGGAGTTTCCATGGGAGTAGAGCATATTCTGCAATCTTCCATTTTAATTTCTGTTGGTAAGTCAAGAATGTGTTTTCTTTGACTTAGAAATAAGTAATCATTCTGATGAATCACATCTATTCCCAAGAAATAATGTAATCTACCCAGGTCCTTCAAGTCAAACAATGTATGTAATCTTCTCTTTAGATCAACTATGCCATCTGTATCGTCACTTGTAATAATTATATCATCCACGTAAACCAAAAGCATGACAGTTTCTTGATCGGGCTTGATAAAGAGTGTATGATCACTGGCACACTTTCTGAAGCCCAATCTCATAATGCCATCACTAAATTTTTCGAACCATGCTCGTGGGGATCGTTTCAACCCATAGATTGATTTCTTCAATTTACATATTTTATCCTACTTTTGTTTCTGAAGATATCCTGGAGGTAAATCCATATAAATGTCTTCCATAAGATCTCCCTGAAGGAAGGCATTTTTAAAGTCTAATTGCCATAACTCCCATCTTTTATTAACTGCTACACTTAAAATAATTCTGATTGTATTCATTTTTGCCACTGGAGCAAATGTTTCAGTGTAGTCGATGCCATATGACTGACTGTAACCTTTAGCTACTAATCTGGCCTTGTATCTTTCTATATTGCCATTAGCTTTGTACTTTACGGAGAACACCCATTTGCAACCTACTGTTTTCCTCCCTAATGGTAAGTCAACCAGTTCCCAAGTTTTATTTCGGACTAGTGCAACAATTTCTTCCTCCATTGCTTTCTTCCATTCTGGTTGTTCTACTTCTTCGAATGTTTTTAGAATAGGGATAGAATTTGTATTCATTAAAAACAACTGATATTCTCTAGGATAGTTGGAGTATGACACAAATTTCTGTAATGAGTATTTTGCCACTTCTCTTTTTCCTTTTCGAACTGCAATAGGTAGATCAATATCTGATGTATGGGAAGTTACTTGCTGATCTTGAGTGAGGATCTTGATTGGGTAGAAAAGTCTTTCCTTTACTTTTGGTATATACCTGTCATTCCTTATCTCGAGGAGGTATTATCTGTTCCTCTTCCCTTTCATGCTGTGACTGATTTTCAATCGAAGGAATAGGTATCACATTTGGATAGAGTACTTCTGATGAAGGATCTTCCTATATATTATAAAATGGTATATCTTGATGGAAGGTAACATCCAAAGTAATATATGATTTTCTTCTGAGAGGATCATAACACCTGAGAGGATCATAACACTTATAACCTTTTTGAGTAGAGGAGTATCCTAAGAAAATGCATTTAATCGATCTTGCATCTATTTTATCTCTCAAGCCATGATAAAGATGAATAAAATAGGTGCATCCTAAGACTCTGGGAAGTAAATGAAATTGCTTATGATGAGGACATAGTGAGTGAAATGGAGTATTGCCATTAAGGACTCTGCTTGGCATGCGGTTTATGAGAAAAATTGTCGTTAAAACTGCTTCACCCCAATAGTATTTAGGGGCATTACACCCAATCAACAAGTATCTAGCAACTTTTAGAATATAGCTATTCTTCCTTTTAGAAACTCCATTTTGTTGAGGAGAATAAGTGCATGAAGTCTGATGCAACATTCCATGATCTATGAAGTATGAGTGAAGTGATTGAGACATGAACTCTCCACCATTATCACTGTGAAATACTCTAATAGTACTATGAAATTGAGTACGCACAAATTGACAGGAAATAGGTAGAATATTTTGATTTTAGTATGTCATCCACATATACAATTAGTACAACAATTTTTCCTTCAACCGAGTTGTCTTACAAACATAGTATGATCTTCTTGTCCCTCGTATATAACCTTGATTCTTGATAAACCGAGTGAATTTCTCGGAACCAAGCTCTTGGTGGCTACTTTAGTCCATAAAGAGATTTCGCAGCCTTACATACCTTCTCGATTGAACTTCCTTCCAAACCAGGGGTACATCCATATACACTTCCTCTAAATCATCGTTTAAAAATGCATTATTCACATCCAATTGTTGTATGTGCCAAAGTTCGTGGGCAAGAGATAGAAATAGAAGTAGTCTAATAAGTATTCAACTTTGCAAAGGTGCAAATGTATCCAAGTAATCAATACCATAGGCTCGAGTAAAACCTTTGGCAACCAATCGAGCTTTATATCTCTCAAGTGATCCATCCGACCTCGTATCTAATGGTAAATACCCATTTGCATACAAATCTCTAATAAGTCTGAGAGGTATTGGCATATGAAACATAATTAGAAATAGGATAACGAGCACAAGTACGTTTATCTTTGCGAATAGCAATGGGAATTTCGAGATCTTTTGTTTCTTCCACAAGAGGATCTGAGTCGGGGGAAATATCTTTGGTGCTTGTATGAGGGGTTGGTTCTTCTTCAGTATAGATAATATTTTTCGATCATCTCTTATACATTAAGATCTCTTCTTGCTTACTGTCCTCATTTCTATTATCATCTGTATCCTCTTTGGCATCATCTGGGACTACTGGTAGGACATATGGAGAAATTTGTTGAGATGTAATTGACTCCCCCTGAGAAGTATAATAGGGAATAGATTCTGAGAAGGTAACATCCATGGAAACATATAGCTTCTTGGCTAGAGTATCATAACATTTATAACCTTTTTGGGAGTTAGAATAGCCAAGGAAAATGCATTTGATAGACTTAGGATCTAATTTATCACGATTAGGTAAGTAAATATGTACAAAACAAGTACAACCAAAGATACGGGGAATCAAATGAAAGGATTTTGATTCCTTATCTAGACACTTCAATGGACTTTCACCACCAAGTACTATACTGGGCATTCTATTGATAAGATGAACTGTAGTAAGAACGGCTTCTCCCCAATAGAATTTAGGAACATTGTTTTGAAGTAAAAGGGTCCTGGCTACTTCTAGAATATAACGATTTTTTCTTTCAGCAATTGGAAAGTATAAGGACAAGAGGTCTGATGGTCTATTCCATGTGTCTGTAAATATTCAGATAATTGCTTGCTAATGTATTCCCCCCATTATCTGAACGCAGAACTTTCACTGGGGTATTGAATTGGGTGAGAATAAATTTATGCACAATTGGAAAAATAGACGAGACTTCTGACTTTGATTTCATTAAATATATAATTGTAAGACGAGTACAATCATCAATAAAGGAAACAAAGTATCTCTGACCAAACAACGAAGTAATAGGACTAGGACCCCAAATATCTGAATGAAGAAGTTCAAAAGGCTGAGATCGTCTAGAGTCACTCAATGGATAAGTGGCTCTTTGATGTTTCCCAAGCTGACATACTTCACATTCAAACTGAAGTTTATTGACTCTAAGATGAGGTAGAACATAAGGAAGTTTTGACACAGGTAAATGACCAAGACGACAATGCCAAAGTCGAATCTCTGAGTCTTGAATTGTTGCTGACGAAGCTTTATACGAAGTTCCATATTGAGGATGATCTTCTAAAATGTATAAGCCCCTCTGTAGTCTACCATGACCAAAGACTTTCTCCGTCTTCAGATCCTGAAACACACAATCAGTAGGAGTAAAAGTTATGCTGCATTTCATAGTACGTGTCAACGAGCTGACAGAAAGTAGATTTATTGGAAAGCTAGGAACACGATAGACTTATGTTAAATTAGCAAAGCAAGTGGGTACACTTCCCAGTCCAACCATATATGAGTAAGAGCCATCTGCTAATTTAATAGGTTCTTGTTTTGGGAGAGGTCTGTACTATGAACAATAAGATGATTCTCCTACCATATGATCTGTGGCACCTGAATCAATAATCCAAATCTTTGAATTAGAATAAGAGGTGTTATCCTTCACAATGTGAGTGGCCTGGGCTACTGAAGCTTGATGGTTAAGATTGTCCAGATAATCTTGTCTCTAGTCCTTCTATTCTCTTAATAAGGTCTAGCATTCCATCTGCATTAGATGTAGTAGTATTCTCAGCTAAATGAGCAGAGTGATTTATGTTTTTATAATATTCTGGTTTGTCATGTAATTCCCAACAGTATTCTTTGGTGTGTCTTGATTTTCCACAATGGGAACAGATGAGTTTTTCCTTTTCTTTAGGTTAAATCTTCCACGTCCTCGTCCACGACCTTGATATCCTCCTCTTCCACGGTAATGTGAACTTTCTCCTCTGGTTTGAAGCGCATGCTCAGTAACAAGAGTATTATTCTTCTCAAGATGTCTTCGATCCTCTTCTCTAATTAATAATGAATATATTGTTCCCAATGGAGGTAATTCATCTCTTCCCAAGATATTGAGTTTTATGGATTCATATTCTGAATTTACACCCCACAGTAAGTCAAATACCTTTTTCTTTTCTGTCTCTGTATTTCTTTCAGTTTGGGGCACTTGATATTTGTATAGTACTGAAGTTCATCCCAAAGTCCTCGAAGGTCTGCATAATAGTCACTGATAGAACGTGAACCCTGCTTACAATTTCTAATCTTTTCCAAGATTTCATATTCTTTTGTCACATTCTTCTTCTTGGAATAAGCTTCAGACACAACACACCAAATTCCAAAGGCTGATTCAAGAAACATGAAGGTCTTCGCTATTGATGGAATCATGGACTGTAGTAACCAAGACAAAATCAGTGCATCTTCTCGTCGCCAAACTGGATAAAGAGGATCATTTATGTCTGGAATAGGTGTCTGACTAATAAGATGAGTCCATCTCTCCCTTGCTATAATAGTCAGTTCCGCAGAACGAGACCATTCCAAATAATTCCTTCCATCTAATTTTGTTGTTGTAATATGAAAACTTTCTCCTATTTCATTCATGGCTTGCTCGGTCATCGTGACTGAAGTTTCAATTTCTTTGCCTTTACCTGCCATAGATATTCAAGTAGTAACAGAAAAACTAAAGTTTGTCTAATGCACCACTTTAATTGATTCAAACCTCTAATAAGTATCAAGATTGAAAATGATTAGGTATGAGACAATCGCCTCCAAGCATATGTCAATGATGAGTACTCTTCCAAGAATCGCAATAGGTACTACTAAATAATGAAGTCCACGATAATGATAATAATAGGCAGTTCACGATATTAAGATGTACCAAATAAGGAGTTTTTGAAATTCCTGAATACAATTACAATGTCAAACTATACCAAAGAAGTGGATATGTAATAACAATGTGTTCACACGATCTTGATGATGATATTCACATTCACAATATTAAACCCAAATCGGCTTCTCAATATCACAAACAACCAAACTGATCTTGATCAATAATTTTTGGACAATGATATTCACGTCCAACACAAACTGATATAACAATAAAATGGAAGCTGATACCTGGATATTTCCTTCCAACTAATTTTCCCTTAGTGATCCAATGCAATCTTTGTACTTTCAACAAGAAAAAAATGGAATTTCTCGCCTAATAGGCTCTGATACCATAATAGAAAAATAATCACATTCATTAAGATAAACAAACTTATAAAATATGACAGATTGGAGGCATTCCTCCAATCTGCCCCAAAAGTGCATAAGTCGACCTCTTGCTGCTGATACTAAACCTAATCACTACTACTTATACCCTATCTAACTTGAATTCTTAAACTACCCCTAATTAGTACTAATTACTACTAAAGAGACATAAACCTTACATAATGTGAAATACATATGAAATTCATTGAGAGACTGCACGCTTAACATTTCTTTAACAAGATCAAGTTTGAATTGCCCTCCTTTTATTGCGGTTGAGCTCTGTAGGGAGCATTTGGTGTGTAGTAACTGTAGTTTAGTTATTTTTGTTGCTAAAATTGTACTTGTTGCATATTATAACTAATCTTCACACCTAAGATATTCTTTTGGTGTTTCATTGTCTTCATTGTTGCATATATAGTTAAGGAAAAGTCCATCTTATACATTACCATTTCGTTTCATATGTTCCTTTCACCATTCTAAATCTCAAACTTCGGGTCAATGTCTACAGTGATGATCTAATGGAACATTATGACACCTTCCTGATATTATTCTTTCCTCTTTTCTTTTTCTTTTATCTTTTGAGAAAAATGCTTTCCTAAAAAATTTTCAGTGTTTCATCTCTCAAGATGGAACCAACACTTTGTTGTGTCTGCCTCTCCAAGAGGAAATTTATTACCCCTTTATATAGTATAATGCTGAATGCAAAACGTGCATGAAAATGATAAATAAGAAGCATCTTTAACATAGCAAATTTTTTTCTAAATAACTCATTTGAACCATAAACATTTTGTTCTGATCTTTGAATTTTTTAAGTATTCTCTGTATACTGCAGGGAGTTCATCCATGTGATAGGCGGCGATGGATAAGCAAATATGAAACCCTTTTCACTGGCAAGTTCTTCAGTGTCTATTTTTATCTTTGTAATCATATTATATGAAGTGGTTCCTTTACAAACTGATTATATTCTACTAGGGTTATACTTTATCGTGTTTCTCCTGCGACTAATTAATTTCTGAACTGCTTCTAATTCTCCAGATAGAAAACGATGATGATGTTCTGTGGAAGCCTGACTATAGAGAGACCATAGAAGAAGTTGCTACTAGGGGAAGGAAATTTATAGATTGGTAAACTCTTCTTTGGTAATTTCATGTGTATATATTGATCAAGAATGAACACCAAAAAGGAATTTCCAAAAATTGTGATTGTTGTTGTTGACCATTTTGTTATAGGCCCAAAGTTGTGTTTGTGTCCCTTCCGCATTGTTATTTTTGTTTCTACTTTCCACATGAGTAGTGATGGGCATGTAATCCGTGCAATCTGCTTTCTATTATGAGTAGGTAAACTTGATTAGCAGGTAGTAAGAAAATATAAGATATCCCAAATGCACTTGCCATATTAGCAGATAATTTGATCGAAGCCTTCAAATGATGAGGTTTAATTGTGTGTTTTGTCTTCTCTTCTTATTTCTTTCTTTTCCAAACAGGTCTAAAGAAATATCCAAACCAAAACTAAGCCTATTGCCACAGTAAGTGGGCCCGCATGATTCTTATTGGCCGTCATGCTTTATCTTGTGTCAAGCTACGGCAAATTTCAAAAATTTTGGGTGCAGCAACACGGCTAGGGTATATAATATTATATATTATATATAATATTCAAGCTACATAAATCAATCATAATACAACTAGTATTTACTAATTTTGGGTGCACGTAGGTATCAATTAGCAAGTTTCCTCATAATGATCTGAAACTTAGAATGATTTTACGAGCTCCAAAATATCCAAGTTATGGATTCAAAGAGTTTCCAGATCTTTTATAGGATATAGCATATACTAGTATTTGTGCTAGGATCCACTAGTGATATCATACTCTTCTGTTCTATTGATCTGGCAATGTTCCTGGTCTTCAAATGTGTTTGGTGACTGAGATTATTCTGTGCAAGGGCATACAGTATGGAGTGTCAAGAATCCAATCAGATTGAGAAATAAGAAACCAATTGTCCTCACCCAAAATCATTCAAGCTAATATTGTACACAACTACAATAGCAAGTACACAACTTTATATTAAAGCAAAACACATAAATGGTATACAACTACTAATTTCATCATAATACACAAATCAATCTTCATTATCTGGACCCGTTTATCCGTGAGTTACAATTTTATTTTTTTTGTCATGCCGCACCGACACGGTGTCGGTGTCGGTGTCGCACCAGTGTCGAGGTCGACACTCCTCCCCTTAGAAGTGTATGTGTGACTTAGGTGTCAAGTATTTAATTCCCAAAAGGCAAGATCACGTTTTATAGTTAGTTTACTTCAAAACTTTTGAGGGGTATCTCTACCTCTTTTAAGTTTTTATCAAATAATTTCACAAACCTTCCACTGGAGCTCCACCTGTCCACCTCTCTAAATGACCAAACCACCTTAAGCCTTTTCTCTCGTTTTATCTTTTATTGGTATTACACAATCTTTTTATATAACAACCTGATTAAGAAATTGGTATTCTCTTTACTAGTCCCAAGTTCACCTAAGTATCACTGTTCCTGCCATAAGCATCTTGTCTACATAGAATGGTTAATTGTCCAACACTCGGCACCATACACTTCGGTGATCTTATTGCTGATTTATAATATTTATCTTTTAATTGTAGTGTTATCTTCTTATTCATAAGTTTTATTGCACCTCTATGATTTCAGCCAACGTGAATTAGTTGTGCATGACATCTCCATTAATTTCTCTATACTTTTGGAAAACGACCCCGAGTATTTGAAGATGCAATGTCTACTAACTTTTAACTGTTGTCTTATTTATGTCAAAATATAAAGATCATATTCATATTTTTTGTCTTTTCTGTACTAAGTTGAAGCCCCTCGTTTTTTTATTCCCTGAGAAAAGTGTAAATGACTACATAGCAGAATTTCCTGGAAATTGCTGTGTGGAAGTTCATTACTCTTTCTTATTTAATTTGCAGGTTATGGACACGTGAGGAAAAGGAGATCGCAGTTGTCACTCACAGTGGCTTCCTGGTGCACACCTTGAGAATGTTTGGGAATGATTGTCATCCCGTCATTAAGGAGGAAATAAGTAAACCGTAAGTTCTTCATAATTTTGTTTCACTGCTGACATCTTACTATGTTTCGCCTTATACACAAATTTGGATGATTCTTATGGTGACAGTGGTGAAACATGTTTGAACTGATGCTAAATTCTTGCTTTTGATTGTAGTTCTTGGATTTTGAACTGGCAAGGTTAACTCAGTGAGTTATCTATTAGAAGTTTCTGTTTGTTTTTGCATGTCTTCCTGGGACAATTTAAATGTTTTTCTGTACATATTGTTTTGAAAAGTTATCTTTTTTTGTCTGGAAGGTGTTATTTGCTAGATTATTGAGATCATATTTGATGTTAGATTTCTTAAGGTTTGTTCCTTTATTGAAAACTCTTGCTTTTATAACACTTCCTCTGTCAAGAAGCTGAGCCTTGTTAGTAAGTGGCACATTCCGTTTAAGGAACAATTTCTTCTTCTGAAGTGCCTATAGCTATGGGAAGAGCTTCCTGGTCAAGCTGTCATTGTAGGGTCGTCAAGTGGCACGAGCCATGATATATAGGTTCTGTTCATACAGAATATATGCAGAAAGAATGGTCATGCACTCATCACATGCAAAGAGTTCTATCTAAGTTCAACTGAAATAAACTTCATGGAGAAACTGACAAGAGTTATTCTGTGCTGTTGTTATCAGCCTTTTGGACGTGCTCTTTAATTTGGTCTGTGATCAATTATATCAAGCCAGTCCTGCTAAAATGCTAGCGTTCTGATGAGTTACGAAAGTGAGGAGGAAGATCTATTGTTTCCCTTTGTTTCTTGCCATGAAATTAGCGTGAGTTTTTCATTGATGCATTGGCTATCTTGTAGCAGCAACAGCTCTATTAGAGGAGATGACCATGCATTGAGCTTCCAAAAGTTAATGATGCCTTCTTTTGGCATTTTAAGCAGAATATCCATATAGTTGATGAGCAACAGTCCGTTTGGCATGGCCTTGCCTAGTGAGCAACAGTCCGTTTGGCTGATCAAGATATTCAGTATCAATCAGCCTGAATTTGAGTTTGTGCATGGAATCCCCCAAGATTCTCCAAACGAGTGCTCACCAGCAGTAGGGCAAACAGATGTGGGTGAAATATGGCCGAGGCAGCTTTGTGCTATTGTCATAAAGCCAAAGCGAGTAAGAAACAATCTTATGTTGGTATCTGCAGGCAACTAGCATTTTCAAGGATGTTAACTGGAATTTATCAAATATATCGTGGTTCCAACCCTTCTGGGTTATTCCCATGACACCCTTGTCTTCACATACGCAAACTTTGGGTTATCTTTTCCTTGTATATCGCTACTGTATCTATGCTTCTTCAAGGATATTTGCCTACTTGGCTTCTCTCGGATGATTTGCATCTGTTCCCATTTACTCCTTGCAGGTTTGCAAATTGTGAACTTCGGTCGCTGGTTGTTGTCAACAAATGGTAAGACTACGTTGTTTGTTTTACCGAGCTTACTACTTGTGTGGACATGTCTTGAAACTTGTCTTCATGCAATTATCCTTCCTCTTCTGACTAAAAATGAAATCTGTTTTGCACAGTGCGGCTATGTCACACTACCATAGCACGAACTTTCCAGGAAAGGTTCCTGGTGGTCCGGATGAGCCAAGCGATTTTGCCCATATGAACAAGTCCGATGAGGATGGGGTCAACCCATCTAGTATCATTGTGATGAAGGATTTTCCATTCTGGTAATTGAAGGAATTACCTGTGTTTTTCAATGTCGTTTCTGTACCATCTATTGTATACTTGAAGGTCCGTGTTTCACCGAACTTTCTTTTTTGTTTGAACTGAGATGTATTCTGTCTCCCTGTTTTAGTGGGATGATAATTTCTGCTGAGGTTTCTGTTTGGATTTTCTGTGGAACGAGTCCTTCCTCAATGGTTTCCTAGTTTAACTTTGCTTCGTTGAAGTCATATTTTATACGGCATTGTGATTTAGTGCATGCGTGTACATCTCTCTCTCTCTCTCTCTCTCTCTCTCTCTCTCTCTCTCTCTCTCTCTCTTTCCAGCTGATTGCTTTACACAGGTTGGGAACTTGCTGATAGTTCAAAACATTCATCTAATAGCGAACCTTTGCACTTCAACAGATTAGCAAACAAGGAACTTGATGACTTTGCAGTAGTTCGTATAACCTTCATTGCATCCTTTTCTTTTCCCTTTGTTTCTTTAGATTAACAACTCGGAGAAACGCAGCTTCCAAGGGGTTGGAGCTGGAAGATCCTCTAATCAAGGGTCTCAATGGATGTTGCTTGTGCAGAATGTTAGCACCCAAAGTGGAACTTCAGCGAGAAGCAATTTCCACTATAACTCCTTGCAACTTCAGATTTCATTTTGAACAAGTGCATATTTAGGAAATCTAGATCAAAAGCTAAAATATTTCTTCATGTATGTATAACAGTTCTTGACGTGCTTAACACAACTAGTAGACTATTAGTTAAAGAGTGAATTATTCCAAGTTGGGGCTTCGCAATTTTGCGTGCAAGGGTGCTTCTTCGGTTCTTCCTAATGAAATCCGTTCGACTCTGCTAACTTGAACTCTGCAACTGAATGGTATTAACCAGCCAATGATCTTGATAAATAGCAGATTTAATTGTCAAATTATGTGAACATGGGAGCTGTAGCTCGTCCCAAGATGCTAATGCATGTCCTTTTTTTCATACCTCTACTAATACGTGTCTTCTCTGTTACCGAGGGAAGCCGAGGCCTAACTCATGCACACATGTCTACCTGCGGGAGTGGAACCCTGCACCAGCAGCACGGGTGCCAGAGCATCCTGCCAGTTGAGTTAATACACTAGGTGCTATCAATATATGTTTTACTACCTCTCAAACGATTCCATCTTTTTGCCATGAGTCGAACAAGAAGCAGCTTACCTTATTTTACGGCTGTAAATGTATGGAACTAAGCTAGTAAAGCATAAGTTAGGAATTCATGGACCAGTGACCTGACCTGAGGTCCACCTAGATATGGCTGGCCGGTTTGGAACTGGTCTGGCTGGTTCCAACTGAAATGAGGTCAGGGCAAGAAGCAGTTGGAACCAGAACTGCTCAAATCGACTTAGAACTTAGTTCCAGTCCTACCTTCCGTGGGATAGGCAGTTTCAAATCTTTGGTTATATATTATATATATAAGTTTTACATTTTTTAATGCTTATTTTTTCAGTTTCAAGCAGTTTAGGACTCAAATCAGAACCGTAATTGATAGTTCTAAACCGGAACCAAAACTGGCCGGGTCATGATCCGATTCCAGCTCCTGGTTCCAGAGAAACTGAAACCGACGGGCTACCCAGGTCCCAGACCATGCCATGTCTATGTTCAACCACCCTGCCGGCCAAGTGGGTCCCCACCAAGTTCATCGGTAGCATAGTCTTTTCTTGCTACGTGACACCTCTTGATTTGGAGCCATCATATGGTCGCCGCGTCGTCCACACTCGTCCGGCTTTATCGAGTGGGGGAATATGGCCATCACCCTCTTTCCGCGGGACTCACCGCTAATTATTGAGGAGAAAATGACAATGCAAAAGGATAAGAAGTAGAGAGAGAGAGAGAGAGAGTATATGCCCGTAAATTGGTTGCACTGTAAAGGTAAGACATTCAATCTAGTTTATGCAATTCACGCCTACTTGTACGAGATACGGCTACAGAAAGGAGAGTAAATCTATCAACAGTTTGTGAATAATTTAGATCCTCAAAATCTTTACAAAATTCAGTGATTGATTACATGCAGTAAATCTCTCCGGCTGCCATTTTAATCTTCAACCAGTTTGTATTTCCATTTCTGACAGACGATGACGACCAGATCACTACCATCAACAACCCGTCGCCATTTACACTTCTAGCGGTCAAACTGGAGACCAGAGTCTCTGCTCTTTCATTTAAACTCAATTCCTCACTGCCATAGTCCTTTAACAATGGCAACGCCTTTCTCTCCACTCTGCACCGTCTTCTTCTTCATCTTCGTTCAATTCGCCCACCAACTTCCTCTACCCCAATTTCCTTGCCACCCCCCCAAACACGATTCCTATCCTTTCTGCGATTCATCACTCCCCGTATCAACGCGCGCTCTATCACTCGTCTCTCTCCTAACACTTCCGGAGAAGATCCAACAGCTCACCAACAACGCCTCTTCGATCCCACGGCTCGGAATCCCCGCTTTCGAATGGTGGTCGGAGTCCCTTCACGGCATCGCTACCAACGGCCCCGGCGTCAATTTCGCCGGCGTCATTTCTTCGGCTACCATCTTCCCATAAGTGACCCTCACGACGGCTTCCTTCAACAGAACCCTGTGGAATTCGATTGCGAGAGCAATTGGGATCGAAGCGAGGGCGATGTATAACGTTGGTCAGGCGGGGCTCACCTATTGGGCGCCAAATGTGAATACTTTTAAACCAATTCAGAACCAATGCGTTGGTTTCTTTCGGTTCTAGATATTAAAATGATTTCGTTCATTTATTCGAAAATGGAGAACCGATTACAATGGTCAGGCTCGAGGTTGAGGTTAGACCCTTTTTTTTTCTTTTACCACAGCTGCGTATTTATGTCCTACTCTTCAAAAAAAAAATCGTTAAGGATCTAAGCACAGCAATGCATTACTTAACATATATGTCATATGCATGATAATCAACAAACCATACGTGTGGATAGGAACGAAAGAGTGTTCTGGTAAATCTAAACCGATGTTTGTCCACTATATATATATATATATATATATATATATATATATATATATAGAGAGAGAGAGAGAGAGAGAGAGAGAGAGAGATGGAGGAGTCTGCATGAAATTGACATTCAAGTAGTAAAAAGTAAATGTGAGAATAATAAAATATTTACAAAAATACATGTACTTTTTTTATTTAGTGCCATTCTTAATCTATGAAGTCACAATTTATAATTGTTTAATAATAAATAGTTCTCACTATATGTTTAATAATGAATTATCCTCATTATAATTTATCTATCAAAATATATTTATAAGAGAGAAAGAAATACAGAATTGAACAAAATCTTGGTCAAAAATTAACTAAGGAGCCTATCAAGTACCAACAGCTTTTCATAACACTGCAAAGCCTCGAAAGAGGCTTTCATTGCTAAATTCTTTTGGAACTATGATAATATCCATACACAACTAGTGGAAATGAAATGAGACATTTCAAGAAGTCTATGTAACAAAACATTTTCATAAAAGAAAAGAAAAGGAATAGAAAAGGCCAAATCAATGCATTCTATACAACAAGTGGTGGATCTAGAAATTTTTTCTGGTGGGACCAAGATTATAAGGTATAAGCAACACAATAATAAGAAAAAGTATTAGAAAAAGAAATATTACATAATTGCAAATCCATTTCCTATCATGCCGGGAGAAAAGCATTGTAGAAACAAGAACATTGCAAACTCGTTTCCTAAAGAAAAACAAAACAACCACAACAGTGTTTTCTTTTGTGAGTGTATAATTCAGTTTAGAGAGCACTAGCATCAAGCCCTTTTTCCCTACGAACATCCTTCCTCAAAAAATGAACGAAAAGATAAATGGTAATATGACCAAAACCCATTAACACCTCATTACCACTATCAACGACAAGAAAAGAAGAATAGGTCAGAGGGACCCAAACAATTTAAGATGAGGATGAGCAACATGAAGAGTCAAAAAGGCAGTGCTCGCTCTTCCGGTATATATCTAAAAAGGAAAAAAGGAAAAAGAAAACACATTCATTCGTTTTGAATGTTCTTCCGTTATAAATGCTAAATAGAAAAGAAGAAACTAGTGTACCAACACCACAAAATCTATGCACTTGATTCTTGAGAAGGTATGCTGAGTGGAAACATGATGTCTCATTGAACATGAAGAAGAGAATGCAAAAATGTTGGATGCTACTCACAACCCTAAACTCATTTTGGTTGATTGGATGAGAATCCATTTTTGAAATCTAATTATGATTTTTAAAACATACCAGGTCTCAAACAATTTTCAAGCGCCTAGATCAACTCTTGAGCATCGATTTAAGAAAACCTATGGTGAAAAGAGTTCACTTATTCACAATCGCAAAGGAGTTAGAAAATTTTATAAAACTTTGCTAGTTTTAGCAAACTAGTTGGCATGCTCGCACAATTGTAGTTTTGAATTAAGTTTTGAGTCTTTACATAGGCTTTGAAATAAAATTCACATCTACAGAGTTAGCACACCCAGTGGGACATGAGTCTTAGGAAATTGTTTTGATCTCGTTTTGATTTTCAAAACAAAAACCAATTCCAAATCGTGATTCTAAATTTTTCTCTTTTTCTATCCCTTGCTTTAAGTTCAATTTCTAGCAACCCAATAATGTCATCACGGGAGGCCTCATCGAACTTTGGAAATCAGGTTCATCTCCTTTTCTTAACATACGACTGCCTTCTCTCTTTTGTTTCTTACTTGTGGTCGGCTGGTTGACCACTAGAGTTATAATACAACACATAAAAGAAAAAGATGATATTGCCCCTAATAAATGACTCTTAATTTAAATAACCTTTAAAAATATTTTAAAGCACTGGCTTAATATGTTGCCTGTAACAACTAACAAACTTTATTCTAACAGTCACCAACCTGTACTATTTGAATAAGAATGACAAAGATCTCTTTCTCTCTCTATCATCAATCATATGAAAGAGTTAATACTCACAGCGACGATGTAACTAGCCATGAGATTGTTTCATGTTGTTGGTGGACAACAATTGCAGTCCATCTTCCTCTTCATTCTCCGTGTAGGCCTCCAACACCTCATCCGGGAGCACAGTATCAGTTGGTCGTGCCTTGGGCACTAAAAGAATCAAGCCCAGAGTTGAAATCCTCAGCAGATTCCTTATCAGAAGAGCCAGCCACAAGTTGCTAAAGTTTGTCCTAGTAACCTTCAACAGATGAAGAATTAAGCTTCCACCCCACTTGCTAGACAAGTGTCCCAAGCTATCTATGCACATCAGCAGTGCAAAGAAAGTACCCTCTATCCCCAGGGGACATAACCTTGTGCTCAGTATCACCATAGGCATCCATCGCAGTCGACTAATGATCCGAGAACACATCTCTTCCATGATAACGAAAAGAAAATCTGGCACACCAACTTTCAGATTGAGTCTCAGAACAAACATTAGGTCAAGCATTCCTGAGACGCCATATGAAAGCTGAGCAAAGAAGAGCACTGTCCTGAATGGGAATTCCTTGAAGATTTTGTGATACAAAATTACTCCTACAATTGATCCTACAGCACCTACCGCATATATTATTCCTATAAAATCCTGTGGAAGATCATGGTGAGAAGAGTTGGACATTATTTATCTAATAAAATAAATGAAAAGTCCAGCGTGCAGAGACACAGAGAGAAAGCTCAAATTAGTGGTTTGGATGTGTATTTGATATAAACCATGACTCAATAAAGCTTAGTTCTTGACAAAAATCACGTTTAACGAAACTTTGATTTAATCGGTCGTTCATGTTGCACTTTATTTCTGAATGACATGATCTGAATTATGCTTCTTTATTAAAGAAAAGAATAACAGACGAAATATTCAAGTCATTTTGACCTTCAGTTATTCTGATATAGGGATTAGGATCAGGCATTCATATATAACTGCTCTCTCCATCCAAAAAACTTCAATATATGGACTGATGTGTTTTTGTGTTTGTGTCTGTGCACGTGTGAGAATCATAGTTTTTATAATGATACCTTTGAGAATGCAGGACCTGCTTTAGGGTCAGTGTACCAGTAGAACTGTCCCTCGTGAGTGCTGATGCTGAGTGCAATGGAGAGGTATATGTACAAAGAGGGCTTCCACACTTGAGGGCATTTAATCGTTTCAGCTATCTTCCTTATTGCTCCACGTACAGTTTCAGGAACCTAAACACAACGAATTTATATAAGTTTTATGATGCTATTGATGAGCACAGCAGGGTCAATTAACAGAATGACAATTCATATTTATGAGAATAACAAGGTGACTTCACAGTGTCATAATGCTATGTGACACAACACAGAAAATCTCCGCTTTTGTAGATACCTAAAGAGAAAACTACAGTTCAATCAAAATGAAACCAATAGGAAAATGGATTTTCTGAAATAATAAATTAATCAATTAAAGGTGACAAATAATTTGGTTTAGTTAGTGGATTTGGTCTGCTTACCATCATTATACAACCTATGCATTTTCTTGGTTACAATAGAGAGGATGAAGCCAGGTATCCCACTCACAACCTGCAACTTGTGGATCCACTCCCCTAGCCAAGTGAGCTATCGATCTAAGTTTCACAAGCTACGAATTTTAGTTCATGCTGTGTGGTATCACGTCATGCTGTAAAACATATGTATCTGTGATAGAAAATGCATATGATATCAGAACTAAGTACCTTCTTGTTAGGAACACTTTTGATCTCATTCAGTGTAAATCCAAGCATGATAGTTGTTCCAAGTGGTAATGTTAGCAAACCCAATGCTCCCTGCATTAGAAAAAAGAAATGATCTTTACTGCCACCATCAGTAAATGAATAGATTTTCTTTTTGTTATAAAGGGGCCGAAGCCTAATGCAAGCACACACACATGCACCCGTGGGAGTAAATCTCTCCACTTGCAGCAAGGGCGCCAGAGCACCCTGTCAGTTGAGTTAACGCTCTGGTGCATCAGTAAATGAATAGATTAAGAAAAGAGAATCATAGAAAATTATAAATTTAAGTTTAATGTGCTAATGGTTTGAAATCGTACCTGGGCTCCAAGGATATGAACTAGCACGCCGCTGGTGGAATAACCCACAATTGCCCCAGCAGAGGAGCAAAAGCCAGAAAGGCTCTGCAAGTCTGATGCCAAGGCAGGATGCTGAATGCTATTGCGAGCGATACAAGCGTCTATGGTTGCCTCTGCTATGGACATTGCAGCATTTATACCAATAAGAGTGCTTAATGCAAATAGAACAGGAGGCTTGTTTTGCAGCAGCAGCAGTGCGCACGCAGCACCAATACTACCTGACTGATGCAATTGAGGCGATTATGATCTCCCCTTCAGAATATTGAGACAATTAATCCAAAGATAAAAGCTAAATTATACTGATACATCGTATTATATATCTGTCAACATGGTGTCCCCCATCCAACTCTTCCCATGTAACGGACCACCCTTACATGGCCGGTCCCAAGCCCGAATAAAGGAGGAGGGTTGGGTTAGGCTTCCGATAGCCATCATAAAATTTTGTCACACTTATTTTTCATGAGTTCTACAAATTATGATAGGACTATGTGGAAATAAAGAATCCATGTAGCCGACCCCATCTAGTATGGGAAAAGGTTAGTTGTTGTATGGTGTCCCCCATCCGATTAGGGTCTCCCTTTAGAATAAGGATACTGAGTTTACAGAACAAATCATCAAGAGTAAAAAAGAGGCGATGGCCACTTGCTGTTTTGGATGTCAGGCCTCACTCAGTACGTGAAAGGGCTTGGTTTTTGTTCTTGAATGCACATATAGACCTAAAGTATTTGATGTCCAGCGTTCACCACCATAGCGTTTGGTGGTGCTACCATACGGGATGATCACTGAGTAACAAAGCATGTATACACGAATTACCAATCAGAAGTCGAAAAGGAGTTTTGCATACAAAAGGACCGTGAAAACAATCGGGGAAGATTATTTTTCCACCACTGCCAATGTAAATAAACACTTCCTTCCTCGGCTTGCCATTCTACTGAAAATAAAGTCAGGTTACCGGAAGCACCATAGAAGAGGACTGTAAGTAACACAATCTAATTACTAAACCTCCTCATCCACACAACTTGGAGCACTCCCTAGGCCAACAAGTAGCTGTTTCTACTTCTTTCCAAACAAGAGAACTAACGATTCGGTTACGTACTTGCAGTAGGAAAAGCCCCATTAGATTGTCCTTGGCACAATCTTGTTATAAACAATTGAAAAACCAAAAGAAAAAAGTGGTGACAGAGAACTGGAGGTTTTTAGGACGCCAAAAGGTCTGATCCAGTGAAGAATAAGATTAAGGAAGAGTTCTTCACTCACCTGCAAGGACAAAGTGAGGCATGCATTTGTAGCCAGCTATAGGAAAAGCATCGGTAAGGATGCCCCAGACAGGTTTCATGATCCATTCCAGTGAAGAGTAAGATTAAGGAAGAGTTCACTCACCTGCAAGGACAAAGTAAGGCCTGCGTTTGTAGCCAGCTATAGGAAAAGCATCAGTAAGGATGCCCCAGACAGGTTTCATGATCCATGGTAAGATATAAAGGCCCTGGTAGAGCTGAACCGCTGATGGTTGCACTTGTTGAACATCCTTCCAATAGTAATCAGACACCACCTTGAAGAAAGATGAAGAGAAGCCATGACTGAAACCATAGACCACAACAATGGCCAGGATGAAGCTCGTTTCGAACTCTTCACATAGTTTATCCAACCAATCAAAGGGCTTCCTCAGCACATGAAATAAGTCTCTGCAACCACAGTTCTTCTCATCTGCTAGATGGTTTTCTTTCTTGATTTCCCTGTAATCCTCCGCCAGAGGTTGGGTTTCACGAGAAACCATTCTCTTTTTCAACGGTATTGAAACGAATTCAGATCTCTCTCTCTCTCTCTCTCTATATATATATATATATATATATATTGTCTCCACGTCCACTTTGGAAGTCAACCAGTGTGCATTTGGGGGCGGTTGTGAATCATGGACTTAGGGTACACATGATCCGTTCGAAACTGGTCGAGTGGTTTGAATCAGAACCGAATCGAACTCAAAACCATCGAAAATCGAAACCGACCGTTTCAGTTCTAGAATTGTAATGGAAGCTGAGTACTTCTCGGTTAAGTTACAGTTCATAGATTTTAAAAATCGATTCAAAATCAAAACAGATAGTTTCAAACTGCTATTTATTAAATATATTTAACTTTTCAACATTTATAGTTACAAGAGTGCTGATGGTGGAGAATGGTAGAATGTCTCTGTTGAAATATGTGGGGGAGTTCAACTTCCAATCAGGTTCAATGTTACAACCACAAAATTAGCATGTGGAGGGTTTCAAGTCTCATGGTGTGCATTTTGTGTTTTTTATTAAAAAAAGCTTTTTGAATTGGTTTTGGGGCAATTTCGCTTCTGAAACCGAAATTACCTCGAAACTGAGAGTTCTAAAACCACAACGATTCCATATTTCTAGCAAACCAAAATCGAACATGTCTAGGCCTTAGTGCATGCCCCTTTGAAAATTATGGGCTATGTGATATATCAAAAACAAAGGCATGCTATCCGTCAAGGCTTGACCTATCTCTGCCACCAAAACTCGTCATTCATGTAATCTTAATGATATGTCGGAAAAATAATGTGGATTTGGCTGCCGTCCAGACGCTCCGGCTCTTAGATCTGCTTCCTGATGTGTGGGCTATGGGATTCTGTCTCCATGAAAATTTGATTGCTTTCCTTTTATCACTCCAGCCTCAATTTATGCACTCTTTTTACTATGCACACATCTTTTTTATTGTGATTCTGATTTTGCTTATGCTAAAATTTAGAAATTATCATGATACCCCTCGACCAATGGAATTCTCTTTTTGCAGGTTCTCACCTCTGTCGATTCTCTTACACCATTTCTCTGATGGCCCAATCCTCGACACTTGAACCAACGAACAATATTGAACCATCCACCCTCTCATAGTTGTTCATATTTGATCAAAAAGAAAGAAGAGGAGAAAGAAGATAAGGAGACCAACTCAAAGAGGGAAAGAGGGCTTCAGTAATTTTTAGAGGTATGTCATTGATTTAGTATATTTTTTTATTGATTTCATTTTCGATCCAAATCAAAACAAAAAAAAACATCTAGTTCCTGGCTCGAGACGTGATACATGTGCATCTCTCTATTGGTAGGAGATGTTGCGGAGCCACAGCCACATCTCTCTATTTGTAGGCGACGTGACTGAGCAGCAAATCTCTTATTTACAAGACGCGATTGAACCACCTCTCTTCTTATTTCGGGCAATATTCGTAAAAATCAACCGCATCTCTTATTATTTCAGGCAATATTCGTAAACATATACTTGTATGTTTCTTGGTTTTCTTTTTTTTCTTTTGTTATTGATTCTTATTCTTATTCTTTTATTATTGATTCTTATTGTTGTTGTTGTTCTTTTTCTTGTTATGATTTTGTATTTTTGTTCTTGATTCTTCTTTTTTTCTTTTTTCTTCGACGAGATTCGTAAAAGTACGTGTTGTCTAACTGTGAAGAAGGCAATTACAACTAAACATGAACGAAATGTTGGTCGTCGAAGTAAAAAGACTTAATGAGAGACCTTTGTTGGAATTGGGTATGAGAGGAGAGAGGGTATGAGAGGAGAGAGGAAGTGATGAAGATAATTTCAGTATTATGAAGAAAAAGGCGTGTGAAACTGTGAATAGTAAAAGGCAAATAGTAATCCCCTTTATACTTGAGGTACTTCTCAAGTCTCTAAGTCTAGTGCAATTGGGATATGCCCCCATATTAAAATACAGTAGGGGGAAATGTAAGATGTACACAGAATATGGCAGATTGAATCTTAGGGATCACTATCTTGGAACAACGAGTTTGCGTGCAAAGCCTCATTTTGGTTGGGAAGAAATTTTTAAAGTGCCTCATGGTTTTCCCGATTTTACACTTTCTGGACCTTTTTTTCCTCGTTTAAGAGGGACATAAAGTTTCAGCTATTAATCATGATGTTTTACCCGTTAGTTTAACAGAGATTTCAGATTCATGACTAACAACATTAACTAAATAAGTACTCATTTGATTAACCTTAAACCTTAGGTCTCTGTTTCGGACTCATATCCTTCATAAAATGCAGTAAAACTTCAAGCTCCAAAATGTAAAGGGCGCTTTTGCAAAGTTTCCCCTCATCATTGTATGTGACATAATCCAGTGATTTGTCACTTTTTGAACAGTTTATTAAATTTGGCCTTGTTAGCTTGCTTGTGCCCAGGAGTTGGGCTTGTGTTGGATGAGTCATCTGGATTGCCTCACCGGCCAAACTGCTGCTTTGGGATGCAAATTAGCATATGGTAGTAAGAACCTCTTACCCATACATGGTTTTCACTTCTCAACTGTTGGATCTGCAGCTACATCGGATGAGATCAATACGGATGCAATCAAAAGCCTTTTCAGAAACTATGTCGAATGTAGTATAGCACTAATAATCATGAATCCTGAATGAGTTAGAATCATGAGCTATGGAACATAAGAGGCATTTGCTTTCTACATTTTGCCTTGACTTGGCTTAATCTGTAGGTTAAAGAATCACAGGCAGACCACTGTTTTTTATTGACTTTCTACGTTTAATGTGTCCCACTCTCATTCTGACTCTGGAATCTCACTAGTTTTTTTATTTTTTCATTCTCCAGAAAAACAAAAACTGAATACGGGGTTAGGCAGACCACTACCAGTTATATTAATCAAAAAGATGTATATTAGTGCTGCTCTACTTATCATTATCTAGCTGGGAAAACAATCCCACAAGTTATATCTACTAATTGTTATGACTTCCGCATGGATTTGTTTATAATAGAGGTTGCAACTTATTTTTCCAAAATGAGACTTTGACTTGCAAGGGTTTGCGTGTTTCACACATGGTCAAGCTTCCTGCAACGCATTATCTATCAAAAGACCAACTTAGATCGCGTCTATGAGGTCAAATAATTGAAACTTCCAATAAAAGTACAAAATAGTATTGATGCTAGATTGTCTGTGCAGTAAATTGCACATGACTGCTTGCGAATAGTTGTGGTAACAAAGAAGAAAACCGGTAAAGATCACGTAGTATTTACTCATACTGGAGGTCCAATTCGGTGATTTAAGAATCTGGATGCTAAAAGTTCAAAGGAAATTCTTCACAGCGTGACATAACAAATGTACAAGGTAGAAAGGGAGCACGAGAATGCTATTACTTCATTAAGAGATAATGACATGGCTCATGCTACATTCCAACTAGACAGATTGTGGCATGGTTTGAACATGCAGGCATACACACTCATATACGTACATGTGTGTACGTACATATATAGCAGTACATTCATGGCATTAGAGTTGACAATTTCTTTGTTAGCAGCTTCCTGAATAAACCTGCATCTGAATGCTGGTGAGCGTGTAGAATGTCATGGCAAAACACTTGTTTTTGATAGATAAATGTCATACCAGAACACTCTCTTAGGAGTGTTCACATTTTGGAAATAGACGAGACTTTAAAAATGAAAGCATCAATAACGAAATGACATGAAATCACAAGCCTGAATAACTATTTATCCATTTCAATACATAGTGGTTCCATGTTGAACTTGAAGTTAAATCACCACAGAAGATCCATGAAGACAGGTTCTGAAAAGGCAGTCCCTATCCTTTCTCTCTTAAGTATTAATTGATTTTAGTGGTAGAGATTAACCCAATAAAGCCAGATAGAATCATAATAGGTCGCCAAACACTAGGCACTAGTACTTACACAGTCGCTACCATTCCAGACTTCATAAGTAGACGGTTTTCTATCTTGAGCACTCAGTGGTAACTTGGGCATATAGCAAGCATAAAACATTAAGCAACTGACATCATAACAACAGAACAGATTGCTTCAACTAGATGATTCAACTTGAAAACTTTCTGAGAATGGATTTGAATCAAATCTTGGCCGCAGTATTGGTACCAAAACAACAATATCACTAGGGAAAATAAAAGAGTGTCACGGATACGAATTATACGTGATCATGAATGATGCAGAGTAGTACCTTTAAAGCAGCCCGTTTAAGAGAGCTTGAACGAAGATAAGATTTGACCAATTTATAAATCAATATGTCCAAGGGAACTGGTCGACTCTCCACTCGAAGCCATGGGTGGGCTGGCAAGTGAAACAGATGAAAATAGACACATTTTCATTAACTCAATCAATACAATTGTTTCAACATGTAAGTGACAAACAGAAAGCTTAAGTAAGAAGAATAGATTAGGGGGAAAAGAATTCATCACAAAAGCTCCACTTCAAATAGCAAGAAGAGGGTCCATTAGCATTCTACATCTATCAGCAGTAAACCTACTCAAAGCTTTTGCAGCAGTCATTCTTTTACGGTGGTCCTTATTGAGAAGCCGCTTGACAAAATCCCTTGCTTCAGGAGATATTGAGGGCCATGGTGCATCATCAAAGTTGGGATCTTCCCTAAGGACAGCATGAAATATCCCAGACTCGGTTCGAGCCCAGAAAGGTCTGCTACCACATAGTAAAATGTATGTTATAACACCTACACTCCAAATGTCTGCTTCCATACTATACGACCTATGAAGGACTTCAGGGGAAACATAGTATGCGCTTCCAACAATATCATTCAATCTTTCCTCTGCATAAACAAAGAATTTCAATCTTATCAAATATACAGAATCAATCTATAGCAGTCACTGGTAGACATGTCACAAATTGATTCGGGAACAGCTAAGAATCATTGAAGCTATTGCAAATTATGGATGCTTGTTTTAGAGGAGTCAAAAAAGCATAGACTTGATTGATGACCACACTCACGGAAGCAACTACATACTGCTCCATATATGTTCACCACAGGAGAATAGTGGAAATTGTGATTCAAAGGTATGACCTCCATGATTTCAGGAAATTCTCCTTTAGCTTATTTTTTCAGTATGACGTTAATGAAAGCTAGAAGATTAGGAAGGCCACTGGAAGGGGTCTAATGGGAAAAACCATACAACATAAAAAAAGAAAACAACTACAACAACTAAGCCTTTTCCCATATTAGACGGGGTCGGCTACATGAATTCTTTGTTTCGAGAGATCTCTAGCATGTGCCATGTCAGCAGTTAACTCACAATAAGCTAGATCATTCTTTATTGTTTCTTTCCAACACTTTTGTGGTCATCCTCTACCCCTTTTAATACTTTCCAAATTTTGTTTTTCATACCTTCTTAGAGGTTAACTCCGCTCATGTAAGGGATCACCCTTGCATTGCCGGTCCCAAGCCCGGATAAAGGATGAGGGTTGTGTTAGGCTTCCGACAGCCAGCGTAAAACTTCGTCGGATTTCTACAACATGGATTACAAAAATTATGAGCATTGCTTTGGGGCGTCCCCGCCTAGCGACGTGCTGCAGAGCCCGAATGCAGTAAGAAGTAAGCAAGGGCCACTACATTTTCGCCCGAATGTAGTGAATCAATTGCAGAGAGGGTTCCCACATCATGGACGGGTGTGGGTAAAGAAGTTAGTCCCGCTACATTGCCGCCCGAATGTATTGAAAAATTTTCAGAGAGGGTCTCCGCATTTTGATTATGGACGGATGTGGGGGGTAAGGAAGCTAGTCCTAGATAATAAGATTCTTATTGGTTCTTGGAATATCGGAACATTATCGGGTAAGCTAATGGAGGTGGTAGATACTATGATTCGGAGAAAGATTCATATTCTATGTTTACAAGAGACAAAATGGGTTGGAGAAAAAGCAAAGGAGATAGAGGATACAGGTTTTAAATTATGGTACTCAGGTAAAGAAAAGGCCCAAAACGGAGTTGGTATTATCATAAATAAAGATTTAAAGGAGAGTGTAGTAGACATACAACGATATGGTGACCGAATCATGACATTGAAATTAGTGTTAGGAGTAGAGGTTTTGAATATAGTTTGTGCTTACGCACCCCAAGTAGGACTAGAAGATAGTATAAAGACAGTTTTTTGGGAAGAGTTAGATAAGGTGTTTCAAAAGATTCCACAAAGGGAGATGATTTGTTTAGGAGGAGATTTAAATGGACATGTCGGTAAAGAGGCATTAGGATATCAAGGGATTCATGGAAACTTTGGTTATGGGGATATAAACGAGGAAGGTAGGGAGATTTTAAATTTTGCTATGTCATTTGATCTCTTTATAGTTAATACAATCTTCAAAAAACGAGATGAACATTTAATTACTTATAAGAGTGGCTTATCGCAAACACAAATTGATTACTTTATTTGTAGAAAAAAAGATAGAGCGTGTTGTAAAGATTGTAAGGTAATTCCAGGAGAAAACTTAACCACCCAACATCGACTTTTAGTTATGGATTTACAAATAAAAAACTGGACAAAGAAGAAAAGAGTGCATCGAGCTATCCGGACTAAATGGTGGAACCTCAAAAGCGAGAAAGAAGATATATTTAAACAGAAAATCCTTTAAGGAGATGTTTGGAATTATGTTGGTACACCCTCTGATATGTGGAACAATATGGCTATACATATTAGGAAAGTGGCAAAAGATGTGTTAGGGGTATCTAAGGGAGGTGTACCGGCACAAAAAGAAGCTTGGTGGTGGAGTGAAGTAGTACAAAATAAAATCAAGGCAAAGAGGGCATGTTACAAATTACATTATGCTAAGAAAACTAGTGAAACTTTAGAAGCTTATAAGAAAGCAAAGAAGGAAGCAAAAAAGGCCGTTAGTGAAGCAAAAGCTAAGATTTGGGATGACTTATATAAAAAACTCAACTCAAAAGAGGGTGAAAGAGATATTTTTAGGATAGCTAGGGCTAGAGATAAGAAAACTAAAGATCTTAATTATGTTAGATGCATAAAAGACGAGGATGAAAAAATGCTAGTGGCAAATGATGATATAAGAAATAGATGGAAAAACTATTTTTATAATCTTTTTAATGAAAATAAAGATGTTAGTATTAGTTTAGGAGATTTAGCCAAGTCAGAAAAGTATATAAACCATAATTTCTACCGACGTATTCAAAAGAATGAAGTCAAAGAGGCTCTTAAACATATGAAGAGTGGTAAATCGGTAGGACCAGATAATATTCCTATAGAAGTTTGGAAAATACTAGGAGAAATAGGAATCACTTGGCTCACAAGACTATTTAATGAAATATGGAAAAACCAAAAGATGCCCGAGGAATGGAGAGCAAGTACACTTATACCCGTATATAAGAACAAGGGAGACATTCAAAATTGTGCGAATTATCGAGGTATCAAGTTAATGAGTCATACTATGAAATTATGGGAAAGAATCATCGAACGTAGGTTAAGACAAGTATCAAGTACAACAGAGAACCAATTTGGATTTATGCCAGGTAGATCTACTATTGAAGCGATTCACCTTTTGAGACGCCTTATGGAACATTTTAGAGCAAAAAAGAAAGACCTTCACATGATATTTATTGATCTAGAAAAAGCTTATGATAGGGTACCGAGGGAGGTTCTTTGGAGAACTTTGGAAAAAAGAGGTATCCCATTGACATATATTAACCTTATAAGAGACATGTATGATGGTGCAAAAACATGTGTGAGGACTCATGAAGGAACGACAGACTTCTTTGAAGTTAATATTGGGTTACATCAAGGATCAACTTTAAGTCCATACTTATTTATAACGGTGATGGATGAGTTAACAAAACATATTCAAGATGAAGTACCTTGGTGTATGTTATTTGCAGATGGCATTGTATTAGTGGAGGAGTCTAAGGAAAAAGTTAATAGAAAATTGGAACTATGGAGAGAAACATTAGAAAACAAAGGCCTCCGACTTAGTAGAACAAAGACAGAATATATGGAATGTAAGTTTGATCATTTGGCTACTTCAGAGGACATAGAAATTAAAATTGGCACACATTGCATTCCCCAAAAGGAAACTTTTAAATACCTAGGGTCAATTTTTCAAAGTGATGGAAGAATTGATGGAGATGTTACACATAGAATTAATGATGGTTGGTTAAAATGGAGAGGAGCATCTGGTATTCTTTGTGATAAGAAGATACCTTTAAAATTAAAAGGTAAATATTATAGAGCAGCAGTTAGGCCTGCCATGTTTTATGGTTCTGAGTGTTGGGCAGTTAATCATCAACATGTACAAAAGATGTCTGTGACAGAAATGAAGATGTTGAGATGGATGAGTGGTCATACAAGAAAAGATCATATACATAATGAGGTTATTAGAAACAAATTAGGAGTGGCACCAATAGAGGATAAAATGAGAGAACATCGTTTAAGATGGTTTGGACATATAGAAAGAAGATCAAAAGAAGAACCTGTAAGAAGGTTAGAAAAACTAAATTTGGAAAGTATTAAAAGAGGTAGAGGACGACCACAAAAGTGTTGGAAAGAAACAATAAAGAATGATCTAGCTTATTGTGAGTTAACTGCTAACATGGCACACGATAGAGATCTGTGGAAACAAAGAATCCATGTAGCCGACCCTGTCTAGTATGGGAAAAGGCTTAGTTGTTGTTGTTGTTGTTGTAGTTGTTGTTGTATTCCTTCTTAGAGGTTCTTCTGATCTTCTTTCTATATGTCTAAACCATCTTAAACGATATTTTCTCATTTTATCCTCTATTGGTGCTACTCCTAATTTGTTTCTAATAACCTCATTATGTATACGGTCTTTTCTTGTATGACCACTCATCCTCAACATCTTCATTTCTATCACAGACATCTTTTATACATGTTGATCGTTAACTCCCCAACACTCAGAACCATAAAACATGGCAGGCCTAATTGATGCTCTATAATATTTACCTTTTAACTTTAATGGTATCTTCTTATAACAAAGAATACCTGATGCTCCTCTCCATTTTAACCAACAAGCATTAATTCTATGCGTAACATCTCCATCAATTCTTCCATCACTATGAAAAATTGACCCTAGGTATTTAAAACTTTCTTTTTGGGGGATGCAATGTGTGCCAGTTTTAATTTCTATATCCTCTGAAGTAACCAAATGATCAAACTTGCATTCCATATATTTTGTCTTTGTTCTACTAAATTTGAAGCCTTTACTTTCTAATGTTTCTCTTCATAGTTCCAATTTACTATTAACTTTTTCCTTAGACTCCTCTACTAACGCAATGTCATTTGTAAATAACATACACCAAGGTATTTCATCTTGAATATGTTTTGTTAACTCATTAATCACCATTATAAATAAGTATGGACTTAAAGTTGATCCTTGATGTAACCCAATATTAACTTCAAAGAAGTTTGTCATTCCTTCATGAGTCTTCACACATGTTTTTGCACGATCGTACATGTCTCTTATAAGGTTTATGTATGTCAATGGGTTACATCTTTTTTCCAAGGTTCTCCAAAGAACTTCTTTCGGTACTGTATCGTAAGCTTTTTCTAGATCAATAAATATCTTGTGAAGGTCTTTCTTTTTTGCTCTAAAATGTTCAATAAGACATCTCAAAAGATGAATCGCTTCAACAATAGATTTGCCTGGCATGAATCCAAATTGGTTATCTATTGTACTCGATATTTGTCTTAACTTACGTTCGATAATTGTTTTCCACAATTTCATAGTATGACTCATTAACTTGATACCCCAATAATTCTCCCAATTTTGAATGTCTCCCTTGTTCTTATATATGGGTATAAGTGTACTTGCTCTCCATTCCTCGGGCATCTTTTGATTTTTCCATATTTCATTAAATAGTCTTGTGAGCCAAGTGATTCCTATTTCTCCTAGTATTTTCCAAACTTCTATAGGAATATTATTTGGTCCTACCGATTTACCACCCTTCATATGTTTAAGAGCCTCTTTGACTTCATTCTTTTGAATACGTTGGTAGAAATTGTGGTTTATATACTTTTCTGACTTGGCTAACTCTCCTAAACTAATACTAACATCTTTATTTTCATTAAAAAGATTAAAAAAATAGTTTTTCCATCTATTTCTTATATCATCATTTTTCACTAGAATTTTTTCATCCTCGTCTTTGATGCATCTAACATAATTAAGATCCTTAGTTTTCTTATCTCTAGTCCTAGCTATCCTAAAAATATCTCTTTCTCCCTCTTTTGAGTTGAATTTTTTATACAAATCCTCCCAAATTTTAGCTTTTGCTTCAATGACGAACTTTTTCGCTTCCTTCTTTGCTTTCTTATAAGCCTCTAAAGTTTCACTAGTTTTCTTAGCATAGTATAATTTGTAACATGCCCTCTTTGTCTTATTTTATTTTGCACTTCACTCAACCACCAAGCTTCTTTTTGTGCCGGTTCACCTCCCTTAGATACACCTAACACATCTTTCGCCACTTTCCTAATATGTATAGCCATTATTGTTCCACATATCACAAGGTATACCAACATAATTCCAAACATCTCCTTGAAGGACTTTCTGTTTAAATATATCTTATTTCTCGCTTTTGAGGTTCCACCATTTATTCTCAATAGCTTGATACACTCTTTTCTTAAATGATGCTTTTTGAAAATCATAAAGATGTTTTCGGAAAGAAAACTCTCTTTTTATGGACAAGTTCAAATGAAATCCAGCTCAACAAAGCATTTTCACTTAAATTTTCTATCTCAAAGGACTAATGAAGGAAATATATAATGTCAATCTTAACAATTCAAATTGTTAAAGAATGAATCTGCAAGTTGGATGTGGAAAAGGCTTATGCTCATGTTTGTTGTTTGTTGTGACTCCTTAGTATACCTTTAGGATATGATGGTTTTTGCACCATGTTGAAGAACTGGATGGCTAGTACGTCTCTTTCACTTCTATCTCAATTTTGTTTGAGGCAAGGGGATGTCTTACTTCTTTTGTTATTTATTTTGGTTCTGAAAGCATAGAGTGGCATGTTGTGCATGAGAGTAGCTTATTGGATAGTGTGGTGAGCTGCCCTTTATTCTTTGGCACGTTTCTATTGTCTTTTGTGGGGCCAATGATTACATTTATGTTAGTGGTGCATTCTTGTGAGGTTTGAGGCAATCTCTGATTTAAGAGTCAAGTTACTTAAAATGGGTTGATGAGAGGTGTTTGGGGTCTATATTTTATTCTCAACTTGGTTGTTTCTTGATCACGGTCTTTCTCTAGGTGCTTATTTTAAAGAAATGTCTACTTGGGATCCTATTGTAACCAAATTTAAGAAGAAACTATCACGATGAAAGCAGAAACTATTTGTTTGAAGCTGACTGTTTAACTCTTATAAAGAGTACTCTACTGAACTTTTTGATGAACTTTCTCTTTTGTTTTTACGTTACTAAGGTGGTGAAAAGATGGAAGGCATATAAAAGTGGTTTGTCTGCAGGCATAAAAAGGAAATTTTCAAATTCAATCACTTGCTGAAAAATAAATGAGCATACTTGTTTATGAAGTTATTTATGTGATTCTCTTTTCTCTATGTTGTGTATTCATAAAGATATGCATAGTAGACTGAAATATCATGATATGGTAAGATTCTTCCTATTTTTGTTTGCTAGAATATGAATTTATATTGATCATTTTCATAAGTTAATTCTAAGCTTACGTAGATGGAAGTAAATCTTTACTTCTATTTGGGGTATTTAATTTCAAAATATATATAATTTAATAGTTGAAATGTTATTCAACTGCAGATAGCGATAACTGGTAAAGTGACAAGGGAAGAGAGAGAGAGGGCATGGAGTGAGCTGCAAATTGCCGCTAAAAATAAAAAAGCAAGGCCATTTTATCATGCAGCTGACAGACATGGACTCATGTATGCAGGTAGTGTATTGTGTTGATGGATGCTTTGCTTTTCTTTCCATGTGATCCTGGATATTTTTTTCTGCCTTACCTTTCGACAAACTTTCAGTTCAAGTTGTCTTCATACATTAGGAACGCTTCTCAGGTTAATGATAAATTTCCTCTCAGAATATGTGATGGTAAAGCCAGAGGAGTTAGTTTTTCTCTTTAATTAGGCAGGTTGATAGAAAGTAGTGAGACCAAAGTTAAGCCTGCCACTCAAAGGGAAGCTTCACTCGAATGCTTATCATTTTATACTTTGATCTCATGGAGTTCTTGTTATGCTTTACTAGTTGATAATGATCTATAAGAAGATATTTCCTCATTGGAGTAGCCAATCTATTATTGCTTGAATTCTAGTTATGTTTTCTTTTCCCACTTTTGATGATAAGGCTAGAAAAGGAGCATTGTGACCACATAACAAACTAAACTGAAAATTACATTATAATCTCAGGATATGTCTCTAATTTACTGGTGACTTTTAAAACTTTGTTGGCTCTAGTGCTTCCTGATATGATCTAGTTCCTGGTTTCCTATAATGATAATGAATGGACCCATTGCATTTGACATTTGGAAATTATTCATCTTGTGAATTAATATCGACTGCTAAGTATCTCTCACCCACTTCTTTCCAAGTACTTTTGAACCATCTAGATGAAGTGCTCACTTTTGCTTCTTTTAGTTCACACTTATCTGCCACCTTCCCACACTTTAACCATCCCATGAAGTTTCATCATGTTATGAATAATAAAACCTACAAGCCATTTTGTTCATGAATGTGCTGTGGAGGTATTTTAAACTAATTAGGAGGTGTTCTCTTCCAGTGAGGAGAGAGCATATAACAACTATCTAGTAATATGCTCCTTTAACATTTGGCATGATTTTCTTTGTAGTTGCATCAGAATGTTCGTAATCTTTCGTCTTCACTATTATCCCTTCTTGGGAGAGAAGGGATGACAAACCTTCATGATCTAGTTCTTTATCAACCTTACTGTACCATAAAAGTTTGTAAATTGTGCTGGTTCGATACACAAAAATCTGTATAAATAGATTTGGTGATTCCGTTTTGCATGCTCGCCTGCATACAGGGATATGATTTCTATTGATTGGCTTTCTTGAAAATTTAGTTAATAAGTAGTTTGTTATGATGGCACTTCATTGCTTTTTGGAATTGTGTGTGTTCATGGTAGATAGATAAGACTGTCTCAAGTTATGAGCCTTGGTTTGAACCTTATCTAAGAAACCACTTCTAGGAAATTGAGAAAAAGTCAAAGAGTGAAAAAATGATTTTTTATTTGAAAGATCTATTAGTGTCTCCAAGGGAACGTGTTTTGCATGTGCCCGTTCTATCCTTTGTTACATGTTGGTGCCTTTTCCAATAAAAGTTTCGTGTGACAGGTGGCATGGACTGTCCTAGTTGGAGACCTTTCACTGAAAGAGATTGGAGATTTGGCCATTACAATATGGATGGACTGCAAGATCCTATTAGCCGCTTCTCAAGATTCATTGTTGCAACGTTATTGCACAAAAAGGGCAAGAATGAGCAGTGGGAAGAGAGAAGATTAGTGATGCAGCATTTTGAACTTGGTGTATGATGTCCACCCTCACATTAGGGCATATTCTATAGTTTCTCATAGCTGTATAATAGAATCAAATAACTAGTGCAAGACTTTTAAGAAAGAAATTTGTTGTTCAAACCTGTCTTGTGGACTATATTGTTCAGTTTTCTTATCCATAATGTTTTCATATGGATGTGATCAATAACATGCTGATGAGCATTGTTCTTGGTGTCCATGGTCACTGACGAAATAGTTAGAACTTTGCAACTAGGCACCCAACTGATGAGCATCTAAACATAACGTCAGGTACTTTAGCAAGCTTTCAAATGGTTTTCTTATAAAGATTATTCTGGCATAGTAGAATGCATTAGTTACAAATTCAGAACATGTATGCTGCAGTTGTTGGAGGTGTTCACAAAATCAAGGAACATAACTTGTTATTTCTTCATATGAAATGTTGAGAAGCACAAAAATTTGAACACCTTTTGATGTAGCCCCTAAGTATGCCCTTGTTTACATATCTAGCTTGTCAAGTTTCACAGTACTGTAGTTAGTCGCCTTCAATTGAAAATGGTTATTTGGGTACAAATTGTTGGAGTTGATCTTATAGATGGTATGGTTCTTCAATGATCGGTATTTCAGAGATTGAATTTAACTTTTAGGTTTATTTATCATCACGAGTATTAAATAACTGAATGGAGTGAATCGAGACAAACATTTCGGGATATAACGAAGACTCGGTTTATCTTACACAAATAGGATCGAGTCATAAACATACCAGCAAAGCAAAGATTATGATGTTGTAAATCTAATTAGTGCTACAATAGGATTTGCAAACTCTTTTGAAAAATTAAGAAATGACTCACACAATCATAAAAAAAGTTAGATGAATCTTGTTTAGAATACCACTATATATAGACATAGTAAAGATGTAACTTATGATATGGTATTACAACAACAACAACTAAGCCTGTTCCCATACTAGATGGGGTCGGCTACATAGATTCTTTGTTTTCATAGATCCCTATCATGTGCCATGTTAACAGTTAACTCCCAATAAGCTAGATCATTCTTTATTGTTTCTTTCCAACACTTTTGTGGTCGTCCTCTACCTCTTTTAATACTTTTCAATTTTAGTTTTTCTAACCTTCTTACACGTTCTTCGTTTGATCTTCTTTCTATATGCCCAAACCATCTTAAACAATGTTCTCTCATTTTATCCTCTATTGGTGCCACTCCTAATTTGTTTCTAATAACCTCATTATGTATACGGTCTTTTCTTGTATGACTACTCATCCATCTCAACATCTTCATTTTTGTCACAGACATCTTCATGTTGATGATTAACTGCCCAACACTCAGAACCGTAAAACATGGTAGGCCTAATTGCTGCTCTATAATATTTACCTTCTAATTTTAATGGTATCTTTTTATCACAAAGAATACCTGATGCTCCTCTCCATTTTAACCAACCAGCATTAATTCTATGTGTAACATCTCCATCAATTCTTCCATCACTCTGAAAAATTGACCCTAGGTATTTAAAACTTTACTTTTGGGGAATGCAATGTGTGCCAATTTTAATTCCTATGTCCTTTGAAGTAACCAAATGATCAAACTTGCATTCCATATATTCTGTCTTTGTTCTACTAAATTTGAAGCCTTTACTTTCTAATGTTTCTCTCCATAGTTCCAATTTACTATTAACTTTTTCCTTAGACTCCTCTACTAACACAATGTCATTTGTAAATAACATACACCAAGGTATTTCATCTTGAATATGTTTTGTTAACTCATTAATCACCATTATAAATAAGTATGGACTTAAAGTTGATCCTTGATGTAACCCAATATTAACTTCAAAGAAGTTTGTCACTCCTTCATGAGTCTTCACACATGTTTTTGCACGATCGTACATGTCTCTTATAAGGTTTATGTATCTCAATGGGATACATCTTTTTTCCAAGGTTCTCCAAAGAACTTCTCTCGGTACCGTATCGTAAGCTTTTTCTAGATCAATAAATATCTTGTGAAGGTCTTTCTTTTTTGCTCTAAAATGTTCAATAAGACATCTCAAAAGATGAATCGCTTCAACAATAGATTTGCCTGGCATGAATCCAAATTGGTTATCTGTTGTACTCGATATTTGTCTTAACCTACGTTCGATAATTGTTTCCCACAATTTCATAGTATGACTCATTAACTTGATACCCCGATAATTCGCCCAATTTTGAATGTCTCCCTTGTTCTTATATATGGGTATAAGTGTACTTGCTCTCCATTCCTCGGGCATCTTTTGATTTTTCCATATTTCATTAAATAGTCTTGTGAGCTAAGTGATTCCTATTTCTCCTAGTATTTTCCAAACTTCTATGAGAATATTATTTGGTCCTACCGATTTACCACCCTTCATATGTTTAAGAGCCTCTTTGACTTCATTCTTTTGAATACGTTGGTAGAAATTGTGGTTTATATACTTTTCTGACTTGGCTAACTCTCCTAAACTAATACTAACATCTTTATTTTCATTAAAAAGATTATAAAAATAGTTTTTTCATCTATTTCTTATATCATCATTTGCCACTAGAATTTCTTCATCCTCGTCTTTGATGCATCTAACATAATTAAGATCTTTAGTTTTCTTATCTCTAGCCCTAGCTATCCTAAAAATATCTCTTTCACCCTCTTTTGAGTTGAGTTTTTTTATATAAGTCCTCCCAAATCTTAGCTTTTGCTTCACTAACAACCTTTTTCGCTTCCTTCTTTGCTTTCTTATAAGCTTCTAAAGTTTCACTAGTTTTCTTAGCATAATGTAATTTGTAACATGCCCTCTTTGCCTTGATTTTATTTTGTACTACTTCACTCCACTACCAAGCTTCTTTTTGTGCCAGTATACCTCCCTTAGATACCCATAACACATCTTTCGCCACTTTCCTAATATGTATAGTCATATTGTTCCACATATCACAGGGTGTGCCAACATAATTCCAAACATCTCCTTGAAGGACTTTCTGTTTAAATATATCTTCTTTCTCGCTTTTGAGGTTCCACCATTTGGTCCGATTAGCTCGATGCACTCTTTTCTTCTTTGTCCAACTTTTTATTTGTAAATCCATAACTAAAAGTCGATGTTGGGTGATTAATCTTTCTCCTGGAATTACCTTACAATCTTTACAACACGCTCTATCTTTTTTTCTACAAATAAAGTAATCAATTTGTGTTTGTGATAAGCCACTCTTATAAGTAATTAAATGTTCATCTCGTTTTTTGAAGATTGTATTGACTATAAAGAGATCAAATGCCATAGCAAAATTTAAAATCTCCCTACCTTCCTTGTTTATATCCCCAAAACCAAAGTTTTCATGAATCCCTTGATATCCTAATGCCTCTTTACCGACATGTCCATTTAAATCTCTTCCTAAACAAATCATCTCCCTTTGTGGAATCTTTTGAAACACCTTATCTAACTCTTCCAAAAAAACAGTCTTTATACTATCTTCTAGTCCTACTTGGGGTACGTAAGCACAAACTATATTCAAAACCTCTACTGCTAACACTAATTTCAACGTCATGATTCAATCACCATATCATTGTATGTCTACTACACTCTCCTTTAAATCTTTATTTATGATAATACCAACTCCGTTTCAAGCATTTTCTTTATCTGAGTACCATAATTTAAAATCTATATCCTCTATCTCCTTTGCTTTTTCTCCAACCCATTTTGTCTCTTGTAAACATATAATATGAATCTTTCTCCGAATCATAGTATCTACCACCTCCATTAGCTTACCCGATAATGTTCCGATATTCCAAGAACCAATACAAATCTTATTATCTAGGACTAGCTTCCTTACCCCCCGCATCCGTCCATAATCAAAATGTGGAGGCTCTCTCTGAAAATTTTTCACTACATTTGGGCGGCAATATAGCGAGACTAACTTCTTTACCTACACCCGTTCATGATGTGGGAATCCTCTCTGCAATTGATTCACTATATTCAGGCGAAAATGTAGTAGCCCTTGCTTACTTCTTACTGCATTCGGGCTCTGCAGCACGTTGCTAGGCGGGGACGCCCTAAAGCAATGCTCATAATTTTTGTAATCCATGTTATAAAAATTTGATGAAGTTTTACGCTGGCTGTCGAAAGCCTAATACAACCCTCCTCCTTTATCCGAGCTTGGGACCGGCAATGCAAGGGTGATCCCTTACATGAGCAGAGTTTAACTTATGATATGGTATTAATGACCATAATTATCACTCAAGAAGGTAGCTCTTAATGCCATAACATAGATGATAAATGCTCAACAGTTACAACTACTTCATGTGTTACTAATGATTACAAATATCACTCAAGTAAGTGGATCTTAGTATCAAAATATGGTTGAAAAATATTCAAGAGTTACAATCACTATATGTACTACTAATGAGCACAATTATCACTCAAATAAGTAAGCCTTAATATCAAAATATGGCTGAAAATTTTTCAAGAGTTACAATCACTATGTGCTACTAATAAGCACAATTATCACTTAAAGAAAGTGTCTCTCAATGCCACAATATCACTATAAAATACTCATAAGTTACAACTAGTACACGTGTTATTAATGACCACCATTATCACTTAAGTGACTCTTAATGCTATAACATGACTGCACCCATTACCCTCACTATTAGTGGTATTTTTAAAAATCACCCAACACAATTTTAGATAGATATGTCTTCCTTTTATTTTGCTAAAGGGGTTGTGTATGTCTCGAGTCTAGACAATGACCCTAACCTAGACCGAACCAAAATGTTAAAAGAAAATGACAATGGTGGAGGCAAATAGGAAAACCCTACTCATCTAGGAAGGGGTTCTTTGTGAGCCTTCCTACGCACGAAGACATCTGAGACCATTAACACGAAAACAGAAAAAGACATTCTATAATGCCAATCATTGGCGAACAACTGCAAACAGCCACCATGTGCACGTAAGAGAAACCATTTTCAGATTTTCCCACAAGCAAACGCCCAACCACCCTATAAATGTATGGGGACCCGCCTAGGCTTGCTTTTCACTAAGGACTTTCTATCTTTGTTTGTGTTGCCTCGCTGCTCTACCCACACAAGCGGTCCTTCCCTATGGATGATGCTTCAAGGCCTACTTACCATGACCCACAAGGTTCAATCCCTATCTTCTCTCTGTAATGTTTTATGATGCATGTATTTTAGCTTATTTATGGAGTTTTCCAAGAACAAGATTTGTTGTCCTCCCCCATACTATAAGGTACTGAGAGTCGAGTGTAACCCATTGAAGGTCACCACAACTGAACCCAAACCAACCTATGTTCATTTGAGTTTTTGAAGTTAATTTGTGGGATATTGAAAGCCTTAGGTGTCATCCAAGGGAGATGTGTTACCCAAGCCAACCGCGGAGAGGCCTTGCACCCATTCGAACCACCAAGCATCCAGAAATTTGCCTCTCCCAATATATGCAACAGGTGATATCCCCCGTCATAAAAGGAACACCAAAAACGCTGGAAAAACAAGATACTTTTCTGAAGCATGAAAGAGGGCGCCTTTCACTACCGGGCCACGGTGGCACTCCACGAAGCCAACCGCTACACCGAACCACCATAGGAGCACCGTGCCAAAACCGGCATGTGGGACAAGCATGAACACATGCAGAATGCAGAATGCAGAATGCCAAAGGAAGGAACCAATTGAGTCCGAGCTGAAATGGAGGATAAATGAGATCTAAAACCGCACCAGCTTGGAATTGTTATCTTGACATTTTAGATTTATTTAATCAAGTATGATAGCTAAGATGTGCAATATGAATTGTGAAAAGACTTAAATAACTTTGACCCATAAAAAGGATATACCTAGGAATTTGAAAGTTTTAATTATGAATTCCTTTAGTTTCTGTTCTTCTAGAATTGTTTTATTCTTTCTTTATTTCTTTGAAATTTCTCTTTTTTCTTGGTTTATATTTGAAATCGTATCGATTCAAGCCCACAACTTTAAGCTGATTACTTTGATTTTTCGACCACTTTCACCCATTGAAAGACACCCACATCTGCAATGTTTTAGAGTTACTTTCCACATTCAAAAGTTTTGCTTTTGTCGTTTCTAATCATATCTAAATTCCAATGAGAATCAACATAAAACCACTTTGTTGTTTCAAACTATATCAAGCTAAGTTTTGCATAACAGATTCATTTGGTTACAATTCACCTAAAAACAGGTTTTCTTTTGTGTGTTGGCAGGGATATATCAAATGGTATTAGAGTGGTTTTGATCGAATTTGTGCATGAAAAAGTTCTACAATTATGTCAGGATCAAATGCAAGTTCTAGCGGTATGAAGGATGTTATCTGTCTAAGCAATTTGGATAGCTCTGCGTGGAGTTTCACTTCTTGCTTGACCCTCAATTTGTAGCCATCATGAGAAGATAAATGAGTTCCTCAATGGATAATCTACAAGTCCAGCAGTCACTCAAACAGAGCGACCCACCAATGACCAACTCAACATTAGTGTTGCCTTCTCCCTCAACAACTTGTGCAACCGATCCTCATGATAGAAATCAGTCACGAAGAGTTAGACTGCTTTGTTGTTGATTTTTGAAGATAACAAGGATATAGTTGTTGATAGCCATCAAGGGCTACCTTCCTGCATACTCAACACCATGCATCATACTTACCTCTTCAACATGACTAACAACATATCTACCAGCCTATCACTATCATGATCATATAGGTTGTTGGGATGCATATGAAGTCACAGTAAAAAAAAAGTGAGAAGTTTCCCACTTTGAACTCACATATTTGGTGCAGATGAGAAATACCTATGCTCTCTAACAGCTATCTAAAGATGTAGTTACACAATGTTTTTTATGCATGTAAACTTATTGGAGTCATCAGTTATGAGAAAGTATTGATCACCTTCTATCGGCTACTAGGTGATACACACCAATGTTACCAATGGGCTTGACCCCCTCAAGTGCATACGACATGAAAGGAATTCTCATAAAGTCTTATGTCACTTTGCCACCAATCATCTTAGCAACTCTTATGCCAAAATGAAAGAGTTGAAACAAGAAGGTTTGCTTGAAGAATATCAATGCAAGTTCAAGAGGTTGATACTAGTGGTTCCTTATTTAGGCAAATAGGTTTTCCTCGGCCAATATGAAGCTTGGGCTAAAAGGTGATCTTCACTTGGAAGTCCTTGGCTTTGGTATCGAAAACATATAAGAAGCTTTTCCTATTACCAAATTCCATGAAGAGAGGATTAAGAGTTGTAGTTAGAGTAAACTCTAGTCTTCTAAACAAGCTTTCTTTAAGCTCAGTTCAGCTAGCAAGTCCATAACCAATAATATCAAGGCACTACCTAGGAGTGACTCACTCCATCTCAAATTGAGAAAAGGATAAAAAGGAGTCAATGCTTCACATGCAATGAAATGTGGTATCCTAGACACAAGTAAAGGAAGTTTGAAATATTTTTAGTTGATTGATGAAAGAGATGAATCAATTCTAAACTATCTTTCTTTAAGATGAGTTCATCTAGCAAGTCCATAACCAATAATAGCAAGGCACCATCTAGGAGTGACTCACTCCATCTCAAATTGAGAAAAGGATAAAAAGGAGTCAATGCTTCACATGTAATGAAATGTGGTATCCTAGACACAAGTAAAGGAAGTTTGAAATATTTTTAGTTGATTGATGAAAGAGATAAATCAAAACACTTTGATGCATTGAGTGAAGAAGAAAATGACTCTATGTTCAATGTGGTAGTCAATAACAAAGATATTGTACTTTCTAGACAAGTGTACAAAGGCCTAGTCTTGTCCATGTAAATGTTTCATGCAAGGTTGAAATTTTCACTATTATTATCAAGCAAGTCGACGATATATTAGGCATTACTTAGGTCAAGGAAATTGGGGGTATATTTTGTGACTACACTAATATGTGAGTTACCTTAACTTTATTGGGGTTTATCCTACACCCTAAAAGTCAAAATAATATCATCCCTAGTCAAAGCAAATCCTAAACAATACCTATGATTCATAATGTGTTACCTAAATCTTGTTATTGGGCCATGCACACTTCTACCTTGTATGACCCTCTTGCCAGCAAACATATACTCCTTCTGGCTTTCTCCCTTGTTAATGCGTAGATCCTAAGTACTCCTCACTCCAAAGTCACGTGACATTGCAAAACTTTTTATCCTTGAGTTGTTCCTCTTGTTCCTCTTTATTTAAACCAATCCTAAGGTTGACCCAATGGCTTGTGGTCTTGAATACTATTCTAATGTGTTTGGTGAAGTGAAAGGCCTTCCTTCATCCCAAGCCTTTTATCGTTCTATGATCTTAGAGCTGAACTTTGGTCCTATTTGTATAAAGTTCCACCAGTATGTATATTCTAAATTAATCATAGAGAACCTCATTCATGAGATGTTGGAACAAGAGATTATTTTACTAAGCTCTAGCAATTTCTCTTTATTAATGAAGCAGAAGGATAGTTAATGCATATTTTATATTGATTAGAAGGCTCTTAATGGGGCCACAGTGAAAGATAAATTTCGCCCATCATTGAAGAGTTACTCGATGAATTATTTTTCCAAGTTACATCTTCCATCTAGTTATCACTAAATTTTTACAACCTTGAGAATGTCTAAGAACTACATTTCATAAACATGAGGGCCATTAGAGTTTTTGGTGTTCTTTGATAATATTTTGGTTTATTCAAAATCTTGAGATGATCATCTAACTTATGCATCTCATATTTTATCCATACCTTGAGCTAATCACTTAGTTCATCAAAATGTCCGTGTCATTTTGTATAGGAGTTCATGCATTAGCTGGAACATATTGTCTCAAAAGAAGGCAACAAGGATGATCCTGTCTAAAGTTGAAAACATGCTCTCTTGGCTCATGGTTAAGGCCGTGAAGTCCTTGTGGTTAAGAATAATATGTTATATTAGGATAGCAGTTGTTTTAATGTAAGAGGAGCATCCAACTGCACACATGAGCAAGACAACACGAACCCACAAGATGAGGTAATTTTTTCAGCTATTAAGAAGTGGAGAAAAAATCTACTTTATAGGAAATTCACCTTACCAACCAACTATAATAGTTTGAAGTTTATTTTAGAGCAAAGGATCACTACTCAACAACAGCAAAGGTGGATTTCTAAGCTTTTTAGTTATGATTTTAAAATGAAGTAGAGGTAATCATAGCCTAATTGTCACTGCACTCTTGCACTAAAGGAGGACTAACTCATGGTGTTTTTCATCATGCACTCTGGATTTTCCAAATATGTACAAGACATCTAATAGCTCACCTCGAATTTGGTGGAGTTTGTGGCCAAGATGCTGAGCGACCCATCTTTCTATTAGCACCATTCAATTTGTGGTGACATCCTCCAATGTGAAGGTGAAAACTTGCTTCACAATTCTTGTTCCTTTATTGATTTTATTCTCAAAGCATACCATGACTCACACATAAGAGAACAAGTGACTGTTTTTGATACCTATCAAAGAATAAGACTGATTTTTAATAGGGAAGAATGAAAAATTGAGTCCTTGAATTTGTTAGAAAGTGTAAGACTTGTCAATATAAAAAATATGAGTCGAGTAAGGTTTTCAACACTATAATACATTTACCTATACCTTTACAATCTTGAGAATTGATCTTGATGGACTTCCTTTCAAATACGTGCTAATAGTAATTAAACTCACTTGATATTGCATATCATTCTCAAACTGATGACCAAACTAAATTCTTGAGACATACCTTATATGATTTTACCAAAGTAACTCATTTTGAGGCTCTTTATTTGTATGTCACACATTTCCTATTATATATGAACGTGGTAATGCATTAGATGAGAAAGTTGATGTCTCTTTATGCAAACCCAATAACATTTTGAAGAGATTAAAAGAGAATATAACTAGAGTTTTTAAGAGTGTATGAATGCTCAATTTGATAAGGGCTGATTGGATCATGAATTTGAAGTTGGAGATTGGGTATGGCTCAAGTCTCATTCTCACCAAACCTTCAACCCAACCTAATTGCCAAAATCGAAGTTGCTTCTTAACTATTCGATAACAGCAAGAAGATTAGTAAGTCAGTGCATGAGATTGCATTGACTAAAAGGGTCAATGTCCATATGGTATTTCATGTATCTTGCATCAAACCATACATTGGACAACCTCCACAGAAATGTGGTAGACCAATACAAGAAGAGCAAGGCAGAGATGATTTGACCCGCTGAAGGTCACTAGGACCAACCTATATACAGCCAAGTTTTTGAAGTTAATGTTAGCTGATTGAATGCCTAGGCAATACTTCATGACTTTAAGGAAGGAACCTGCCAAGTTGGAGTTGAAGTGGGAGATGAATCGGACCCAAACCGCGAAAAAGTGGGTTCATGGGATGGTGGCAAGCCCATTGGATGTGCACAAGGCTAGCTGGTCCATCTTATGCAGTCAATTGAATTAGATTTATGTTTATTAGAGTTTGTTAAAGTCATTTTAATATTTGATGCTTTTTTAATTAAGTATGGCAACTATCTTATTAATTTCAAGATAAAATAAATTGTAAAAAAATTAAAATACCCTTAAAAGGAATGTACTTGGACAAAACTAGTTAAACCTTGGTGGGTCATGCACGTACGTGGAAGAGATCGGATAAAACCTCCTCCCTTAAAAAAATGCCCTTGAAAAGTTACTTTTGACAAGTTAAACCCTTGTTTAGCTAGGCCAACTTTATAGCTAAAGTAGTGAGCTAGGTTCTTAGTCAAAGTTTTACCATCTTTGACAAAAATGACCTGAATTTTTCCTCCACTCTTGAAAGTACATCCATCCCGTTTTGAATTAAAAGAAATTTCTTTCAATTTTTATTGAATTTTCAACGAAAAATTCATTTAAATTGTATTTAAATAATTTCTTTCATGAAAAATTCTTTTAAATTTTTTTGATTGTTTAAGATCTCCTAAAAGTATGAAAGGAGTGGAATCGACTCCTCAAAGATCCATAATTGATTGAAGGTAATCTTTCTTGATCTTGTAGACTTGGTTATTTTGGAAATTTTAAACTCCCAAAGTTTTGAAATAAGAATTTTTTTTTGGGGTGCTTACGAATTGAGTGCTTCTGTCACCACCATGTGCGGTTTTGTTCTGGCTTTCGCCACTTCTCTGTTGAAGTTGAAGGTAATCTTTCTTGAGCTTGTAGACTTGGTTATTTTGGAAACTTTAAACTCCCAAAGTTTTGAAATAAGATTTTTTTTTGGGGTGCTTACGAATTGAGTGCTTCTGTCACCATGTGCGGTTTTGTTCTGGCTTTCCCCACTTCTCTGTTGAAGCTTGATTCGGTAGTTCGTTTCTCCGAAGTCTTATACGCACTTCTTTTTATTTTCTGTCTTTGAATCTCCTTCGATCTGGCTGCTCATATTTTGTGCCACGCTTGATACACTGTCACTTGTATTATGGACGCAGTCGTATGGCCGTGAATGGGACAGATTTGAGTTATTATCGTTATTACTTTGTAGGCACAACCAGGTCGGTATTTCCCAATGAGGTTCATTATTGTTTGATGCATAGTTAACTTTCTACTTGATGATAACCTTGACTGATTTCATTTTTCCTTGTCACGGGAATTGCATTCTTGTGCGTCAAGCCAGCTTCGTATTCAGGTGTTTCAGCTCATTATTATAGTGAATTTACTTTTGTAAAATTGAGTATGAATATGATCAAGTAGTAGAACTAATTATTTTGTCTGTTAGATATAAAGTTAGTGGTAGGCAAGTTGGCTAAACGAGTAGCAATCTCCAAGCCTTCAATTTGAAAGTTCTTTGAGTTGAGCCCTGGCTAGGAGAGATGTAACTCTTTGTGCCGTTCTCTTTTATAATTGTGACAGCCTTAACAAGGCGTTCCTAGCTTGCAGATTTGCGAAAGAATTCCCATGGTTCACAATGAGGTTGTAGAGACGTCCATGTCATAATTGTTGTAAACATACCGTTCTTCATTTCCTTCTTTGAGATTGCATACATTTGGAACAAGCTTATAGAAGCAAAAATAAAAGCATAATTTACCATAATGAATGATCAATTATAGAATCGTGATATCTAGAATGACAAAGAGCACCAGCCATTTAATTGATCCTTGCCTTAGTGTCACGTAATTGTTGAATGAGCCATGTTGGCGTTTGATATTCAGTCAGAAGTTGATGCTTTTGTAGCTAAAGATTTAGATAATTAAGTTTTGTGTATTTTCTCTTGTTTCAACGTTCACTGCTTATGTGTAAGAAGTTCTAATACTGCATTGTTGGGTCAAGAAATTGTTGAATGAGCCATGTTGGTGTTTGATATTCAGTCAGAAGTTGATGTTTTTCTAGATAAAGATTTAGATAATTAAGTTGTGTATTTTCTCTCGTTTCAACGTCCACTGTTTATGTCTAAGAAGTTCTAATACTGCATTGTTGGTCTCATACTACTTGAAGTGCAGACTGCAGATGTTTCTGCCGAATCCATGCACACTTGCCAGCGAGTCATATTTCCATATGTTTTGAATGATAAAAACGATGAACTCTAACTGATTTCAACTTAAAGAAAAACTTGGTTGTTTCTGCACTATCCTCTGCCCTTGAAGTCTACAAGGAATCGTAGGGAAGAGGTTGAGCAACTTCATTTGAAGGAACCTTGTACAAACAGTTAACGTGAAGAGGGATCTCTCCCTTACCTGCCTTTTTGAGAGTCAACCTGTTGCATCGCTAAAGGCTCTCCTCCAAGAGTTGCCTGCTATGTATCTTTGAGGTTCCCAGCTGTGGGGCTTCCCCACGTGTAAAACCACTGAGAGCCCCGGAAATCATCAAATCTAGGTCGCTCCTTGTATGTTCCTGTCCACCTTCTTGAGAGAAACCGTGGGCGGTCCTTAAGCATATCCTACAAAACTCTGAATTGAGAAGCCTCCTGTACCCGTAATGAGAAATCAAATAAGGTTCTTTTCCTCTTCCATCTTTCTCTATCCCTCTCTACCTCTCGTCCTCCATGGCGTGCGTTATCTTGCGGGCATCAACATACAGAGCTGGTTCGCATTAAGTTAGTTGTGCATCGGCCAATTGCAGGTAATCATCTGTCTTGGCTCGTTGAGTTCTCGCTTTAATCTTCATCTTGACGGTTCGTCTGTGTGCAAGTCCTTGGCAAATCCATTGAGTTCTGGTTCTGTCCTTTGGTGTGAGTGTTAATCTTGCATTAGCATCGACGTATTCGTGTTCCTCCTATGTCTTTCGTAGTGTAAAGTTCATGTCAATTTGTCAACCTGTGCTTTGCTGCCCACGTTCCTGTCTAGCACATAGCCTTAAAGCCTATTATTCCTCTGCCAATCATTTAGCTCAACCTTAACCTTTTCCCCACATGCCTCTTACCTAACCATCCCCAATCGGTCCCTACAGCCATTGACTCATCTTCCACCCTTAAGCCTTAGAACGTTTGAACCATATACCTGTATCCAATACTATGCCCTAATCAAGCCTTCACCATTGTCAACCATCCAATAATCCAACACCTTGGTTTGTAGGAGCCCAAACCTGACCCAACATCCCTCCCCTTTTCAGTCCTAGCCATCGCCTTAGTAAGCCTCTCTTGATACAACCCTTTAAACCAGTCTCGGGCATAATCGGATACAAACCTGTGTCTGGATAGACCGACCGGATCGAACTCAAAACCGATTTGAGCTTTAAACCTACCTAAAACCAGTCCAACATATACCTCACATGCAGGTCTTACCTTTTAGAATCTAGTTAGCTACCCAAGCCTACGCCTACCTATTGAGCCATACCGGTCCTGGGATAGAGAAATCGCATCTCATAGCATACCCCAAAGCACACACCTCTTCACCTTTGACCAGTTTAGGGCAATCCTTAGCGAACGATAATTGATGCTTACTCACCCGAGTGGGAAGAGTTATCGCAGTAAATCCTGACCGGTCGTACATTCCATAAATTCATCGGATTATAATTCAGTAGAGATTTTAATTCTTTCACAAGAATAAAGCTCCATGAATATAACTCATCTACATGTTGTGGCATATAAACTACACTAGAATTCTTTACATGCAAATAGGGTGTATGTCTCTGTGATGCCTCAAGTTGCTAAACGAAAACAATATTTTTGTTGGGAATTTGAAGAATTTAGAAGAAGGCGGAGTACTTGGTACCTCCTTAGTCCTTAGAGTAGTCGAGGACCTTATAAGCTGAAGGAAAAACGTTTGTCTTATCCTCATAGCACCCAATGGTTCAATATACTAATAGGTCTCTGAGAGTGGATAGCAAGATACAACTCTTAAAAAAGTAAACAACCCACGAACAATGAAGTTAATGGAACAGTTAGATTATCGTCAATCTCTGTGCTTATTGGAAGAGATTCAACAATTGATGCTATTAAAGAAGCAATGAGAAGACCCACTACGGTCGACCAACTACCGTCACACAGACCGAAGCTTGAAAAGTAGTACATGTACCTGGAAGGCATTAGTTTGGAGTCACTGATCAGATTTCAAGAAAGAAACAGGTCATAAAGAAAGACAAGAAGGTATAAAATGGGATTAGATGTTTTGAGCTCCTGTAGCACGTAGAAACATACCCTATAGATGCTAGAAAGCCAGCAATGAACATCGACAGAGTGCCAGCAAAGGACTTTTCTGTGTTGTAAGGAAGCTTTAATGTACCAAATCGCCTTCCTACTATGTCAGCAATGCCTAGATTAAGAAAATATAAAAGCCACTAAAAATAAGGCAGTGCACACATAGTCAAGAAGCACGCATTCATGCTCATATTCAAGAGAAAATGCAAGGTATGCCACTAGAAGGATTATTTATGCAACAGAATACTCTGCAGTAATCAGAGTCATGGCAGTGAAAATGCCACTGATGGATTTCTAGGCAAATAAAATTGAGTCGGCCCATGCAAAATTGCAATACTGTATTTCGACTATGATAATGCAAGCACCTACTTGGTAGCACTCTAAGGTATTAGACACCAAATTCTCAAGAAATCAATCGGATAAACTTTAATCATTTACTTCTTTCTAAATAACCCCTGCTGTGATGAGCATTTGCGCTGCATAGTGAGGAGTCACAGGCCTGGATAAACGACGGTGATTGATTAGGCAGCCCACAGCCTCACATAAAACTTATTGGATTTTATCATGGAATGGGATCTCTCAAGTGGTAGCACATTGAATTCCATGGGAACCCTGAAATCAAGAGAAAAGCACTATTCGGATGGATGACCAGCTGGGAAGATCTTGCATTCAACCCCGTAGTGGAACTACTTGGTTAAGTTTTTCTCTAAATAATTTAGTATTACTTTTACAAATCGCTACTTTTCTAGATGCACAAGCAGTCAGCTGAGCAACTTCTTTAAGTGGTGAGATGCATTATTTGAATAATTGATGCTTGAAACAGTTTAATGTAATGATTCTAAAGTAACAATCACATTCATTGGCAGGAATATCAGAAAAGTTTACCATCCCCAGCACATAGATTACAGATTGCAGAAATCGCAACAGGAGAGGTTCGCCAGAATGCTGCAGTGGCAATTGTTATAGTGCAAGCATAGTAAAGTGGCCCCTTTAGAAGTTCCCTATGATATCATGATATAACAAAGGCAAGTGTATTAAGCTTGCTGTTCAAGATGAATTCAGTAGCATTCAATCATAAATGTGTGCTGCCAGTCAAAAAAGGAAATCATGTTTAGCATATACTGCAGGCCGATTCAGTGGCAGATACCTGCGATCTCCATGTCTGCTCATAGATTTGATCATCGCTTCATTCTTGAGTATGCCCATTCCGATCAAAATCATCTGAACAACATTAATCGCAGGAGCAAATGCGGCCAGATAAGATGCCCAAGTTGCTGGACTGAGAGAACAGACAAAGTCATAAGCAATACGAATTGGGTTTGATAAAGAAAGGAGTGGCACAAAGCTACCTGAAAAGAGGCCAGTAAAGCATGAACACCAGCCCAACACTTATATGAACAAGCTTGCGGTTAAGGATCTATTGAAAAGAAAAGATTCATCAAAGATAATCTTTGATAGGTGCAAGGTGGCAACCTGATCTTTTAGAAATTACTCATTCAGATGTTAAATCATTGAGAGATGCAATATAAAAGTCGACATTGCAGACAAATTGAGAGATTAAACCATTGAGGCATGCAATATAAAATTCTAAAAGATGAAAAGAAAAGATTCATCAAAGATGAATAGGTAATCTTTGATAACTGCAAGGTGGCAACCTGATCTTTTAGAAATTACTCATTCAGAGGTTAAATCGTTGAGAGATGCAATATAAAACTTGACATTACAGACAAATTGAGAGATTAAACCATTGAGGCATGCAATATAAAACTCTAAAGATGAAAAATATGAACATCTTAAAAGCTCACCAATACAAGCACAGGTTTATGGAGTATTTTCACACACAAGTGGCAGTTTTTACACATTATTATAAGACAACTAAGCCTTTTTCTCATACTAGACGGGGTCGGCTACATGGATTCTTTGTTTCCACAGAGCCTTATCATGAGCCATGTTAGCAGTTAACTCACAATAAGCTAGATCATTTTTATTGTTTCTTTCAACACTTTTATTGTCGTCCTCTACCTCTTTTAATACTTTCAAAATTTAGTTTTTCATACCTTCTTACAGCGGAAAAAAATGATCAAGTCGAGCAATTATGCACTTGAAGATATCAACATGTCTGAATAAAGTGCGTAGGCATTAAGATGACAATGCATCAATGAGTACAAGGGCCACGCCAGTCTGGGGATTATATTTCAAAGAATGATAATAAGAAAGCATGCTCTGAGACAGATTACCAGATTTAAGACAATTTCCTAGCCATTGATGTGAACCAAAATAAAGTTTATGAGGTTTTCTTTTACTTTTCAGAAAAGAAAAACAACAAAATGTATGATATTTAACACAGGCAGGAAACTAAACCTTTCTGTGTTTGTGAGAAAGAAGGAGAATACTGAACATTTAATTGAAAATCTAACAAAAAGAAGACAATGTAAGCTAAAACACAAAGCGATTTAAAAAGGCAGAAGGGGTATCGGTAACATGAATAAAGATTTGCATTTTTCAGTTTTCTTGTGAAATATAAAGACAATTTCAATTATACAGCAAGGATTTTACTATACGACCTATCAATGTTACGGGTCGTCTGGGTGGAAGGAACTCAAATGCCTTGGTTATTTTCCTGAATTGAAAGGAAACTATCAAAGTACTCCAGATTCATGAGCAAGGGAAGTATCATTTCTGCTACAAAACCTACTTAAAAAGGATACAGCTTCTAATTGCAAACCAATTGAAGTAGCGGAAGAATGTGAATCTCTAATCCTCACAAGGGAACTAATAATTTCTACTAGAAAACCTACGTAAAAAAGGATAAAGCTTCTAATTGCAAACCAATTGAAGTAGCGGAAGAATGTGAAGCCCTAAATCCTCAATTCACATGTTCCTATTTAATAGGAATCAACTTATACAGATCTTGGAAACATGACACTCATTTGCCCAAGCAACAACCCGAGTTTGCAAGGTTCTTTTAAGTATGAATAAACCCAAATTAGATCTACTGTGTAACATTCGGATAATCTCCAAGTATGACTAGGTTCATGTTTAAATTCTGATTCCCTATATGCTTGTATCTCAATCACAAAGACCGATTCTTTTTCACAACTGCAGGATAAAACTCATCCTAGTCTTGCCTTGCTTGTGTTACATTTTTTCACGGATGACACATAACAGTAACAAAATGGAGAACATCAGTTCCAACTACATGAGCCTGCAGCTCCGAGAGGTTTAGCATTATGGAAAGGGCTCCAGCTGCTACACGGGCCGTCAGGGTTTGATCCACACAGGCGCTACACCCTGCAGAAGCTGATTCCCACCATAGCTCCAGTGGCGAGGTTCATGGGCTGGAGTTTTATGGAGACTTCACTCAGAGTTTCCAATCAAAAATAGAAAAACTACCTGAAACCCATGATTCTCTATACTCCCAATTTGAATCCCTAAAACTATGCTCATATTCCAACGGAAACCCATAACCAGCGCAGAAACACAATGTCCCTCGAGAAGGAAACAGGTTAACATGAATTAAACTGACTAAACCGAATCTTCTAGCCATTACCAAATTTTTTAGAGCAAAAGATCGGCACTATCCAAACAAAAACAACTACAGTGATCCTTGAGCTAAGTTGCTCAATAAGATATTTGAATCATCACCAAGCCTCGTACACGTGAAAAGTCTGCAGTTTTCCCTTCTTCATTAACGTGTCTGAACTTCCAGATTAGGAAATGGGGAAGCGGTTTCTGGCTAGGAATCAAGATTCTCTGACGAATAAGCTTCAATAAAACGGTAAATTCCGTCCCCTTCATGTCAACTATCCTCATTGGCTTCAGTGTTTTTTTTTCTAACTCATTGGAACTAATTAAAAGCAAAACCAGGACTTGTCCACACTGTGGGGTTTGCTACATGGATTCTTAGTTGCCATTGAACTATGATCTTGCGTCATTCTCTAAGTAAGTTGACAGAATCCATCGTAAAAGTCCCGAGTTTTATGCTCATTGTGACTACCGCAGCCTCCATTCTCGGGCTTGGACGTTTGAACCAAAACCAACTAATACGAATCAACCACAGGAAGATTCTGTATCTCCCGTGATCCACTTATAAAGGGGTGTTTCCTTGCCCATCCCAGACCCTTGCCCCAGAGTCTACGCCTGCATCGGATTCTTGACTCCTCACCTAGCATCCTAATGCCTCTCAAACTACGGTTGACCTCTTGACGCCCCTCTAGTATTGTCTAGTGAATAAAAGCAAAGTATTGAGAGAGAGAGAGGGAGAGAAAGAGAAAGGACTTGGTCGAACACCCCACGCTTAGCAATCTCATCCCAGAAACGCAAAAGAGCGAGTGCTGATACGGCTGTGACAGCAGCAACGGCAACGTCATAAGCCATCCCGTCGCCGGAAGAAACAATCGTTGTCGGCATCGAGACTCTGGGCGCAGGAATCCTCCTTGGCAGAAACCAATCAGACTCCCCACGAGGACCACTGCCACCAACAAGCAACCTTGTTCTAAGGAACGAAGAAGATTCTTCCTTGGTGTGGAGAAGGCAGGGGTTAACAACTAGCTGCAAGTCTGACCGGAGAAACTTGGGGCGCAGGAAGAGAAAGGTCAGAGGGGCTGAGAGCGTAGATGGAAACATGGAAACTGGCTGTGCAGGATCTCCCTCTTCATCGATTGGATCATTGGAGGATAAATTCATCCAAAGTAGGATAAGTGAGCCGAGTTTCTTGAGTCAATCATCATCATTCATGTCTCACGACTAAACAAGATCAAACCACGTGTCTCGTCCGAACGTGTGGACACTATGGATGGACATGATTTTTTTAGACGAATTGGCTTGGCGAATCATCCTCGATACCAAGTTTGAGGTTGTATTGGATGAGTGAAACGGCAGCAAAATGTGGAGTTCCACCCAATGATGCATCATCGTCAATTCTATTATCAAAAGGATGTCTTGAATCTTGTGACCGTATCTTTGGGAGAGAGTGATATCTCATGGTCAATATGTTGCCTATCTCGAGCTACTAAAGTCGGAGTACATAATGATTTGAGTTGGATGGATATTTTGTGGGGTAGGAATCATATCCCTCTCGAGGTTGGAAGACCAAGCCTGAACGACTCCTCGAGAGTGGAGCAATGGCTAGAGAAATCTCAACTGTCCACTTGATTTATGTCTGGTCATTGGCCGACAACTCGTATTGAGAAGTGACATGCTCAAGGAAGGAGGACCCAACATATTAGGCAGTTAGAACGTATTGGGTTTACTAATGATCATGAGAAATAGCTAGAGAATCATTACCCTCTAGTCATTGTTGACTCTAACAAGGAGTTGGAACCCACATCCCCAAAGACAAAAACAAACTTCTCAACCAGACATACCTTCAATAAGAATGATGGATTTGAATTCATGTGATCTTTTGACAAGGGACTTTACTAAGGTAAGTCATTCAAAAGTGGATCCAAAGGACACAAAGTCTAAAGGGTGTTGGCATTTTCTACTCAAAGACCTATAGAAATGGGTTGAAGCAGTTATCACTGAATGGAAAAATGATTGAGTGGCTTTACATGATCCTGAGAAAGAGAACACAAAATAAAAAATTGAGGCTTTAATTTGTTATCTCTGAAGTTATGAAAAGATTGGAGGCATCAATTAGCAATGACTTTAATAGGAAGGAGTTACTGAAGAGGAGGACCATTTCTCGGATGAGACGTATATATCTTATCAAGACTTCAATGATGATTTTGGGAACCATTTGTAATTTTTGGAAGAAATGATTATTGTTTTGTTGAGAGTTTTGCTCCAGAAAGAAACTCATGGCTGATTCCGAAAGATGACTTTTTGATAAATGAACCCGATTGGTAGCTCTGGTTAATAATGTTGATATTTTGATGATATTTGAGAGACCACAAATGTTATTGGAAGATATTTAAGACCATTATACATTATCATAGAGGGGAATAATCACCTTTTTAAATGAGTATTCATAGATGATGGCATTGTATTGAACGTAATGTTGAGTAATATATTACGGTAGATTGGCAAGACACCTTATAATCTAACAAACCTCGAGATGTTTGATTTCTGAGAGAAATCATCAATTACCATGGGAGTAATAGATGTCAAGCTAAAAGTCAGATCAAAGACTTCAACTCCCCTTTATTTGTGGTTGATGCTAATCTACGTTATTCTCTACTCATAAGAAGAGTTTGAATACATTTAAATTATTGTGTTTTCTCGATACTACATAGAAAACCAATGTTCTAGATGGGTGAAAAAGTAGAAGTCATCGATACCAAAGAAGGTCCTTTTGTAACTGATGATAAGGCCTCTAAGGCCTTATTTTATTCACCTTGGGTGAGTTAAATTTTTATGCCTAAAGCCTTAAAAGAAATGTGATCCTCTCAATTAACTATCTAGAGTTTCACTTTTGACTTGACTGATCTATGAAAATTAACTAAAGTAACTCATTGATAGTAAGTTTGAGGCTATTTGAGATTGTTTCCAATGGTTTTAGGCATCTTATGTTTAATAGACTTGAGAGGACATCCATTGAATTGCTTGGGGCAAGTAGAAAATTACCGTATTCTCGCGATTCTGCCAATTTTTAAAAGAAAAACATCATTCGACTATCCTAACCAGAAGGATGAGCTGATTTTAATCTTAGTAGACCCTTAAATATGCATATATAAGGAAGTATGATGGCATTTGAGAGAGCCTTTTCATCATCTACAAACACATTGGTGTAGCCAACGCCTTGGTTACGAGAGAAGAGGATGGCTGTCATGTGCAGTGAGATCATGCTAAGAAGGCAGCATGTGAAAGTTTTATTATATCTAGATAAGTCAAAGTTCATCTTTACTTCTCTTTGATGTGTAGACCGAGTTTTAAAAAATTATCATTTTATTCATATTGTTGATGTCTAGGGCTTGGTTATGTTCGTGTAAGGCTACTAAATGGTCTTCAATATATTCTCCAAAAAATTGCCAACAGTCACTTGCACCTAGAAAGTTGAATCCCATATATTGAAGACATTGCGTAATATATTTGCTTGTTTTTTATTAGTTTCATATGTACAGATTTTATTAATTCAAAAATGATAGAATGATTTGACTCCATTCGTGTCAGCGATCTCTCTAGCGGAACCTGCTCCAACAACCTTTAAGCTTAATCTCACCATTATGGTAATGCAACGGCAAGCGAGAGATAACACCACTATCCACTGAGTTATCGCCGGTCATATGGGTGATGTTACTCGCTCGGTTCTTTTAATGCATGTCATGTTCAATCATGCCAGTAAGTAGCGCTTTATTTTAATGTTCTACTGCACAGAATGATGACTCGTTACGGTAAAGAACCATCTGAAAGGCTCGATGACAGGTCACTACAACAAACAATGAGTTGCTTGGACATGATATTAGTGTGATCATAACGATCATATGATTCATTGAGGAGACACCGAATGACCACGATGGTCACAGCATCATCTTGGTTGGTAGTAGACAATGGTGAAGGGAACGAAGAGTGTTCACATCAGAGTCACTGTTTACACCGTGCGTATGCTCTTTGATGTATAGTCATGACACTTTACACTTAACGTTGCCATTAGCAGTATGTTTTGTAGTAAGGCCGTGAGTGCTAAGAAAAGAGCTTCACTGTCACTATGCAGATTATGTGGTAGATGATGACTGTACAAAGTGAACACACACCATACTTTTCTAAAGACTTCATATTTACATTGAATGAGTGGTTACCACAGAACCACCCTAAAACCAACATAAGAGCACTTGTTTTCTGGAGAACTGCAATCCTTCCCTTGATTTATTCTTAACGCCCATCAATAACACTTTACAAAGAAAAAAGAAAAAGAAAAGAAGTTCCGGGTATTTGTTTTGGGTCCAGTTGGAACAACCTTGAATCTGACCCAGTTCATATTGGATGTGTTTGGATCAAGTCTGCTATCGGATTCATGTTTGCCTCAATTGTTGATCAGGGTCGAGTCAGTCTAACCGAAAACCATGTTCTTGATGTTCTAATTGAGTTGGATCCGATTGGATCCAAATCCATTGAACCCAATGTATATCTGTTATGGGTCTAGTTTATTTGGTTTTGGATGGGAGTCCATTCCAGAGTTGAATCCATCAGGCATATTTGGACCAAGTTGGTTCTATGGATCTGACTTCATTAATCCCTAGTAGATCTGGATCTCTTATTTGTATATGATGGTATTTCTTAAGATCCGATTATGATCTTTTTATTAGTTTGGACCCATTTTGGTCCTGATTTGAGCCCAATTCAAAGCATTAGCTTTGTTGTTAAATAAGGTTCAATATCGTAGCACATTTATGTGTAATGTCAAAAATCATAAATTTGAAATGAATATTTTGGATCTAGACATATATAAGTTGGATATTACACATGTGTGTGCCTGCATACCATCATATGAGTATGTATAAATGGTATCTTATAAATATTAGAATTATCTAGATACCAATATGTGTAAGCTCTACACTAGACGAAGTGTGATGACTCTTCAGAAAAGGCTTTTCATCATCTATAAGTAGATGGTGCAACCAACATTCTAGCTATGAGAGAAGAGGGTGGCTATGGTGTAAAGTGAGATCAGGTTAAGGATGAAACATGTGAATCAAGTTACGTTATATCCAGATAAGTCAAAGTCTACATCTATTTCTGTTTGATGCCCACAAAGAGTTTTAGAGAATTATTATGTTGCCCATATCCTTGATGTCTATGGCTTGACTATTTTATGGAAGTTAACCAAGTGATCTTCAATGTATCCTACATGAAATTCACCATCAGCCACCTATATCTAGAAAGTTGAATCCAGCGGGGAATTAAGTCTAAATGAAAGTGTGAATATCAAATGTCTTGAAGACACTGTACAATATTTTTTTTGCTTGTTTGTTGTTTGTTTGTCATGGACAAATATTATTGATTGAAGAATGATGGAATGATTTGATTCCACCAGCATGGGTGATCTATCTCTAGCAGAACTGACTCTGACATCATTGAGGCATACAAGCTTCTTACTTAATCTTCTTAAGATATATGATTGGAATAAAAAAGCAAAAACCAAAATATCCACATTAATCAAAGTATAACATATATATATATATATATGTACACTTTTAACTTTTGTTTAAGTGTCAAACTATATGTGTGTATGTTCGTGTGAACTCAAGTGCAATGTCCTTTAATAATTTGAAACAATATTACATAGTTTGAAGTTTCCATTTATATCACCGAATTTACGCCGTGCAACACAACAAATTGCTTTCAATTGAATTATAGTAGGAGGCAACCTGATATTAAATCGCCAAAGGTGTATCCAGAACGATGGCCCAACAGGAGAGCGAGTTGGAATGCTCTCAAACGGCCGGACTTTGGCTGCTGGTGGGTGCATGGTTTCGGCCACCTGTTGTAACAAAAAATCCTCTAAAGGCAGGATAAAATAAGTGGGTTTTACTTTGGGGAATAGCCGTCTAAAACCATCTTAGGCCTTTTATCAAGGGTGCATTTCTTTTAATACTAGTGAACTCTGTTTCATGGAATTGGAACTCCGAAGATAGGCCATCTTTGGTTAAGAATAGCATTGGAATGGTGCCCAAGGAAATGCTTATGCTGCGTTGCTATACAGAACACGAAAGTATGATATTTCTTTTGGATCCCAATGCCCAAGGGAACTAGGTACTCTGGTTCAAGACAGGTTGCCCACCTATAGCAAAAAGCTCTTCCAGCGCTGGTTTTCTCCATTCAAACACGTACTCCAAACCTTGCTTAAGGGGAAAAGGTACCGAGCCACTTGAACAAACCTTTGGGATGACGCAGAGCACCTTATCTATCTTCAGGTTAAAGGCGTTTAATACACGAAAAATTCGTGTGAAAGATATCTAGGTTCATGTAGATATCGACGAGCTGTCAACCCAACCAACTAACAGATAGTATCTAAATAATTAAATCGTAAGTATATAAGTAATTAAAACGAATGCCGTTTCTTATTGGCAAGCTGATAGGGCAAGCTAGCATATGCTCACCCTCGTTTCATACATACTCGAGACCTTCAAGTTGCAATTTTTTTTTTGAGTCAGTGTTTTCGTCAGGAAGGACTCAATTTGAATGACACGATTAGTCCCGCTTTAGATGTGTGTACAAAGTGTGGGCGTATTAGAGAATGTCAACCTATGTTCTTAGAGGTATCTAGATAAGACTCAATGACGATTGTGAGTTCTTGAGAATTTCGGCTGTCTCCCTTGCTACACCTTGAGAGATCGAAATAGATCTTGGTGTGACGAGGTTAACAAGATTGTTTCCAAAGTGAGGAAGCCATTATCCTGTTAAAGAAAGAGAAGCTATTACAACCTACGGAAACTAGCAGGCTATGTGCGACTACTCCTAGAACTGGACAACGAACAAATTCTGCCTCTTGTTTGTGTGTTTGTTCATCTTCTATTTTCTCTTTTTATAGTCTCTAGAATAATCACTCTCTCATCCGTCAATTCATGCTTTTTTAGACGTTTTCCCCACTTTTAGGCCACTATTTGTCCACTTTCAACTATTAGCACCTTGATAATGTTGGGGCTGCAATTTCTTTTCTGGAGTCGACTATCGAAATGTTGTCGGTTCTTTTTCTTTCTTCCATTCTCTATTTCTTCTATTTTGTGTAAGGAGTCGTGTATTCTCTTATAATCCTACAAAATGAGATGAGAGAGAAGAAGAGAGAGGAGAGAGAGATAGGGTCGAGGTTACCCGCAGAGAGCTTCTTCTAGTATACATTCATTTTTTCCTCCTCCTCCTACACTTGGTGCTCAACCTGAAATTCGTGCTGCTATGACTTCAGAACAGTTGCATGATCAGGCAGACCTTGTAGTGAGCAAATGGTTTTATGATGCATGCATTCCATTCAATGCAGCAAACAGTTTTTATTTTCAAACAATGGCAGATGCAATTGCTAACATCGGTCCAGGATACAAGATGCTCTCCTATCAGAAGTTGAGTGGAAAGATCTTAGATAAGACCATCATAGAAGTTCAAGAATACTGTTCAACATTGAGAGTCATGGAAGGAGACAGGTTGCACTATCATGGCAGATGAATGGACAGATAGGCGAGAAAGGACCTTGCTAAACTTTCTTGTATACTGTCCTAAAGGACTTATGTTTTTGAGATCTTTAGATATGTCAAAGGAGAGGCGCACTGCGGATATTCTATAACAAGAATTTGATACAAGAGATTGGACTAGAGAATGTAGTCCAATTGATTACAGATAATACAGCTTACTACAAAGCAGTTGGGAAGGAGTTAGCTGATATTTGTGAGACTTTCTACTGGACACCATATGCAGCTCATTGTTTAAATCTCATCCTTGAGGACATTGGTGAGATGGATGAAATAAAGGCAGCAACTAAGTGTTGCCAAGATATTATAAAATTCATTTACAACTATGCATTTGTTTTGTGTATGATGAGGAGATATATAGAAAGTGCATAGCAATTGTGTATCATACATCAGTATTTTTGTATATTTCTTTTGTATATATACATGACTTTTTCCATCGTCCGAGTTTATCTTTCTCAGCTTTCCTTTTTAACAACCATTTTGTTTCATCTAGGAGATGTTTAGGACCTTTTGAAAACGAAAATGGTTTTAGTGTTTATATTTTTGAAATGCAACTCATAAAATCCGAGAAGAAAGCCCTTCTTCTTGTATTTCATGGTTGTTGTTAGTAATGGTACCAATAGTGGTCACCCACTACTTACATCTCTCACTTGGCCACTAGAGCTAACCTTTAATACACTGGTTTTACCTCCCACTACTATGGGGTATACCAAGTTGTATCATTTTTTTTTGTTGAAAGTAAGTTGCAACTTTTATTTGTTATGCGGTTTTTTCACAAATAATGTGTTTTTCCTTTATAACTCACAACAAAGTGTATTTTCTATACTTATACACTAGGCATATCTCATCCCCATATGGGTGATATATTTAGTAAACAATTCTTCTAAGATGCCTTTTGTTAAAGGGTCAACCAACATATTAGTAGTTGGCATATAACATATAGTTATTTCATTTTTTTGAGCATATCATGAACATAGTGATATTTAACTGCTTGCTTCTTGAGCTATCAACTCTACTTTTAATAAGAGTAATTGTTGTATTGTTGTTGTAATAAATAACAACTGGCTCGTTGGTTATATTCAGCTTCAAATCATGTTTGAAGCGGCTTATCCAAATAGCACTAGTAGCAACCATACTGCAAACGACATACTCAACCTCTTATGTATGCAATGCTACACAACCTTGTTTCTTGTAAGCTCAAGAAACTATATCACCAACAAATAAAAATATTTGACTAGAAGTTGATTTGGTGTTATCTTTGCTCCCAACAAAGTCACCATCTAAGTATCCTATCACTTTTAGTTGATTTACTTGAAAACAAAGTTTGAAGTCTTCTGTTCTTTTAAGATATCTTAGAATTCTTTTCATATATATCGAATGCTGTCATTCAGGATTACTTTGATATCTACTCACAAAACCAACAACAAAGCTGATATCAGGTCTTGTACACAACATAGCATACATCAAACTACCTAGTACTTATGCATAAGGAACATTAGGTTTATTGTCTCCTTTACCAAGATAATCAAACTTACTCAATTTCACCGCTTTCGCAATAGGTGTAGATTCATACTTGCATTTACCCATTTTTAACTTCTTGAAAATATAATCAATACATCTCTCCTTACTTAAGCATAAAAGTTTAGATTCTCTACAACAACAATAACTAAGTCTTTTCCCATACTAGACGGGGTCAACTACATGGATTCTTTGTTTCCATAGAGCTCTATCATGTGCCATGTTAGCAGTTAATTAACAATAAGCTAGATCATTCTTTATTGTTTCTTTCCAACACTTTTGTGGTCATCCTCTACCTCTTTTAATACTTTCCAAATTTAGTTTTTCATACCTTCTTATAGATTCTTCTTCTGTTATTTTTTCTATATGTCCAACCATCTTAAATGATATTCTCTCATTTTATCCTCTATTAGTGCAACTCCTAATTTGTTTTTAATAACCTCATTATGTATATGGTCTTTTCTTGTATGATCACTCATCCGTCTCAATATCTTCATTTCTGTCACAGATATCTTTTCTACATGTTGATGGTTAACTGCTGAACACTTAGAAGTTTATATTCTCTATCTTGAGAAATATTTATACCCAGGATATACGATGCTTCTCCTATATCCTTCATTTCAAACCGACTTGGTTTTGACAATTATCTCATTGTCATTTGCAGTTAATAATATGTCATCTACACATAATGATAATATGACAAAGTGGCTCCCACTGTTCGAGTCATATACACAATGATCAAGTTCATTAGCCACAAACTAAAGTTCAATAATGACATTTTAAAAAGTCAAATACCATTGATGAAGTAACTGTTTAAGGCTGTATAGAGATTTTTTCAACCTATATACTTTATCCTCTTGGCCTTCAACTATTTATCCTTCGGGTTATTGCATATATATGATTTATCTAAATCTCATTTAGAAAAGCAGTTTTTACATCTAAGTGATGTAAATCCAAATCATAATATGTTGATATCGCTTAGATTATTCTTATGGATGTAAATTTCACAACATGAGAATATGCTCAACGTAATCTATCCCATCCTTCTGCGAAAAATCTTTTGATATATGATAGGTCCCTCTAGAGTCAATCCACCAACTAGTCACTAGGCGATCCATATAAAGGTACTAAGAAATGATGTAGATTATGTCATGCTTATCTGTTGGGCCACATCATTGATTGTTTCTATTATTAGTTTTCTTGTTACGATAATCTCTTTTGTAGTGCCCCATCTTACCACAGTTAAAGCATTTTATCCGAAAAGCGAATTCCTATTAATTCTTAAAGTTTTAACTCCTTTGGCTTTTATTCTTGCCAATTTTCTTATTTGGTTTTCTTTTATCCTTGTTGTTTTTGGAGCTAGACTCTAAATCATTTTGATCAACTAGCAACCTTTCCCTTTTGTTTTTGTTTATAAGTTCTTGTTCAATTGCTAGTTTCAGTGGGAGTTTTAGAATGGTAAAATCTGGCCCAAGTCTAAGTGTTGTGGTTATCATGTTCAACAAAGGGAGTAGAGTATTTAGAATCATGGATATCTGCATTGGTTTATAAATGAATGACTTTGCTACAATTAAATCTCTAGCCATTACTAGCATTTGGTTAACATGTTCAACTACATATCACCTTCTTTAATTTTATAAGAATTATATTTCTAAAGGAGTAGTTGTACATACAACTTAGGTATAATATTATATTTAGTAGTCAGAGAATCAAATAATTCTTTAACAATCTCATATTCCTTAAAGACCCTAACAAAGTCATCTCCCAGTAAGTCAACATTATGGTCTTGGCTATAGTATCATCCTTTAGAAATTTCTTATTTTTTTTTCTTCATCGGTTGCAACTGAAGTAGGGGGTAAAATCATTTCTCTTAATACATAATCAACTCATTCTAAAGTTAAGTCCACTAGAATTCTCCTTTTTCAAGTTTGAAAATTTATGTCATTTAACTTTTCAATCTTAGCTAATTGAGACACAAATTCTAGAAGTCATTTTAAAATTTTTAGTAGATACAACAAGTAGAGATCCTGTATATTTTTTAAATAAAAAACATAAATCATGTATGAGATGAATTTACATAAGACATTTCATAAAAAATCAACAACAAAAAATAGTCAGGCACCTAAATACAATATCTACAAATTCTAAGTACTGAATTGTAAATATTTTCAAGCATTGTACTATAGTTTATTAACATGTAGGTACCTTTTTAGAAATACAATAAAAACTAGGGAGTAATTATTTTCAGGCATTGTACTGCAGTTTATTTAACATAGAGGTACCTTTATGAAAATACAATAAAATCCAAGATTATATACGAAAAATATTGTTCTTAGTATTTCTCAAAAGTACAGGGGTAAACTTGTACTTTTCTAAGGTGGCATAATGAATAATCTATAAAACTGAGAGGGGTATATTTGTAAAACTACCTAAATCCCAAGTTCTCTAATTTCATAAGAGTACAACAATCTTTTCACATCAAAATATCTTCACATTTTGATAATTTTGCCCCATGATATTTTGTAGTTTAAGTTTTCGTATAGGGGTAAAATGATAACTTCAACTCCAAAACCGCTATGGTTTTGCATAAACCCATCTGTTTAAGTATGAAGGAGAGAGAGAATCTCAAGAGAGAGGGTGTCCGAGAGGGTGATCGGTCGTCAATAGGCCTTCGCCACTAGCCTGGCCTGGTTGTCGCCTCTAGCATGATCCAACTTTTGACTCTAGCCTACCTTGACTTTTGCTTCTAGCTTATGTTCCTCCCTTTCTTCCTATTCGGTTTTACCAAAGAGGGAGAGAAATAGAAAGAGAAAACAAAGAAGAGGTCGCCAACGGTTCTTTTCCACTCGTATGGCCTTCTCTGTTTCTTCTTTCTCTTTGCTTGGCCTCTATGACATTCAAGCCATGTGTTTGTTTTTCAAGCCTGTGACCAACCTAAGGCTACCTTCCAAGGGTGGCTTCCGGCTGTCTCTGCATCTCTTCTCTTTTTTTCTCTTTTTTTATTTATAAAAACTTATGCTGGAAAGTTTTTTGGCTACATTAAAACTACTCTCACTCCTTTTTTTCTTTTACAAAACTGACATACTTGTTAGAGTTGTCGAAGAGCTTCAATGCTTTGATACTAGATATTATTGTTGCAGTTTCTTTTTCAGAACTGATTGTCGCAGTGTTATCGATTCTTTTTCTTTCTTCCGTTGTCTATTTTTTCTATTTAGTGTACTGAGTCTTGTATTCTCTTATATTCGTATAAAATAAGATGAGAGAGAAGAGGAGAGAAACATAGGGTCAAGGTTACCCTACAGGGTTTTCTCAAGAAGATCGTATTGTGTATCATACATTAATGTTTTATGTATATTTCTTTCGTATATATACATGGCTTTTCCATCTTTAGAGTTTTGCCCTATGGGCTTTACTTTTTAACAGGCATTTTGTTTTATCTAGGAGATGCTTAGGACATTTTCAAAATAAAAATAGTTTTAATAACGTTTATATTTTCGAAATACAACTCATGAAATCCGGGTAAAGGCCCTTCATCCCCACATTTCATGGTTGTTGTTAGTAATGGGGCAAATAGTGGTCATCCACTACTTACATATAATATACTCGATTTACTATTTATGTGCCTTATTACTTATTTACACGATGAATTTCCGTGATAAGAGTTAGCAACTTAGGCATGCAAAGGAAACTGTGAGCAAATCAATTGCAATTTGGTTGTCGTTCCACCCCTTGAACCGACAGCCAGAAGTATAAAAGCTCCAATCCTATCAGTACTAATTGGCGGTTCGCCCGTTTTTTTAGTAACTGTTTAGCAACCAGATCGCTCTGGCTTACTTCTTGTTCTTCTCTTACACTTCCAAGTTCTTTGTTCTCGATCTAGTTCCCTTTTCATCACAAAATTTGATGTCTTCTTTCAATAAGCTTTAAAAGCGAAGCAGAGCAAAAATTGTTTGAACCATAACTGTGACTGGAACCTAAGAGGGAGAGGCTCTAAGACGGTTTAGTTTTCTTGTGTAACTTGAACCAGTGATGTCTATTGGGTGGTTTGGCATGCAAGTTCCTGGAAATTTAAGGAGACAGCTGCATCCCACCTCCTATTTCCTGCACTTAAGCTAAAGGAAATAAAGTATCTGCAGCATTCTCATCAGCATGACCGTCTTGCTTGGTCCGGCCGTCACCGCGGGCTTACGTGACGAAAAGAAATCGTCTGCCAAGTCAAGATTCTCCATGACATCTTCAAATGTCGACAGTATTTAATTTCTTTATTTGATGCGAAAAATAAAAAACTAGAACACGAAGGATGCAAATTTGGTTGATAATATCTTAAATTCTTCCGTTGAAATGGGGAGGCCGAAGCCAGTAAGCTCGCACAGGGAATCGAACTCACACCCACCTTCTGGTGTTGTCCGTAATCCTTACGGGTGGGCTAGCGCCCCGAGTTGCATGTCATGTGAGGTCCGTTTATGAGAAACACGGCCTCAATACCTACTGGATTCTAAACCCATTGTAATGGGGAGGACGAAAACAAAGGACCTTCAAAGTCAATCTTCTACAATGACATGCCAAATATAAACAACGGCATGTACATTCTTTATTAAGTTATCAAGCTTAGACATGGACTAGTCTGCAAGATCAAGACACTACAATGCGTCCTACTTGTAACTTATAACATCAGCTACGACTGTTTCTATTGCATTTAATTCTTAGTTTCTTTCTCCTGCAAGGGATTCTTTTTAAGCGTCATAACAGATTTGACCGGTTCCAAAAGTCAATTTGAGAAAAATATAAGTTTACCAAAAAAAAATCACTACATGGTGCCACACTAACAGTTAACTCAACATTCTTTATGGTTTTTTAACACTTTTGTAATATTTATCTTTCTCTTGTAACATTATCACAATCAAGTTCCTCATACCTTCTTACCAAAACTTCTTTTAGTCATTTTCTTACGTATTATAACTCTCAATTTGTTTCTAATAACTTGATTATGTATATGATCTTTCCTTCTCTAATCATCCATCCATCTTAGCAATTTCATTTCTTTAACAAGAAAATCACTACTTAAGAAAATTCAATATTTTGAAGTTGATTTCTTCTTGCTTAATACAGCCAAGAATCTGTCTGAAGGGATTGTAACCAAATGGGAACACTCTGGCAGGTAGCAGACGGACTATAAGAATACCATTCTGAAGAGCACTGTTTTAGTGCAAGCTGACGGCAGAATAGGCCTTACAGCTATCTGAAGTTAATAAGAAAATAAAGGTCATGAACCTAGCTAAACCAACGAAGTGCTTGGTGCAATATCGGTTGTCCAATTACTCTTTACTTGCCAAGTCATGTCTAATCACAAGCTTTAGGTTGAAAGATAACCCATTTAAGTATTATACTATAAATGCCTCCTAATCAAGCACCGAAACGATTGATAATTGTGGAGATTTAAAGTTTTCAAATCGAAACTTCCCAGGAATTTGGCAAGAGATAGAGGAAAATCAGTGGGACTTGAACCACCTAATGAACATCTTAGAGGAAAACTTACTTTTGAATCTTGAATTAAAATGCCGGGAACGTTTTCTCCTCCAAACAAGATGCTGCTAACCTGAACATAAGACATGCGGCCTCTGGTTTTTGTCTTAAAGTCAAAAGATGGTATCGACCCTTAGAAGCGATATAATCTTGAAAGATAAGATAACAATGTGGAGACAAGAAGGTTTCCTTTTAGCATTTGATAAGCAAATATACATTACGGACTCCGACGCCTAATCACAGTTGAGTTGAATAAAATGAAATCGTGTAGAGTTTTGTTCCTTCCCGGATCATTTCTTTCTCTTCCAATCAATATGACATAAGACAATTATTCTTATTTTAGCGCAACGGCTTTTATCTCAAAGGAATCCCAAAGTCAATGCCTACCCAAGGAGTGCATATCTGAACAACACTAACGTTGTTTAGAAACTAAACGTTGAGAACCGGGCCAGACTTTTTGCTATATAAAGCTGTTGTTCCTCTTCATTATTCAGCACTTCAAAACCTTTCCTGCTATCAAAGCTTTTGAGAATAGATATTTATCCACCCAACATGAGGAAGTGCAATATTGCATTCTCATTTCTCCTCCACCTTTATATTTTGCTCGTTGTCCAGGGTTTTCTGTTCAACCCAAAGGATTTGACTGACGAGAAAACCCTTTGGGACCTTTACACCCGATGGGCTAGCTTCCATAAGATCAATAGAACCAAAGGGGAGACGGCCAAGAGGTTTAGTGTGTTTGTAGACAACGTGAGGTTTATTGATACTTTCAACAAGAAAGGCGAGTCCTTCACAGTTGAACTCAATGCTTTCGGTGACCTCACAAACACAGAATTCCTGTCATTATACACTGGCTCTAAACCAACAGTGCGTGCTGCCGCACCAAATGGCACTGGAATCTTCACGTTAACTGCACCTACATCCATCGATTGGAGGACACGTGGAGCGGTTACTGGAGTTAAGAATCAGGGGTCGTGCGGTAATTAATTACATATACATCTGTTAGTTAATCACATTACATATATATATTATACATGTGTTTGGGTGTATGCGTGTCTGTGTTCAATTATCATGAGTGTCATGCATTCCACACAGGCAGTAGTGATGTAATAATGTATTGACTCTTTCCTTTTCTTGAAATATTTGACGTTCACAGGTAGCTGCTGGGCATTTTCCACGGTTGTGGGAGTGGAAGGTTACCACAAAATCAAAACGGGAACATTGGTTTATTTATCGGAGCAGGTCTTCGTTGATTGTGACACCATGGACAATGGGTGTCAAGGGGGTAATCTGGATTACGCGTACTCCTTCGTTTTGAGAAATGGAGGAATACCGTCGGAAGCCAACTATCCTTACCTTGGCGCTAAGTCAACCTGCAACACTATTAAGGTAAGTATATGGCTCAAAGTTTTGCTTTGTCATATTTCTATTTTAGTCCGTCACACCGTTTATCTAGCAAATCACCTTAAATGTTTATTCCAAAGTAACTTAGCTTTATTTGCACATGTTGCAGCTCAAGCAAATAGCCGCTTCCATTACTGGATATCGTGATGTCACTGCCAACAATGAGAACGCCCTTATACAAGCTGTTGCCACTAATCCCGTGACGGTTGCAATTGATGCAAGCGGCTCCGCGTTCCAGTTCTACAAATCGGTCCTCTCTCTCTCTCTCTCTCTCTCTCTCTCTCTCTCTCTCTCTCTCTCTCTCTCTCTCTCTCTCTCTACGTCTTCTTGGCCAATTGCAAACTCACTTTGTTCTTTTGATTTTAGGGTATCTTCATTGGGCCTTGCGGAACAAGTCTGAATCATGGAGTTGCAATTGTGGGATATGGAACAAATTATTGGATCGTGAAGAACTCTTGGGGAACAAGTTGGGGAACTGGTGGTTATATACTCATGGCACGAGGAAGGAATCAACCTTATGGATTGTGCGGGATCAATATGTTGCCCGTTTATCCTATATAAGTTGTTCTTGATGAAAAGCTGCTCCAGCAGGGTCATCCTCCACGTGCATATATGCATGCAACTAAATAAGGTCCTATGCACTTGTTTAGGGGCCATTTGTGTTCACAGAAATGACTGGTGTGATGGGGTCTGAATATCACCAAGAAAAATGCTTCGTGTTCAATTATGTTTGTGTCCTCAAACTGCAGGAAAAGGTGTGGCTTTCGTTGAATATGTAATGTTATTATCGTGCAAATAATTCCAATAGTTCATGTTATTTATTGTATGACTTCCATAACGACAAGCGTATTATACAACTATAACAAGATATGGGTGAAGCAATGCTCTATTGAGGGATGTGCTTATAAGAAATCAAATTGCCTAATAATTACTTGGGTAATTCCTTATGCCAACGATGGTTACTACAATAATCAAGGTTTAAAGTCAAAGGGTTTTGACCTTCCTTTTCTCTTTGAACATCTAATTTAAAATCCTGTCATTCTAGTTACGATTTAATATACAAAGATGGGCACATAGAATCTTGTCTCTCTTGACAGGAAGGCTGACTGTAAGGATCCATTATCATATAAGTAATTGTTATTGATGCTTGATGCGTATAATGATACGTCTGGAATACCCATCATGCCATTCTATCAAGTTGGAAACAGGGATGAGCGCGAAGAAGGTGCGAACCCAGCTAGTTTAATCTTAATTTCATGACATAGGTAACAACTTTATCTGTTCCTCAATTAATGTTTGGCCTACCACCAAATCGTAGATGAAGCAAGAGCTATCTTCCCCAAACCATACACAATATATTCTCTTAGAGGGTCGTCCAGCCATCCAGAGCCTCGGATCTAGAGCTTGCATCTGGGGCTGAGTGTAAGCCCAAGAAAGAGAAAAAAGGAAAAGTGAGTGGAAGGCTCATAGTAGCCGTCACTTTAGTTTAAAGCCTGCACCCATCGAGTTTTACTCACGTAGATGCCCTTTATCCTATCAATTAAATGGCATGATAACTCGTTCGACAAACTTTATGGTTTGATTGTCTTCTAATAGCTGATCGTGCTTGTTAGCAACTTCCATTCAATTTTAATATATTACAGAAGTGACAATAGAAGTTTTTCAAATGTAAATATGATCTCTACAATCACTTACACCGTTGGGTTTGAATAGATGTTCAGGAGCTCGACAAGAGGAACTGGAGCTTCATAGAAACATGTTACAAGCCTATACATTGGACTGCTCTATGGGAAGTCTGGGATAATCCCACATTTACCGCAGACGAATTTTCAAATTGGAGTTGCGTTCTTTCTAATAAATGGTTCAAGAAAGTGACCCTTGAGTTGGTTAATTATTAGTTTGATTCTCGCACATGACATGGTGGGGATAAGACAATATTAGTCAGCAAAGTAGGGTCATCCTGCTTCGCTGCAAGTACTATACATATATACACAACACACAGTGTGTTGTCATGGATGAAACTCCAATTGTTTGTGAATTTAAGAGACTTTTCAACAATAAACAGTCTCTTTAATTTCTTTTTCTTGAAGAGCTTAGAAAGTGAAAGATTTGACTTTTGGAGAAGGAGATACCCTGCTACAGTTCTCAAAGGGTCAGACTAACCCCAGCTGCTTACACAAAATAAACAAGAAAACAAAAGGATTCGAATTTCAAAGTGAAGACTGAGATAATCAATGTTTCCTTCAAGAGGATAACTTGATTTTTCTGTCAAAAATGAATATAAAAGAGGGTGACTCTTTAGTATTCACCATGAATCGCTTAAATACATTCACATTAGATGTTAATTTTTTGTACTCAACTTGTATACATATTTTTACGGAGCATTAGCCCCGGAGGCCAGGCTTAAGGGGGGCTAAAACTCAGAGCTCCTGAAAGATTCAACTTTTGGAGAAGGAGATACCCTGCTACAGTTCTCAAAGGGTCTGCCTAACCCCAGCTGCTTACACAAAAGAAACAAGAAAACAAAAGGATTCGACTTTCAAAGTGAAGACTGAGATAATCAATGTTTCCTTCAAGAGGACAACTTGATTTTTCTGTCAAAAATGAATATAAAAGAGGGTGACACTTTAGTATTCACCATGAATCACTTAAATACATTCACATTAGATGTTAATTTTGTTTACTCAACTTGTATACATATTTTTACAGGGCATTAGCCCATAGAAGACCTTTTAATCGTCTAACTTGAAAGTTCAAGTCTTGTTGTGTGATTTCAAAGTTAAGTTTTGCCTACAAAAACAACAAAATGCATATTGTTAGATCATACATATATACATATGATGAATTAAAGATGATATACATACAGGCATATGCAATTAAAACTAATGTATTACCTGAAGTTTAGTTCAAATGTTTTCGAATACTCTTTTTGCATTTGTTATTTCTATGTTTCATAAAGTGAAAAGAAGTTGCCTATTTTTGCATAACAATCAAGGGCATGCAACAACTTCTTGGCACTAGTGTCAATGACCTCAGCAATACCAACTAATATTGCACATCTTTCTCCATCTAGAGGCAAGCATTTCTACAAAGAAGTTCTATGTCTTTCTCATCTTCTACTCCCCTCTTCTTTAACAACATTCTCTTTTACATCCTCTATTTTATATTGAGATTGAGCTTCTTCTAACACAACATATTTTTGCGTGCCAACCCTTCTTCTAGTTTGTAATTGATCATGCTTATTTGTACATGAGAAGTAGTATATGTATATGTGGATTTGACGTTCTTGAAAATGTAAATTAAAAATAACACAATAATTGAGTTTAAAATACTCGGTGTCTCCTTGATTTGAATGCATCTTACTACATACTTTTCTAGCATATGTATCTGAAAATAAGAAAGATTAACTACAACAAATACATTATAACTTTATCATAATAAATACACTTCTTATAAACAATGTCACTACTCGACCCATTAGGCCCTATTTTCATGTTGATGCATTTTCAAAGGTATGACAAAAACATACTCATGAACCCCAATAGTATGCAAAAGCATAACAATATTAATTTCAACAATACATGCTATATGTTATGATCATTATTATGCAAGTAACATATATATATATATATATATATGTAATTTTACACAATTTTGCCTACTTTAGTCTCTTGAATACCGTACTTGAATTACTTGCCATGAAAATATATGACTCATCTTAATGTGATTGTTTTGTGGTACATAATGATGTCAAACAAATTATATAATTATTAAAATACATAATATACTTATGTGATCTTTGAACCAATTTACAAACCCTTTATATAGCTTTCATTGAATTATATTTGTATTGTCGTTAAGATATCAACTCTGCAAGATTATATTATACATCCTATATATTGAAATCCTTTAATCACATATTGAAGTAGGAAAAATACAAATGTATGTTCAAAAATACTATTTTAGTATACTTACAATAAAAAATCATCAACAAGTGATATGTTGAAAGAATGAATTTATGTGTATTTCTTTATTTTATCAACACTTAATATATCAATTGATACTTTACTAATTGGAGCTTCTTCAAATATAACTAGCCTATTCAGTTTTGTCTAAATTTATTCTTTCAAATATCATAAACAAAAGTATTCCATTTCTTGATTATGTACCCTTCTACAATAGATCCTTCATATTAATTGTTGGTATGTACATAGGTTTCAATGTAAATAAGAATCTCTGTATAGGATACATCTATATGACTCACGTATCTAAAAACCTCAATACGCAAGAATAGAGATGCTTAGTTTGTCCATTTTTTTCCAAATCAATTAAAAAACCTTTGTAGTAGATTACGATGTTGATTTTCAAGTTTCTTCTGTAGCTTTTGAAATTTTTCTTTTTGGGATTTATGACAAACATATCAAATCAAATTTTGGGATTTTCAGCACACCTCTATGCAAGTCCATAAAGAACAAGTCAACTTAAAGTAAATAAGCGCAGTAGGTCATGTGCAACTTTACCTCAGTGGCCTGAATTGATCCATGCTAGAAGAGAGCGAGACAGGGAGAGAAAGAGGATTCTCCATAGATGTTTCATACCAATACAAGGATTCCTTATAGGACAAGGCTTTCATGTTGGCTAGCTCTCAAAGAATTCAGCTCCAAAGCACGAGAAAGGCCTCCTTGTTGGCAGCGGCTTGACTATTTACGGGAGAGACTTTCCAAATGCAACTTGGTCAACTTTCCTTGGCAAGAGCCTCCTTCACGAATCCTCAAGAAGGTGCGAGAACTATCTTTAGGCTTCTCCAAGTTTTCCTCCTTGGAAAGGAGGACATTTCACCTTGGTATATATGATATGGTCAATATGATGTTTATGTACCAACTATCAAAATAATATATTTATATATATTGGTATTTATATGAGAAGTTAGTATATGTAAGGGATAACCCTTGCATGGTCGGTCCCAAGCCCGAATAAAGGAGGAGGGTTGCGTTAGGCTTCCGACAGTCAGCATAAAACTTTGTCGAATTTTTATACCATGGATTACACAAAATATGAGTATTGCGTTGGGGCATCCCCTCTTAGAGACACGATGCAAAGTCTCAATGCAGTAAAAAGTAAGCAACGACCACTATATTTTCGTCAAGATGTAGTGAACCAATTGCAAAGAGGGTTCCCACATCATAGACGAGTATGGGTAAATAAGTTAGTCTTACTATATTGTCGCTCGAATGTAGTAAATAAATTAAAGAGAGGGTCTCCGCATTTTCAATATGGATGAATGCGGGAGGTAAGGAAGCTAGTCTTAGATAATAAGATTCGTATTGGTTCTTGAAATATCATAACATTGTCCAGCAAGCTAATGGAGATGGTAGATACTATGGTTCAGAGAAAGATTCATATCCTATGTTTACAAGAGACAAAGTGGATTAGAGAAAAAGCAAAAGAGATTAAGGATACAGGTTTTAAATTATGATACTTAGGTAAGAAAAACACTCAAAATGGAATTAGTATTATCATAAATAAAGATTTAAAAGATAGTGTAGTAGACTGATATGGTGACTGAATCATGACATTGAAATTAGTGTCACGAACAGAGGTTTTGAATATATTTTGTGCTTACGCACCCCAAGTAGGACTAGAAGATAGTATAAAAACGGTTTTTTAGGAGGAGTTAGATAAGGTGATTCAAAGAATTTCACAAAGGGAGATGATTTGTTTAGGAGGAGACTTAAATGGAGATGTCAGTAAAGAGGCATTAGGATATCAAGAAATTCATGAAAACTTTGGTTTTGGAGATATAAATGAGAAAGGCAGGGAGATTTTAAATTTTTCTAGGGCATTTGATTTCTTTATAGTCAATACAATATTCAAAAAACAAGATGAACATTTAATTACTTATAAGAGTGGATTATCACAAATACAAATTCATTATTTTATTTCTAGAAAAGAAGATGGAGTGTGTTGTAAAGATTGCAAGGTAATTTCAAAAGAAATCTTAACCACCCAACATCGACTTTTAGTTATGAATTTATTAGTAAAAAAGTAGACAAAGAATAAAAGAGTACATCGAGCTATTTAGATTCAATAGTAAAACCTCAAAAGCAAGAAAAAAGGTATATTTAAACAGAAAGTCCTTCAAGGAGATACTTAGAATTATGTTGGTACACATTATGACATGTGGAACAGTATGACTATACATACAAGGAAAGTGGCGAAAGATGTATTAGGTTTACCTAAGGGAGGTGTACCGGCACAAAAAGAAGCTTGGTGGTTGAGTGAAGTAGTGAAAAATAAAACTAAGGCAAATAGGGCATGTTACAAATTACATTATGCTAAGTAAACTAGTGAAACTTGTGAGGCTTATAAGAAACCAAAGAAAAAAGCGAAAAAGGTCGTTAGTGAAGCAAAAGCTAAAATTTGAGAGGATTTATATAAAAAACTCATCTCAAAAGAGGGTGAAAGAGATATTTTTAGGATAGGTAGGGTTAAAGATAATAAAACTAGGGATCTTAATTTTTTTAGATGCATCAAAGATGAGGATGAGAAAATTTTAGTGGCAAATGATGATATAAAAAATAGATAGAAAACTATTTTTATAAGATTTTTAATAAAAATAAAGATGTTAGTATTAGTTAGGAGAGTTAGTTAAATAAGAAAAGTATATAAGCCACAATTTCTATTGACATATTCAAAAGAATGAAGTCAAAGAGACTCTTAAACATATGAAAGATAGTAAATCGGTAGGACCAGACAATATACCATAGAAGTTTGGAAAATCCTAGGAGAAATAGGAATCACTTGGCTCAGAAAACTATTTAATAAAATATAGAGAAACCAAAATAAGCCCGAAGAATGGAGAGCGAGTACACTTATGAGACATCTTATGCGAATTATCAGGGTATCAAGTTAATGAACCATACTATGAAATTTTGGGAAAGAATTATCGATTGTAGGTTAAAACAAGTATCGAGTACAACAGAGAACCAATTTGGATTCATGTGAGGCATATCTACACTTTAAGTGATTCACCTTTTGAGACGTATTATAGAACATTTTAGAGAAAAAAAAAGACCTTCACATGATATTTATCGATTTAGAAAAAGCTTGCAATAAGGTACCGAAGGAGAAACTTGGAGAAAAGATGTATATCATTGATGTACATAAACTTTATAAGAGATGTACGATTGTATAAAAACATGTGTGAGGACTCATGAAGGAATGACAAACTTCTTTGAAATTAATATTGAGTTACATCAAGGATCAACTTTAAGTCCATACTTATTTATAATGGTGATTGATGAGTTAACAAAACATATTCAAGATGAAGTACCTTGGTGTATGTTATTTGCAGTTGACATTGGGTTAGTGGAGGAGTCAAAGGAAAAAGTTGATAAAAAATTGAACTATGGAGAGAAACATTAGAAAGTAAAGGCTTTCAACTTAGTAGAATAAATATAAAATATATAGAATGTAAGTTTGATCATTTGGTTACTTCAGAGAGCATAGAAATTAAAATTGGTACACATTACATCCTCAAAAGAAAAGTTTTAAATACCTAGAGTCAATTTTTGAGAGTGATGAAAGAATTGATAGAGATGTTACATATAGAATTAATGTTGGTTTGTTAAAATGGAGAGCAGTATTAGGTATTATTTGTGATAAGAAGATACTATTAAAGTTTAAAAGTAAATATTATAGAGCAACAATTAAACCTGCCATGTTTTATGGTTTTGGGTGTTGGGCAGTTAATCATCAATATGTATAAAAGATGTATGTGACGGAAATGAAGATGTTGCGATGGATGAGTTGTCATACAAGGAAAGACCGTATACATAATGAGGTTATTAGAAACAAATTAGGAGTAACTTCAATAGAGGATAAAATAAGAGAATATTGTTTAAGATGGTTTGGACATATAGAAAGAAAATCAAAAGAAGTTCTAGGAAGGTATGAAAAACTATATTTTTAAAGTATTAAAAGAGGTATAGGATGACCACAAAAGTGTTGCAAAGAAACATAGGAGTTATGGCGTGTCTTATTGTTTGAAAGGGTTGGTTGAGAGCTTTCCGATGATATTATGAATGCAAAATTCTGCCAGGAAACATAGGAGTTATGGCCTGTCGAAGACAGAGGGCTCAATTCCGGTGAGAATTGAACCGGTTGTTTGTTGCTTGAAAATTTTCAAACGTGGGTAATGGACCAGTTTTGTGAGTTTTCAAATGTAAGCCACATGAGAACCTTCCGAAATAAAGGGACATTGACCCAGCTGAATCATCTTTCAGTGGGACCTGGCCAGCAACTTGACTTCTACGTCACCAAATTGGAGAGGAAACCCTGCTTCCCTTTTACTTTGACTTGACTGAATTGTCTCGGACAAGGACGCACGGGCAATACATCGTAAGTACCTATTGACATCTTGGATTTGGTTTCACAATTGAATCTCTCATGATCAATTTGGTCCTTGATTTGCTTTTGACTTTGACTTGACTTAAACATTAAGGCTTGCATCTTTTACCTTTTAAAGCAGTTTCCTTGAACTTTTAATTTTTGAAAGAATAACTTGGTGTCTTTACATTGTTCAAGCTATTATATGGGGTTTGGTGGGAGACCTAAGCTCCTTCAATTGCTTTAATTGAATTTCCTTAGGCTCCCGCCCCACCACCCCCCGCTTTGGTCTTATTAGACTCACCGGGATCTCCTAGACTAGGGCCAGGGACTTAGCCTCGCTAATGCCACGCCCTCTTGGGCAACAATGTTCTCTCGGAAGGTTGGTGGGGGGGTGTCTCTTCTCTACCTTAGTTTTTCAAGTGATTCCAAGACTGCTAATGAAAAGTCGCTCTATCCTTGGTGTTTGTTTCTTCTTCTAGGCCTTGCACAGCTTCGTCGACTACCATTAAATCATTGGCTAGTTTTGTTAACTTTGGCTAGGTAGGCACCATATATACGGTACATAGAACCACAATTATCAAACAATATGTGACCCACGTTTTCCATCATATCACCAAATCAACCTTGGTGTTGTTGTCAATTGTATGCAAAATCTGGTTTTCTGGAACTTCAACTCGTAAAAAAAATTTTAAAAGAGAGAAGTACGAAAACAGGTTTTAGGACTTACCTCCAATCGCTCTAAATACGTGTGGGAGTGTGTTGATTCTTTTCACAAAGTCTTCTTATCCTACTGGATAAGAGCCAATTTTTGTACTAACAGTTTATTTGGCTAATTCAAATAAGAAATTGTTGCAACTTTGGAAAAGGCAAAAAACAAAAGAGGTTTGCTTGCTATCTGATTGTAGATAACTTGTTCAAAAGGTATTCTAAGATTGATTTAGATCTTCTCAAGGGGTAACTTGGGTTCCAAAATGGGATATATCTTGTTGAGATGGCTAAGTAATTTAGATTTCTAAATTGACACTATCTATACAAACACTCATGTCTTAAGTTAACCTATGTAGGTTCCCAAGGGCGTGTTATGGTTGGTTATTGGCTTGATTTGGATTTGACAACTTATGAACGAATGAGAATTCAATTAGGTTGAATCATAGAGAACAGATTATGTGTCTTGTGGGATAATTTGTGCAATATAGAGTTAGGTTTCGGTTAAGATTTGGTTATGGGACAGTAAGCATAGATGGATATTTGGGTGGCTTGATTATATAAGAGATTATGCAAATATTGTAAAGCTTATATATATATGTTGATCGAGCCAGTTACTACATTATATATATATATATATATATATATATATATATATATATATATATATATATATATATATATATATATATATATATATAGGATATTGATGCATATGAATATATATTTGTATAGAATAATAGGTTGCTCTAAGATTCAACTCAATGGGACTAAGACTAGGACAATGGTTTAGGTTAAATGGGGGGACACAATGAAGACTAACCATATTTAACAATGGATCAAGCTAAGGAAATAATCTTGGTTTTATTAAAATTATGAGGCTTAGGCTCAAAAACCATCAAACAGGACATCAAATAAGCTTTACCCAGACTTGGGTGATCCACCCTAAGCCTCTGCAAGGTGGAGGACACTAATCATATCGTGTTGTTGTGGGATCTCGTAAACTAGATCCAAAACACTTTTGTAGTTGTTTTTTCTCAAATTTTTAAGATTTTATAATCAATTCATCTATTTTAGAAATGAATATTTAAATCCAATTTTATGCACCAAAAGTAGATTTTGTTAAGAAAAATTTTAAGTGTTTAAATTTTACAGTGAACCTCAAGCATATTTGGATAAAAATCATCCTCCCCAATGAAGCAATTTCTTCATCCACCATAAGAAATCTTTCTCATATCATGAAAATAGATCTTTGTAGTTTCTCAACAATTTCTTCATCCGCCATCAGAAATCTTTCTCAGATCATGAAAATAGATCTTTCTTTGTAGTTTCTCAACAATTTCTTCATCCGCCATCAGAAATCTTTCTCAGATCATGAAAATAGATCTTTCTTTGTAGTTTCTCAACAATTTCTTCATCCACCATAAGGAAAATAGATCTTTCTTCATCTACCATAAGGAAAATAAATCTTGCTCAACAATTTCTTCATTCCAATTCTAGCTTTAATTATCTTAGGATATTCTTTTTCTTCTTTCTTCGTAGCATAGGCTTGCTTTTCTTTACACATTCTTATAATAGATTTTTCTCATATCCACTTATCCTTCATCTTTATACCTTTTTCTTCTATGTTATTCTTTCTAAGGCTAAGAAATGTATTGAGTTAGTTAGATGAGAATCTCAAGGGCCTTTGATCGCTTCAACTTGATAAAAATCCTCGAGAGGATGAGGACCGTGGCAATTGTTCACTAAAAGATTTGCATACCATCTACCTCGTCTTTGTAGACCCAAGTCACTTGAGCATGATATCGTGTGAAGTCAGACTGCCTTGTCATTCCCAAGCACAACATACTCCTTTTGGCACACTTGGTGGGACTAGTCTTTTCCTAAGGGCGGCCATATTTGATTAATTCCCTCCATATAAGTCATTGTATGTCAATCCAATCAAGTAGGTAGCACTTAATCGCGTTTGGGAACACTAATCCTTCTATCCACGAGCATGGACAGTCATTACATGGTACTTGAACTCCAATATCAGATTATCACACTAGACAAGCATTAACAACAAAATCTAGGTAGTCACTATATGACTAGGGGTGATATGGCTCCCAAGCACTTTACACCGAAGTATTTAGTGTAGAGAAACTAAGGTAAGCCCTTCATGACTAGTTTCTTGCATCTTTATCAGAAGTGTATGTGCTCTTCTCCAACTCATAGAGGAGATGATGCTGGTGATGATGGTTCATCTGCTGACCACTATGTGGGAGAAAGAGTGGTTGGCTAAAAGGTAAAGACTGGTAGCAAGATGGTAGTCACATATGGCCCACCCCAAAACATGTCGATGTTTGAAAGATTCACAAGAATTCTAGTTCCCCTTGAATTGGACTATACATATTATCCTTATTTTCTTACAAGAACATCAATATGGCTTGGAGACTACTTGATGCAATGGGAAGCACCGGGCAGCAACCAACTCCATCCCTTGCTATTTCGATTGTGCCTCCCAAACCATTGTCATAGGCATTATATGAAATTCTTGTCTCCATAGACTTTTGTATCACCATGATGACCTTTAACTCGGTAATAGAAGGAAACTATATAGCAAAAATTTTCATGCCCCATAATGATACTTGACATCAAGATGAATGTTGGTTGTCATGTTGTGGGTGTCCTGCGTGCTCCTCCCACTCAACTAATGTTGCCTGTGCTATAAGTGGTTAGAGCCTCGCCAATCCTACTAGTAGGTGGCTATCTGTAGATACCATTGCTCCACCATCAAAGGCTAGTAATCCAATCCTACCATTTTGGTCATCTCCTCCAGTCAATTATAACAACCAAACCTACTGACTTGATCAAGTAAACCTTGGGCAAGAATCAGTAATTTTACCCTCTTAGAGAGCTTAGTATAGCAGTCATTTCATGATCATGAGGATGCACCTTTTAACAAAGAAGTGGTAAATGTATTAGTGCGTAACGCTTTTGAAGTCATACTTCATGCACAAGATGTTGAATTTTTCTAGAAGCCATACTCATAATATGTGGATATACGACTCCCTTTAGAAGGGCTTCAAGGTGAAGTTCACTATGTTCTTATGACAAGATGGGAATTTCCCTGCCGAACATCTCTTCATATTTGCTTTAGTGTGAGAGCTCGGGAAGATTGAATACCACAAGATTAAGCTCTTCATCACCTCCTTAACTAGTCATGCTTATACTGATTTAAGCAAGGGTTGATTCAAACCTTGGATGAGATGGAAGTGGTCTTATTGAAAAGATACAACAATATCAAGCCTTACCTAACTCCCGATGACCACACACCAAGAAGTACTTTGATGCTTTCTTTGAAAGGTTCCACCAGGTGATCGCACGTTACATGATGCAATTTACTAATGCATAGAGCATTGCTTTGGCAATGAATTACCTTTGGTGGTAAATCAAAGAAGGGCTTGCCAACCGCTACTACTTATGCCTCATGTACTTAGACAACAAAGTGATTGAGGTTGAGAACATCGTGAATGTCCCCATATCTCCCAATCCAAAATTGAAAGAGGCATTGAGAAGGCCCCAACTGCAATATCTAATATTTTCTATCGAGGAAATTATGACACAGATGAACATTGAGGATATTGAACCTTTCAATGTTATACTCACTGGGTTAATGGAAGGAGAAGGATGTAAACAATAAGAATTCCTTTCTCTTTGATATATAAAACACTAATCAAATCTTTGTTATACCCCTTAGAAACTAACAGACACTAAAAACATATTACATTCCTTCCCTAGAAGTAAAAGAAATTATCAATGTATTGCAAGTGACAAAATGCAAACACACAATACCAACCAATACATCAAGTTCTGCAATCTAATACAAAATGCAATTAAGGATGACTAAAGATAGCAGGCAAAGAGATTAGCACTTAGATAAACCATTTTTTGTGGATCCAAATGTCTCTTGTTGTTGACTATTATAGTTTGACACTTTGCATAGTCTCATGCAATCGTTCCAAGTACGGAATTGGTGGGTCATCTCAAGAGTCATCCTTTGGCCCCAATACCAAAGGGTCTAGAGGCCAAAAGAATAATGGAAATCCCATTAGAATGAGTTGTTCAAAGGGAAAGTCTCATCAGCCTTGTCATTCCTTGATGATGAGAAAGTTCCTAAACCACTCTGTCTTACAAGAATAATGGAGCAAGCACTACCAGGTCTTAGTCACCTCAAATACTAAACAAAGAAAAGGCTCTAATAGCACCTTACACTTTAGATGCACATATACCCCTCTCTCAAATTGGTTAGTCTATCAAGAATCATAATCACCCTTTTTAGGAAAAAAAAGGTCATTCAAGCTCATCAAGATAATCATACAATCCTCAAGTTGCTAAGGGTGTCACCATTGTCTATGACAAGTTATTCACTAAACCTAGATGGTGCTCATGAGGGAACAAATGGATGGCTAAAATGTATATCCATGATGGACTAGATACACTAAAGACATTAATTGTTGAAGTTCCTCCTCACTGAGGTCATATGTTTAGGACCAACACTAATGCGTAGATTGATTCATGAATAAAAAATTTGACTCCAAAGAAGATAGAGACCCATCTTAATCTCCTCAACTCTCTAAAAATCAAAAGAGGTGCCTATAAATGGCTTAACAAAGATTTGCTAAGAAACTGAAGCATCTTCTTGATAGATCAAAAACTAAAGTGGTGTCAATGTCTTTGTTGAAGAAAGCTTGCATTCCCAAAAACAAAACAGCTACATGGATAGTCTCCATATTTCACTAGCTTATTGTAAAGGAGCTAACACAAAATATTACTCAGGTCAAGGTATGCTTAGGAGACGAGTATAATCAATCTTATGGGTACCACTAGAGGTTTGTGCCCTACCCCAAAAAATATATGGAGTAGTTTCTAGTGATTCAGAATGAAAAACCACATCTTCTCCTAATGAAAACCATTCTAATGAGATTAGAAAACAATTATCTCTTTCAAAATCAGTGAGTTCATCAGGAGATAAGGAGGCTATGAATCACCATTTTCAAATAGGGAGTAGAGTAGGCTTGAGCTTACCTCAACCTCTTAAGGTAGAACGAAGTTGAAGCAGAACTTGATAAGGGATACTTCAATACCCTATAATTAGTCCAGCCAAAGGTTGAAACTCTTATAGATGAATCCTCTAAAGAGTCTAATGAAGATACTAATTACAACTATGAGGCATTCTACATGCAGGAAAACCCGATTAGCATCCCATCACTAGGCTATGTTCCAAGCGAATCCTCATTCTTGTAATTTGAAGATAATGTTCTAGCAAATGACTTTGACTTTGATATGGTCATCAATGAAGTGAACTTGGTTAATAGGATGCATAATCACTCTCTAGGCTTGTATCTCAATGGACATACATGTATATCGAGCGATTCTCTATACAATATGAAAGCATATAAATAAAAGCTATTACAAGTCCAAGTATAGTTGAAGTTGCTTGACGAGTTGAATGTTACTACAACAAGATATTTATAATGTGAGAATGAAAATCATAAAGGAGGATAATTCTTGTACGACTTTAACTATCACTATTACTACACTTGGCATCAAAGGATACCATGTACAAATATTATTAGCAACATTGAATTTGCACATCCTTATATAATTCAGTTGTAGCATGCATTTCTAAAGGTGTTGGAGTTTGATTGCACATATATTATAAATAGGTAGAATATACTATTTCTTTGAGATTTACAATAGCTTATAAGAATTCTATTGTAGTATTTGTAAGTTTAAGATATCTTTTCTTATGTCATTTACTTTCATGGGTGTGAACAAGGAAGATAATTATGTTTGGATTGTTAAGATGTATTAAGAAGTTATTTATCTCATATTGATGTCACATTAGGTCAAGGTCACAACAAAACAGCCTTCGGGATCGAATGTATGGTCTGAGGATAATCAAGGAGACATTAAATGTGTTGTAGTCGGAGGTGGTCTTGGATTTATAAAGGAACGACCAAGCTATGGCTTGTTGCCCGAGCATGTTTTCATTAATCAAGAGCAAGTTAGGGTCTCAGATGATCGAGATCTGAGTCTAGTCTCGACCATGTAGATCTTGTTCGGGGATCGGCGGATGTTGCTTTAGAACTTTCTTTGGCACCTTATGAGAAATCAGATGTTTTGGGTTGAGGGGTATAGTCGCGGATGAAAACAGGAATTGATGGAAAGACACCGCGGGAGTGGAGCTGCAGGCAATTTGACTCAATGCGAAGCTTGCAGTCCAAACATAATAAGGATTGAATGGAACTAAGAGCTCTTTCTTGATTTCTATGGGTGAGTGGTGCATAGCCATTACCCGTTGGTGAAGCGATTATGCAGTTAATTCAGATTGTGAGACCTCGGCCTATTTAACTAGCTACATGGAGGTACCCCTCCACGGCTAGCTTCTTAGAGGGACTATGGCCGTTTAGGTCACAAAAGTTTGAGGCAATAATAGGTATGTGATGCCCTTAGATGTTTTGGGTTGCACGCGTGCTACACTGATGTATTCAACGAGTTTATAGCATTGGCCAACAGGCCTGGATAATCTTGGGAAACTACATCATGATGGGATAGACCATTGGAATTGTTGGTCTTCAACGAGGAATTCCTAGTAAGCGTGAGTCATCAGCTCACATTGACTATGTCCCTACCCTTTGTACACATCGCCCCTACTGATTGAATGGTTCAGTGAAGTGTTTGGATCGCAGTGATGGAGGTGGTTCACTACCTATAACGATGACCATTGTATTTGGTGTGAGGTGGAGGATGGTTGTCGTTTCCGCATGTACATAGAGGCATTGACTAATGTTATATATCATGCTTTATTATATTAAAAAACTTGTATAAGGAGAGGATGGCCTTGGTATAGATGGATAGGGTGATGCATTATGGCACTGTAAAGATATATACTATTTGTTATGGTATGTGTATATAACTAGCATTTTAAATTTTGTAATGCTTATAGTGTATTCGACAACAAGGTCTAGAGTGCTCATAAAAGATTGAAATGGTTCCTCAACAACTCAACTAGAAGGTTCAATACCATGTGGATCCAACCAGACCATGTATAATTATGCATTACTTTGACTATCAACAAAAGATAATAAGAAATCTAGTGAGAAGTGTGCCAAGGCATACACTTGATATGATTGTACAAGAGGTGGATAGTGTCAAGACAATAGATATTGACCTAATGTCATGTTAGTCTATATTTCAGCATTTGTATGGGTTATTGTGTTCTCACAAGATCAATATTTTCTTCAAAGGTGATGAGTCAATATAACTATAAGCAATTAATCTCTTTTGTAGGAAGCTTGACATTGAGATGAAAATAACCTATACATCCAACTACAATGATGATGACCTAAGAGAGGCAATTGAAGCGAAGGCAATTGCCCAACAATAAAGCAAGCATCCTAGTTAGGAACATGGAGCCAATTGGTTAAGTTGTTGCATGAGCTTTTGAATCTTGAACGTACCATCTTGAATAAATCACTCCTTCATTAAAAGGAGGTCAACACAAATACACTAAGAGGGAGTTATCTTCATGAGTACATATGGAGGATATTACTATTCAAGGAAGGCTAGGAAAAGGCATTGGAATAGCTAAAGTACATAATGTCACATACTGTAGTCACCAACATGGCTTATAACTTGGTGTATCTTTGGGACAGGGTCCTTCATTTTCAAATAGTTATGACCCTTGATGCCGACTCTCCTACTACTCTTATTGTATTTCTTATGGCAGAAAGACTTTTAGAAGACTAAATTGATAGTTACATGTGACAGAGATACAATGGTTTATAATCCCATATGTTGTTATATAAGGTAATGTTTTGGATATAGGAATTGTAGTTATCGAGTCATTAGAAAGCTTTAGAAAATAGAAGATACTTGGTGGCTTCAAGCTTGTAGAGTGTGTTTTAGGGAGGTCTCACAACATCGACATCTTTATTCTCAAGTTTCCAATAGGAGAGGATAATGTTGATGATCTTCTCCATCGTAGTATGTATTTGGAGGAAGGTTAGTGTCACTTTGATCATTGGATGTGAATTACAAACATAGGTTGGGTCATTAATACTAGACAGAATGTTATATTGCTATAACCCTCTATGTTTAGGCCGACAATGCTCTTACCATTAGGATCAGACATGGCCAACCATCTATTTGAAAAAATATAGTACATGTGCCATCACAATTTGACACAACTTAGTGATAAGGACATTGTCTCTTAATTTCCTCTATCAAGTTTGGTTTCAATTGTGTTCTATTTTTCTTACATATGCACATGGTGAATGGGTACCATAAACATGGCCAAGTTAGAATCAAAACCAGAATCGGCCAAATGGAACCAAGGACATGAGTATAGATAAGTGAAATATAGGACATGTGCTTAAGATATATGTGTTTAAAACCAGCCCTTTCAATTACAATTAAGAGACAATGTCTTATATTTCATACATATATATATAACCAGAATAAAAAACACCTAATTTGTTGTAGTTTGTGATTTTCAAAAACCAGCCTAGAACCAGAATCAACAGTTCCATAATGCCATTAAATAGTTAATATACATGTGTTTAACATATAATAGCATAACTTTATTAGTAGCTCAACAGTAGGAAGTGGCCTACAATTGAGGTTGGTGGGCAGTTTGTCTACTAGAAGGAGCATTTGCCCTCTTTTCCAAAACAAAAAGCTTGTAAGAGAGTGGTTCTTGATCTAGAATCATAATCGGTTCTAGGTTCCAAGCAACCCTAAAACAAGGCATGTTTAGGTACCAAATACCATCTGTCTTTCCATTTCACACTTGTATTGTTATGTACTTCAAATTGGGAAAACCGGGTCATAATAATGTTTATGATGATTAGCTAGTTATATTAAATTTAACTTGTAAATTAAGTTGTAAATTTTTCTTTTGTTTTAGTTGTATAGTGACTTTTTTCTTGTCTCGACTGTAAAATTACTGATTATTTTGTTTTAAATTGATGATTAAGGAGTATCTTCTTCAATTCTACACAAATATTGACTTTTCTCTTTTGTTAACAACTAAGTCTACTCTTGCTTTTTTCGTTTGTTTAACACATGAGAATGTAAGGCTTCATTCTTCATTTTCGCATACACTTTGCTGCTATTATGCAACCATGGTAATTGGTAAAGGTCCAAAGTTAGCTGGAGTGAGAACAATATTGTTAGGTACTTGTGTATAAATTTTAGGTTACGTGAAACCCTCAACTTATATCTAATCTTCTTAATTTTATGGAAGTAAATAAAAACTAAGTCAAGAATAACTCACCTCTTATTTGCTTTTCTTTTATATTTCATGGGCATAAATCAAATTTTTTTCATAATTATACATTATTTATAGTAAATAATAACTTTTATTGCTTATTGTAAATCACAACCAAATATACAACATCGATAATCATATACTTGACGAGCATCTAGAGAGTCCAATTACCCACGTTATGAAACAAGATGATGAGTCAAATGATATCTATGAGTAATATTGTTCATCTACCTAGCCACAAGAGGTTGCTCATTAACTTACCAAAATTGCTAACATACTCTCAAAGCTAGAAACTAACTATAAGTTTATACTAACAATACAAAAAAACACTTCTTAGTAAATTATGAAATAATTATTAGTACATTAACATAAACAATATGGACAATTATTACTTAAGGAAGAGAAGAGAGTGTAGCCACTAAGTTGATGCATCTTTGTGTGGTAAGCCTTTCCAAATGTTTTGTATAAGTAGGCCAATATTGTCATATTTGTCAGCCCTCCCCATATCATTGGTCAACAATTGCATGATCGAAATTGATACCCTATCCCTCCACTTATCTTGATACACGGTGATCTAATTTCATAAAACAAAAATAACAATGCCTTATGCTCAAGCATAATTCCCCTTCTCTTAGCACTTATAGCCAAAGCATCTCAAACATCATGCCAGCAAACTCCGTATGTTGCTTCACTTCATTATAGTACATGTCCATAAGTTCCTCTACAATACTATAACAGTATTTCATGTGACATGCTACCAATTTCAATAGTCTATAAATATTTACACAACAATTGTCAGTTATAATTGTATGTAAGAATATTTTATTTATTATATGAAGAATACTAATCACATAAAGTATAAAATTACCTTATTCTACCAAACCATATATATGATGTGGCCTACAAAAACTGATGAGCAACTCCAAGATAGGGGATGGGGCTCACCCTCTAGAATACTCATTCTCACCTACGTTATGAAGATGTTTTGAAGGACCAGCATATTGTGGTGCCCTAAACAACCTATGACATAATCTATTTCAATGTCAGGCTTGATTGTAGGATGATCCATCTAATCCATTTGTTATGGCTTGACATGCCCCATTTCATGGTGCCCATGTAATTCATCTAATTGTGCCCACACGACCGTCCACTACTCCTATTTCAAAATTCATATGAAATGTTTCAATATGTGCAATGGAAAGAAGTATACAAATATAAGCAATATAACATGTGATATTACATCTATAATATATATGATATATATAATATGATATGTATACTTATGTGACATGTGATATGCATCATGTGTGTGGATATATATATATAACAGAGGTGACCTAGCAAGCCGTATCAACCTATTCAAGGTAACGCAGCCATCATTCCTCTCAATTAGCTTCATAGACAAGGCATATCTCAGGACACTGTAAACCATACCGAAGAACGAAGAACGATATGTCAATCAAATCAACTATGAAAGAAGCCATCGATTCTTTTTCTTCTTCTTTTTTGTCTAACATTAGTGGTATTACCACCACAAATAAGAGAGAGAGAGAGAGAGAGAGCAGCCGAGAGATAGAGCAGAGAGGGAAGGGTGAACAATGGAGCTAAGATGGAAGATATCAAAGGAAGGGAGGAGAAGGGAGAGAGACGTGAAGTTGTAAGACACTTTAAAAATAAAATCGGGGGTTTATGGTTAACAAAGACGGGTGTAAGTTTAGTAACCCCTTTAATTTTAAACAAAAGTCAAAAGTAAAACCTGATTGAACACTTCCCCGTAGGGGCATGAGGCACTCACGGGATCATAAGTTCAACACCCAGGTATACATATAGCACATGGAATCACATTTTATGGAACACTTTTAGTTTATGATAAGCATGCTATGACACCTTGTCAAATCGACTTCGAATCGGGTCCCATCCAAACCTAGACCCACAGAGCAAGAGGGCTCCTGACTTCCATGCCACGAAGTAGCTCAAGTGGGCTCACCTCGCATAATGCCACATGTAGCAAAATGCGGTAGTGAAGGGAGATCCAAGAGAGAGAGAGACTTTGCAAGGGGATCTCTGTCAATGGCAAGTGGAAACGGCTAGAAACTACTTGAAAATAGGAGTCTTGAAAGAATTTTTGGAGGAAATGCATTTTCCTTCAATTCGAATTTTCAAACCATAAAATTATCTATCGATCATCATCCAAACCATAGCAGGAAAGAGAGAAAGGAGACATACCTTGTGCGTTGTTCCGAGATCCGTTTTCTTTGGAATATTGAAGGAAACCATATGGTTTCCAGTGGATTTGTAAAAGGGGGCATTCTACCCGGTTCCCTTGGAAAAAAACCACCACACCTCGATAGCAATTCTTTGAGGCTAAACGGTGGCCACGGACTTCATCCCCTGACCAAGTCCTTAATTGCCTGAGGGAGTCTCAAAAAAGGTTGATTTTTGCTAGGAAGGGAAAGTGGTCGACGAATGGATTGGTGCATGCCATGTCAAACGAACCATGCTTTGTTGGCTCAAATTCTACATGACGTTGTTTGAGTCAATCATGTCCTAGGGACACACATGCCCAGATCCGATTTGGCTCCGGGGTAGGTCCATCACAAGTTATTTAGTGACCCTATATGAATCTCGCAAATGGAACCAAACATGTTTAAGATGGACCGAAACATAGTTTCGAGTAATTTTGGGATCGTTTCGAGCTTGATTTCAACATGGTTTGCATTGTTGAATGTGTAACTATAATTAGCACACTAATGCAATGTTCTTATTATGATTTATGGACTAAATGAAGATGATTTTTAGAGAATTGATGTCTTACGAATTGGATTTGACTAGGAGGTTTAGGTTGGCAGATGTGTTCCCTCTTTGGATGCATGTGAGAGATATCTTGTTTGATTTAAGTGATGCATCAGATTGTGCACTACATTATTACTGCTTTAAAAGTACTGTAATGATAGATAACTAAGTGTATTGGCATTATATTGGAATTTTCATTTGAGTGGGAGCAAAACATTATTTGACATGAATCCACTCTCTCTGTAGTTGTATGAAATATTGTCATATGGTGGATGAGTATATTAGATAGTGCTAAGTCGTAGGTGAAAATGGACATAGAGTTGTAGTTCATATTTCGACCTTTTAGATGAGTGGGATTGTTGTGGAGAATACAGTTTATAGCTTGTGTTGTCAGCTTGTGTCATATAGCTTGCATTGTTCATCGTACGACACAGTAGTTGGGGCCACGTGTGTCATTATGGTAAACTAATGACTATTTTGAAATGAAACATTTCTCAAATCTATTGAAATATATGATATGAAAGAATGTGTTTGGGGATTCATTTTGAGAATGATGTATGTGAGAGTTTTGGTATACGAATGTAATGAATGAAAATGTGATGCTACGTATATGATGTCTCTAGAGGATGGTTCTTCCTATAGATCCGAAGGGAGGCGTATGATGGGTTGTAGGATGTTTGTTAGGAACAACATAAACGGTTAGATTGATGGAATTGGGGGCCTCATACAACATAGATGTTGGAACTAAAAATATAGCATTAATGAGCATATGATTATGCATCACATGTTTACAATGATTTTGAAATTTTATTTGAACTCTAAATAATTTCTTTATATCACATATGATTTTAAATATACAAGTGTGTCGGTTGTTGTAGGGAAATCACATCGACCAATGTAACATGGTTGTTGGTGCTCACTCCCCCTAAATATGCCTTGTCAGTTCTAGTTGGTAGAGGTATTAAGGAGTTTGAGGAGTTGGGGATTCTTGTTTGGACACTTCTGCAATAGCATGGTATCAATCATAGGCTTTAAATAGTTTTGACTCTTATTGCTTGAGATGCAGAATATATGTAATTGCACCACTACTGCTGGACCTTATCATGTGTAAATAAATAAATTGAGAGATGGAGTTTTTATTTTGTCATGTTATGTAACTATGACTAGTCAACGATCGATAAGATTTTGCTATATGACATAAACGGATCTCATGTCTACTTGTTCGAATAGTGTGGGGCATGACACATGCATACCAGAACTTTTCGAATTAAGAATTCAAAGAGATGATGACTTGAGTACAACAAAGGACCTAATTAAGCAAGAAAATAACCATAACTACACATTCACTCACGCAAACTTGTATATGTATGTATATATATTTATATGTAATTAAGTTAACATTTCTTTTGACGGAATAACCAACTGTAGCCATCTAGTTTGCCCTATATATGTCCAGAGCATGCAGAAACTTTTGCTTAGAAAACAAAGATGCATGCACCCTCATTTTCATCACATTCCCTTCTGCGACTCATAAGACTTATGTTTTACATTCTCAGTTAACTTGGATCACAGAGGTATGGACGCATGTCCATGCATCTGAAAGGCGCGCCAATGCCGAGGAAAGTACAGGATCAATCGGAGCCTTAGATCGGAAAAAGCGAACCGCGTGTGGACGCTTCATCATCTTCTTCACCAATCTCTCCCGTTTCCGACGGCCTCTAATCTCCAATTGGTCCTCTCTCTCTCTCTCTCTCTCTCTCTCTCTCTCTCTCTCTCTCTCTCTCTCTGAGCATTCATTTGTTAGGTTCCCGCCGAGAAAATTAAATCCGTGCACGGCCTCTGATCACCAATCTCTCTCTCTCTCTCTCTCTCTCTCTCTCTGAGCAGATCAAGCCGAAAGACAGAAAATGAAAAAGGAATGCGAAAAAAAATGTAAAGACTACGATTCGCGTATTCCCGATCCAGGGTTTAAAAGAAATAATTTAAGAGGCGCCCTTCTTCCTTCCTCTATTTTCCTGTGTCCACGTCCAACCCTCCCATGCACCGTGCCCTCTCTCTCCGTCTGTCCTCAAATTCACTTGAATACAAACAGTAAAAAGGTAAAAACGATGATCAGATATCTGTACTTGTTTTACAACGAAGCAACAATTCTTTCCCTCCTTTTCTTCCATTGCCCTACTACAGGACACCATTTCCCACTATAAAGTTAGAGAGAGAATGGGGCGCAATTAGCCTTGCTGACAAATCCACAGCCACAACGATGGCCGCCATCCAGCGGGCCACCCTCATCCAATATTAAAATACTGTCTCTATAAATACGCACCGCCCTCTTCCTCCATAGAGAAGGAAGATCAAGCGTCACCTTGCTTGACTCCAAAACCAAACACACTGCCCACGAAGAGGCCCGTCCCCGTCAAGCCATGGAAGCCACGGAAGAGAAAGAAAAATACCCAACAATAACACCAGTAATCCAAAACCAGACCCCTTCACCTTCATCTTCACATTCAAGCGGCAGCACCAAAGAAACTAACAGTTCTGAAGGCAAGGCTAGAAAGTGCAAAGGGAAAGGTGGACCTGATAATAGCAAGTTCAGATACAGAGGCGTCCGGCAGCGGAGCTGGGGCAAATGGGTGGCTGAGATAAGAGAGCCAAGGAAACGAACCAGGAAATGGCTAGGAACGTTCTCTACGGCTGAAGATGCGGCTCGAGCCTACGATCGTGCTGCCACAGTCTTGTATGGACCCAGAGCTCAGCTCAATCTGGGTCCTTCCCCTAACCAAAGAAACTCTCAAGAGGCTACAACAACTTCTGCAACTACAACTCTCAGACCCATCTTACCTCGCCCTTCTCCGTATGACCATGCCTTTAGTAACTTTCACCACAGTGCCTCTCCTTGCATGATACCGCATTTGAAATGCGTTGTTGGTCAGTATTATCCTTTACCTTCCTCTACTACAGACCCTTATATCCCATTGTTTCACAACAATGATCCTTCAACTCCGCTTACTCCACCTCCTCCCCCAACTACTCAAACTCATCCTAATCCTATTCGACACCCTTACGTGACTCATTCTTCTGCACCCATTTCATCAAGTTTGTATGAAGAAATCGGTTCACTCGCGGGGTCCGTCAGTTCAAGCCTCTCTCTTTCTTCTTCTTCTAGTCCTGCTATTGCTGATGATAGTGTAATGGCGTGTGGTGATTGTGTTGCAATGGGTCTGTCGAACCCTCCGATTTCGTTTGTTGGTGATCCGTTGGCTGATGGCGGTGCGGGTGCAGCTATTCCTCAATCGCCCAGTTCTAGCTTGCTTTGGCATGATTATGATAATGCTAGCGTGCTGAATTCGTTGCCTCCCATGGATTCGAACCCGTGTTCTTTGTGGGAATATGATAGTGAGAGTTTTATCTTCGATCTGTGAATTCAGGCCATTGGTGAAATGGCAGATCTTCTGCCTTTGCTGTGGATACGTGCCTGCAAGGTGGTACTTTCAAATTCTTCTCAAGCCTTTCTGGTAATCTAATTTCCGTTTTTCTTATATTTGTCATCACGCTTTTCCGTTTATGAGATTGAGAGGAATGTGCGTTTAAGAACGTTGGAAATCCTAACACAACATACTGTCACATCAAGTCATGACTGATTGAAGCGAGGTGTGAATGAAAGAAAAGGAAGTGATGGGGTTGCTTGACCGATGCGATTTGATTTTTTAGCAGTAATTAACTAAAGAAGTGATGCATAACTTTTTTGTTAGGCTGCATGACAGTGATTGCATGGTTTTGGGAATTGATAAATAATAAGTATCTGCATTATGTTCCTCGTAGGTTTAATCACTCTTCTATTCTTGTGGATTAAATAGATTAAAATTTTGAATTATTACTTCCTTTGTTTCCTTCCGGGGCCTAGTGTCGTGCAGGCCTTTGTACTCTGTTGGAGAATCGGATTTTTTATTCAAACGGTGGAGCTTCCTTTACTGTTACTGGACTCTGTGTGTGTGTTTCCCGCTCTCCTCTCTTTGTGTTTCCCGCTCTCCTCTCTTTCTCTCTAACACCATCCCTTCTAGGTTACATTGCTTGGTTTGGGGTGAGTATATATTGACTTCGATGCTTGATGATCTGTAATATGATGAAATCATGAAAGTAATTGGCAATGTTTAATCCCCATATTTCTGCAAGAAAAAGAGAGCTAATCTCCGTGCAATATTTATTTACATGAAACAAAACTTAAAATGGTGATCAGTGGAAGAGCAACACTGTGATGGCCGTGTAATAATGATCATGATACTTTAGTACCCTGCATCTCTTGGTGCCATTTAGCGCTGGTATTTGTCTAGATTTGTACTTCTGATTGAAATGAAGTTCAGGATCCGAAAACGTTGTGGCATAAGCTCAATTGACAATTGATAATAAACAGAAAACGATATTTTAGGTTCTGATCACCTACTGGTGTTATGATTCACCTATACCTTTTCCTTTTCATGCTTCTCTTGAGGTTGTAACTTTAAGCATGCTAGTCCTGTAGTTTTATCTGTTTGAATAATTGCTAGTGTTGACTTATATAGAGTTGATTGCATTCCATAGTTCTTAGTCACTGACTACTATCAATGTCATTTTCCAGATATACATGTTAGGTCACATTGTTTGTATATATATTCCCTTTTACTGTAGCTTCCAGTATGATATGCCTCTCATGGATACGATCTTTTGACCTTGAAGAAGCCACTTCCTATACAAGAACGGGGGCTACTGTCAGAACGAGTATGCAATTAATTGATCGGTAACTTTCCTGTTTTCACGTGGCCATATGTTTCATGGATCACAAATATTTACACAGGAAGCAATCCATGGCTTAAACAATATCACTTAAACCCTTAGTTAGTAGAACTGGAGAACAACCGCTACAGTCATTTATGTTTTCTGACTACATGATTATGGAGAAACAGACTCAATGAATTTAATCTTGTTCACTATCTACTTTATAGTTGCGAGAAGCAGACTCCTGTCAGCATTGAGCGTAGGAGATGGAAAAAGAATATGTACTTTATCTACTTCAAGACAAAAAATATTGAAATACGTGAGCTATTAGTAACAATCCATGATCTCAACTATTAAGCTTTCACTCAGCGTCCTAAATGTCAACACAGTTGACACAATATATCTCCTTATCGGTATGATCCTGCTACACAATTATAAACGACGCTGTTCAACAACGCCCGTTTCACATTCCCAGAAATCTAAACATCTGGTACTGTATACGCAATCATTACTAAACCCGTTCGGCATGTATGAAATTTGAAAGAATAGAATATAACCGTGTAGATTGGAGATTAGCATCGGCTGGTGGAAGACCAGCATAATATCCACTAAGCTGCAACACAGTCTGTTACAGCTTCTCATTCTGTTGACTGTAATATATAATTTTCAAAGAATCCAGTTCCTAAATCACGTAAATTTGAATCACGTATTCGAACTTTCTTGCAATTGAATAGTAATATTTTCTAGTGGAAACATGTTCCTCACAGAATGGAAGTATGATGGCCTGTTCACTCCTCTAATCAACTTACAAGATTTGTCCAGCTTGCTTCTCAATAAGGGAAATCAATGAGCACTCAACCATTCTCTTTTTCCAGCAATGGACTTAACTCATTCAGGTGCAACTTCAGTTGCTAGTCTTACTGAACTGACTGAAACTGCTTTACTTATCAAGTAGAGGACAGTACGAGAGAATTCTTTATTGTGATGATTTCTGGCTTCAGAAATTGATCTTTTTGTCCATGGTTAATCATTTAACGGTACTTTTCAATTGATTCTTGGCTCCATATGGATGTAAACGAACATGATGAAATAAGCCCAACGTTTCCTACGAAAGAAGTGCCAGGTAGTTTGTGAATCTTCTGTATCATTAATTAGGTTTTCTGAGAGATCTGCCGTAGCAGACTCAATCATTTTAGTTCTACCTTATAATACCATGGTTAATTTGTGATCTTCGTTAGTGTTCCATCATATTCATATCAACCTTCACTCTGATCGTCTTATCAATAATCTAATGCTCAGAAAAAGGAAGTCTCTTACTGGAAGGATTAAGGAATGTGCAAGTGATGGGACTCGAGAGTGCTACCAAACTCTACTTCTCAGTGAGGCTTGTGAAACAATTTAAATAAAACTTCGAATGTCTGACAACAAAAAAAGCAATAATTTTTAGGACAATTTTCTTATTAAAATGTACATAACATCGTACAATAATAATAAAGACAAACATATCAAAAATAAAAAGTTGTTTAGAAGATCAAATAAATTTGAAAATGTGGCATTAATTTTTCCATGCTTTTGTTTATAAGTGATGCTCCCATTTTATTTTGTTCATATTGTTTCAGTTTACTTTGGGCTCGCTTTGTAACATACTGTTTCCCTTTTTATCGATAGTAGACCTTCAAAAGTTAAAGTTGCATACTTTCAACTTAAGTTCTAGTGGATGGACGGAATTTTTACCTGGAGCCAGAAACAGGTACGGGTATGAGGTATGGAATTTTTGAAAAATATAAGATAGGGGTGTTCCGACAATATATAAATGAAAATCATACGCATGCATAACTAAAATTAAACCAATCTGACTATCAGAATATAAAGCTCATTAAAGATTAAAACATATAAATTTTGACAAAACATATAACTCCCATAAGAAATGTAACGTCTCAACAAGAAAATTACATCACATAATGTTCTTGATTTCATAACATATTCAATATCGAAGTTTTGACACTTTTGGTTTCAGAATCAAGTTAACTCATATGGACCTATTGATAACAGAAGTCTAAAAAATTCCTAGTACACGGGTATCTGTACATGTAACCTGATGGATCCAAAATCTGAAACTCTTGAAAACTTATACTGAGTATGTTGAGTGAGCAGACGGATCACAGCCTGTAGCTCAATCAAGAAACCTAGAATGTTGGGCGGCATAAAATTCCCAAATCAAGATCTTCCATCCCGGGGCCTCTGTTAGCTTCAGTTAACGTTGAATCTCCTTTTTTTTACTGATGATTGGTCGATCAAGTTGACTCAATGATCTGGACTGAGTTGCTAGACGAAGGTTGAAACTCCATCCAGGGCCCTCTACACTGATTTGAAAATCGGTTCAGTTGAAAACTTTCGCAACGTAATTGCGGCTTCGAGACCTGGTTTGACGAACATCGAATTCTAACGAGTTTCCTTTCCCTTGCAAGTGATCGAATTACCTATTCAATTGGAGTGCTGTCTAAGAAAGAAAACGAGAAAAGACCTGGTAAGGATTTGTGTCTTACTTATCTCTATACACACGAGAGAGCATGGTCCGAATTTGTGTTTTATCTCTACGCTGATGAGAGTATATCTCCTCTCTCAACCCACGCGCAAAGGAATTAGTTGAAACTTCAGACATGGCGTTTGGAGGGTGCAATCACACAACACAGTTTCCCGTGCTTTGCATGGGAGCTGAGCTGCTTTGTGGTAGCTTGGGACGTCTTGCTTTCTTAATAACTTACTTATATGATCTATTGCTAGAGTCAAGAATCTTACTGAATCTTGAAGACAAGAAAGCCGTCCATTCGATCCATCTTCACGTGTGAAATTGATCCTTGTTTCTGTTACTTTTGTGAGTACAAAAGGTTGAAAGTGACTACCTGTGTTGTTTGTCTAAGTAGTTCCTCTTATTGACAGCCAGCTGACAGCGCCGAGACACATGCATGAGACGCATTCTATACTTTTCACGCGCAGTGAATGATTCGGATTTACAGTCACTTGTGGTGCATGTGCTACTTTGCACTGTCTGTGCACTGTTATATCTGGTCCTTAGCCATCTCTCAAGAGATCGAAAGGAACAACAAAGCGCAAAATTCTGATGTTAGAATAGTGGCCCGAAGTTGGAACTTCAACGAAAATTTTCAAATGTTCGCTTCATCTTAATTTGAAATCATCCTCGGTACACGGGCAAACAAAGTTGGACAACTCTACTTGTTTCGTTTATCTTATTTGAAATTTCAAGCTCCCTTAAACTAATTATTTTCTGGGAACATGAGTTTCGTGTTTCCGGCGCAGGCACCATGAATGCTGGTTCTACGACGGATTTCACTGGCAGAAAACAGGCCTAAGGGCCTCATTTTGCTCAAGGGGCCCGGCATATATAACTGGCAAATTTTAAAGCCTGAAACCTTATGGACCGGTATGCAAAGTTCCATGACTTCCTATTTAAGACTATACGTTCCCTCGAACCACATTTTCCACGGGATATTTATGTGTTTCATCAGGGCATGTAGTAGCATGACAATGCCAGTTCCACGATAAACTTTGGCGACGCAATAGTGCTTGACTTCCACAAACCGTGCTCACGGAATCGTATGGTAACTGTCCAACAAACAGTCTTATTCCTGCTCGATATGCCAAAATTGCTTGCTTTTTTTTCTCTCTTTAGATAGGTTTTCCTTCGTCATGAATCGCCTGTGAGGTAAACCTCAAGTTTCGACACATATTCACCATAGTGCTTTATGGTTATCTAAAGTCCCTTGGAGCTGCTTAAAAATCGTTGGATTTAGACCGAAGCATAAGGGAAATGAGTCATAGGAACTCACCTTTTAGATTGCGTAAATGAAGGGTTCTAACTTGTGAAGACAATTTCAAGCTTAATGAAGGCCCTAACAGAAACAAATTTACCGGAGGTGATTCAGTACTTGCTAGAAGTTGGCAGATGAAAGATCAAGCAAGACATACGTGATGACAAGGTAAGAAAGGAAGCATATGAGGTATATGAGGTACTTCTTTCCCGGACCCTGTGGCAACGGCCGGGAATGGCTGTACGATGGATTGGGCTGTGAATCATTAGGTTTCGAAATGGCTTGACCTAGCCGCTAAGTTTCCTCGATGTATCCAAGCATGCATATATCTTTTCGAAAGTTTCCGAAGCTGGGCCTTTGTTGGGTTTAGTTGTGGGAACCCTTTGCAAGTTGCAGTTCCCCACTTGCTTCATTTATAATCTTCGTCTCATGGTTCCCTATATTCCTGAAAGCTATTCAAGTGACAAGCAGAAATGATTCATGAGGTAGGACTAGGAATTCAGGTCATGATGTATATTACGAAGAATGCGTATCACTTTCCACCTTAGTTTGAAACCCTTCACCATCTTCAGTTTTAAACCAATGTCAAGTGACATAAGTGGGCATATACGGTGCACACTCCCGATTCCATGCATGAAATCCAAGCTCGAAGAGAAGCCGGCTGCCGACGCATTTTCCAATTGAGATGCTGCTTCAGGCAGAAAAAGCAGCCATTTTCGTGGTGCGAGACAAACAGGGCATATGAAATCAGAGGTTCAGTGATGATTCGAAAGTGACAGGTATGATACCGCAATGCCTCTCCACTGAGAAGTGGACAACGCAAGGTGGGGATGGGACATGACAACTTGCATCCTTTGTTGTGGACGTTTCGAGAATCGACAGATCATTTTACCATGACTCGGTAGCTAGGCTGTAGCACAATCTCCTCACAGCCAGGCCTGTTCTATGCAGCAGTTAAGGAGAAATGCTGGGACTTCAAAAATTAATGCGAAGGCTGTTTTGTGATCCTATACTTAGGCATGTCGCACTTGCGCACTAGGCCTTGATTTAGAGAGAGACTAGAAAGAACTTTGGAATACATGCACTAAGTTTCATGAGATGCTACTTTGAAATAGTAATTAAATCTTGCATTTAGAGAAGCTGTTGGATTTTGGGCAACTGGGCCACTTAGAATTAATTGACGCAGTCGTCAATCGCCACTCGTAGGTAGTCACTCAATTATTTTATTGCATTTAATTCTTTAGGATTCTTCTGGGCCGTGCTAACACGAATCTTCGGCCAGGCCGGCTTTACTTCATTCAATGAAGTAAGGTATGCATAGTACGCAATATATCACATGAAGTTATATCAGTGGGATAAGGTGCAATTTTTGCCAGGTTTGGACCTGGAAGCAAATGTATGGCAAACGCTAAGTAGGGTTCTATACTGCCCCTGACGTTATTCCTAAGAATTATTATGCCCCTTTACTAATAGTTAAACGAAAGATAGACATTTTCTATTACTAAATATAGTGAATTGGGTCGGAATCGAGACCAAACCCACGAGCAAAAGACTCGAAAATGTGTAAATAAACGAAAATGGAAATGCAGGAAATGATGGAGGGAAAATCGGGTTGAACAGGGAAAGTATTCCCTTTAAAAATCCAAGCCTCAATGTCTACTTCAGCCCGCAGGATGCTTCCTTGAGCTCTCGCGAAGGCTAGAGCATCCGGAGCAAATGGGAAGAATGGTGGTATAATCCGTGAGAGATGACGAGCTTTAAGTGATTAAATCAAGGTGATTTGAAAGTGGACTGTGGTGGTTTGAGAGGAGATATTGGTGCTTGTTGAGGTAAGTCGGTTTGCCTTTGTTCTTAGTGCCTTGCTGGCAGTAGTTATACATACTCATTAATATTCTTGATGTTTAACCTGCAAATGTTTAGTTTATGGAGATAATGCAATTCGTTTATGTGAATGATATGACTGGCATATACATATATATATATATATGTGTGTGTGTGTGTGTGTGTGTGTATGTATATATATATGTATGTATATGTATATATGTATATGTGTATGTGTGTGTGCGTGTGCATGTGCTTGTGACATGTTAAGTAGGTAAGGGTGAAGTATTTGGGCACTCAGTCGTGAGAGTCGACGTGGTTTGACTGTCACAGATGAGGTGACTAAGGTCACATAACGGGGGGTGGATGACTCCTAAGGCCTTGGGGCAAACAGAGTATGAGTTGTAACTATCATAATTGTTGTGTGTGTACGTAGATGTTTATAGATTGAAATATGAATATCGTTTTGTTATGAAATGTTTATGAAACTTTCATGCTTTTGATATGAGTTTTGTTAAAATATATATAACTTCCCAATCATTTATGGTTTAATTTGAAGCTAGCATTTCAAAGTACATAGAACCGAGTAGCAGTTTGATCGAGCTACATTTTTTATATAGTACGATTTAGATTTAGATTATCTAGATAATTATTTTGACATTCGGAGTTATGTTCGGTAGGCCTTGCACCATTTTGGATGGATTGTTTAGATTTATGGATATTTGATATAATTAAATTGGTATTTCATTCAAGTTAGAATTTGACTATCCTTTTCTTTGATTATGGCTTACATTTACGCTCGCACGTGGTATCAGTTAAGGTCATGTCATGGTCACGACTCATACAGGTGTGAAAATTTGGTCCCCTAGTTTCATCTATTTTTACTCAGATGTCCCATGGTCTCGTGGCATCAGTTCGGGTAAGGTCGTGGTCCTGACTCATGTGGGTGTGAAAATTTGGTCCCCTAATTTCATCTAATTTTACTCAGATGCCCCTTGGTTTCTGTTATAAGGACATTCCTAGGCCGATTATGCCTCATGATCATCATCTCTTTATTAATCTTCCAGTTAATGAATAATTGCCTGGTCGATGGAGGTGGAGGCACGAATGTCCTTCCAACGCAAACAACTCAAAACTTTGGCTTGTGTAAGAAAGAACTTAACCCCTAGGCTGCCCACATTGTTGGATACGATGGGAATGTCATTGCTACTGAGGGTATCGCCACTCTTCAGTTGATCACCAAATGCATCGATCATTTTCATAGTTCACTATGCCACAACTAGCTAAAGCATATGTTATAGAGACTGGTTTTATGGAAAACAAGTCTATGAAATGAATCTATCTTAAGGATTTTGTTTTTGGCAGTTAGTTAAATTTAACTTTAATAACTTTGTGCATTTTTGAAAGAATTACTGATAATACACTTGAAGAACGGATTTGTGATGTTGGGTTCAATAGTAATGAGCTTGAAGATCTCTTTTATGGGTTTGTTTTCAGTTGAGTTCATATATACTCCTACGTTCCTTAAAGTGTGCAGTTTCTCTCCTATGAACTGTTATGTATGTGAATTTTGCTTTATTTTCTCTATCAAATTATTTAGTTTGACTTGGTGCATTTTGTGTGGAAGCTCGCAAGAAGAGATGTAAAAGGAGAAAGATAAAGTTATGAAGAGTTTCTCACTCTTTTTATGTTTTAGAAATGCAATGTCTAGTGTTGACGCTTGAATATTATTTTCTTCTTGCTTTCTTGTTCATTGTTATTAAACATACAGTTTCATGGTGATTATTCAAAGTGGTGAAACATACTTCACGCATCTGAACATATTGTTGATGCTATTTATGTTTATATGGTCGCATTTGTCATCATTGAGCACAAGAATGGGCTTATTTTTATTAGTACTCAATAGGGAAAGAACTCAAGTCTTCTGAATTGGTTAGCTAGCTCCATTAAAATGGAGGCAATATTGATAATGTTGTTTGCCATATCTCTCACAAGCCTCAGAGATACAAGCTTCTTTTACATAATATAAAATGTGATAACTTCTACTTAAAATGAAAACCCTAAAAATTTGGCCTGCGTGATTATCTCCATTAGAAATTTTTCAAGCTGTACACAAATAAACGAAGCTTTTGAAAGGTCCTTATTAGAATATTTGGAGAAGAAACTACTAATAATAGCAAGCATGAACATTTACATATACCAAAATTTAATAGGAGAGAGAACACAAAATGAAAGAATTGAATTTTTAAAAAAACAAGAATGAAAGAATAAGCTGCTACTAGCCAATCATCTGTTGGTCAACATGAGTAAATCTACTAAAGTTTAATAGCCTGCGCTATGAAAGGGCTTATTTACATATATATTTACCCGAGCTTAACAAGGACATTACAAGAATGAAAGAATAAGTTATTCCTATCCAACCACAAAATCTTACTAACTAGTCCCTCAAGGATTCTGCAGTTGTGCTACCAGAATCAGCTGCAGTGACGCTAGCAGGAGGAGGAGCCATGGCTAGTTCAGGTTTGATCTCTTCCAACTGCTGCAAAACTTGCTGTATGTCTGGCCTAGACGTTGGTGTCGGATCAACGCAATGCAGAGCTAATTTCAAAGTGTTCAACAGTTCATCTCCAGTGGTGGCTGCATCGTCTCTCATCAGTTCAAGATCAAACACTTCATTAGTCCACTCCTCTTTCACAATGGAAGCTACCCACTGTGGCAAATCAACCCCATTCATGGCCTCGCCGGGTGCTTTTCCTGTCAAGAGTTCCAAAAGGATTACCCCTAGGCTGTATATATCTGTCTTGGTGCTTGCTTTCTTCAGCTTTGACAGTTCAGGAGCGCGGTAGCCCAAAGCACCAGCTGTCGCCACCACATTTGAATTTGCAGCTGCTGTCATCAACCTGGAGAGCCCAAAATCTGCAATTCTTGCGTTTGTTTGCTCATCTAGCAGGATGTTACCCGATGTAAGGTTACCATGGACTATGCTCTCTTGATTATGCAGATAAGAAAGGCCACGAGCTGCACCAATTGCTATTGTCATCCTTGTCCGCCAGTCTATGGGCGTCTCCGGTCCTCGAGCTGCAGAATAATAAAATAAGTTCTCCAAATAGAATCATTCAATTTATGCAACTACAAGATATTGAGCAACATTATGCTGAAATATGAACGGAGAATTTTACGGTTCGACTAATTATAACCGAAGTTTTCTAGTCAATCAACAGCATGATCTATAGAGAAATTGAACGGCTGCTTCTGCTTCACCTTAATATAGTTCGGAAGCATATGAAAGGACACAATTACTAGCCCTGATTCTACAGTTTTAAGCATCAGTAAAATGTGGCTTTTAACTACTGTTCCATTAAAAAATTGTTAAGATTTGTATTGATTATGTAGGTGGTCTTACCGTGGAGAAAAGCAGCAAGGCTTCCTCTAGGCATGAAATCAAAGACAAGTAGTTTCTCCCCTTTGGGGCCCAAGTAGTACGCTCGAAGCGCCAGAAGGTTCGGGTGCCGTATCTTGCCGAGTACATTCACCTCAGTTTCAAACTCCCTCTGATTCTTGGCAATCTTTTCGCGAAGCCGTTTCACTGCAACCTGGTTTCCATCCTCAAGGGTGGCTTTATACACCGTCCCGTATGTACTCTTCCCCATCACTTCGGCAGTGGCACACAAGAGGTCATCTGCGGTGAAAACAAATGGACCATCAAAGTGAACCAGCTTACCTCCAGCCTCACCACCTTCCACGTCGGAAGCAGCAACGGGGACGGCCTTTTCCTTCCTTGGGGCAGCGTCAGAACCTTTGCCAGTGGTAGTGCTTCGTTTCCAAGTCAAGCAACATAGAAGAATGCAGCACAGTAACAGCAGAAGGGCCAGGAGTACCCCGGCACCTATGAGGATGATCTCTTTCTTGTTCGGCTTTTGATGATGAGAAGAATTGGGGCTTGGGGGTGGTAGTGTGAAATTTGAAGCAGGAGGTGGTGGTGGTGAGGACGACGGACAAGGGACAGCGTTACTATAACCACAAAGCTGTATATTCCCTTTGAATGAACTCGAATTGAATCGAGTCCAGAGTTGAGTCGGAACAGCACCTGACAGGTTATTGTATGAAACGTTGAACGCATTTAGATCGGGCAATTCACCGATGGTTGCAGGGATGCTTCCATTGAAGTTATTCTCAGATAGATCAAGCTGCAGCAACCCAGAAATATTGCCAAGTGTCGCTGGAATCGGCCCATCGAATCGGTTTCTCTTAAGCACTAGCTGCTTGAGACTTTCTAGGCTGCTTATACTACTTGGTAAGTTGCCTTGGATGACATTGTTTTCGAGATTCAATCGAGCCAGAGAAGAGAGATTGCATAGGCTTAGTGGGAAGCTTCCACCAAGGTTGTTGAAAGAAAAATCCAGCGTTTGCAATCTTGACAAATCCCCAATTTCTGAGGGTATGCTTCCATTAAGCTGGTTAGAACTTAGAGTGATCTCTTCAAGCCTGCCCATCCGGCCTAACGAAGCCGGGATAGGGCCTGAGAATAAATTATTGTTCAGATTCAAAATCTGAAGATGATAATAGTTCTTCTCAGCAGCCCCTTTGTTGCTGTTACTGCTTCCCCAGTTATCAGGAATTGAACTGGTGAGATTGTTATGCTGAAGAGAAATGAAGGTCACGGAGGGATTGCGAGACAGATCGCTAGGTATAGGACCAGAGAAAAAATTAAAGCTCAGATTCAATCTATAAAGCTTAGAAGAATTGCCAAATCCGGTGGGTATGACTCCAGTAAGGGAGTTGTTACTCAAGTCAAGGGTCTGGAGAAGGCTACACCGGACAATCGATGCAGGTATGTGGCCAGAAAGCCGGTTATTGAATAAATAAACTCCTCGGAGGTTTGGAAGCAACCCCAGAGAGGTTGGCACAAAACCCTGGAGGAAGTTATCATGGAGACTGATCTTTCGGAGAGCCGTAAGCTGCCCGATCTTCTCGGTAATCCGACCCCCTAGGCCTTTCCATGGAAGCTGAATCGAGATCACCTGACCGCGTACGCACTTGATCCCCACCCACCCGCCGGAACACGCACTAGCTCCCGAATCATTCCAGCTGCTCAGCACGCTTCTCGGATCGTCCAACGCATGCTTGAACGCTTGCAGTGCTTCAAAATCAGACTGGGTGACAACTATTCCATCAGAAGGCTGGCTGAAAACAGGGCTAACGAGCGACGGAGCCACAACAAACAACAAAACAAGCAAACAATTGAAAGAGCACTTGTTGGTGCTCATTGTTTTCTTCCTTTTCTTCGTTTCCAGCACCAAGAAATCAAGATCTTGCTGTTTGCAGATAGACGGTGCTATTCATGTTCAGAGAGAGAGAGAGAGGCGAGGGGGGGGGGGGGGGGTGCAATAGCGAGAGGTGGGGAGTCGTTAAAAGAAACGAAAGGGGGGAATCTTAATGGAGGAGACAAAATCGGAAGGGTTCCGAGAGACTCAAGAGGATTGAAGTGGCAGAGAGTCAGTGAGGGTACAGAAAGGAACGAGCTTCTAGTTCGGAGATAACGGCTAGTTTTTTGTTGGAGTTGGAAATGCTCCCCCACCTCCAAACCCATCCGTCCTCCCCCCCCCCCAACGGCTATCTTTCTCCAGTCTTGTTTATTGCAAATGGGATTCCCATTGGTCGCCTTTTCGGCGATCCCGTGCTATCTTGACAGGGCCCACCCTGGACATCAGATTCCACTTCCACATGTGCTAAGCGACGTTGGATGGGAAACGAGATACACGTGTCGACAGATAAACAACATCAGTATATTTATTTATAGCAAAATAGGAAAAATATAAACCATCTTGAGTTCCAATGGATCAGGTGGTGACGATGGGGAATCGAATCCAATCGGAAACCCTCGAAGGTTTTATCTGATTTGACACATGAAATTGATTTTAACGACTGTTCGGATACGGATCAGACACTTAAAGCTTTGAATGGGTCCATGGTCTGGCGATGTTGGCGTGGCCCCATCATGCATGAGTCTCAAGCGTATCGACCGTTGGCTTAATATAACGGGAATTTTCCATATCTTGGTGCACATAGCAAACGATCTAACATCTACTGTTTGATTGCCGACGCAAAAGCGTCTGGTTTAACTATAGCTGTTAGAGTTAACATACGCTAGCTTTAGTTTTTACCTTGTCTTGCTACTTAAAAGTCAAGATTGGGCGATGTCATGAGTATTAGAACTAAGCATCTTCCTTAGAGAAAAAAAAAAAAGAATTAGCACTTCATATGTAAATTCAAAGCATGCACAAATGACTGAATCCGGCACTCAGGGAGAATGAACTCACCTCGAGGGGACTCGATTCACAAGTTGAAGGTCGTGAGTTTAAAGCCGGGGTTTGCATACCTGGCCACAGCCTCACCATTATAACCGAAGAAAAAAAATCTGAATCTACAGTGAGTTTTCCATTTGGGGAATATTTGGTCCAGCCTTCGAATCAAATAAAAAACCCAAGAGCGATTTTTTTTATTCTCAACTCTCGATTGTGTTTTTCATGTTCTAATAAAACATTTTTTACTTTATATTATAGCCCACAAAGGAAGTAGGTGTAGACTGTGCCAACACGGTGTAACGGACTAATAGCCTGCACACGTTGATAATTCTATGATCCAACCCGGCTTGAAGAAAGATTGTGGGAGGTTCTTCAGGTATCATGATGACATCGACCTTTCATACTATCAGCATGACACAAGCACGGATAAGTATTATGTAGAGTCATCTTTCATTGCCATGTAGAGGGAACTCTCATTGCCCATTCCTCTTATTAATCTTGATTCTCACATTTTAAATATGATAATGTTTGAGTTATCAAGCTGCTTAGCTAAAAAGAAATATACTCGGTGACTTTTTAATTCATGTAGAAACTAGTGAATCATTCAATTGCCCATTCCTCCTTAATCTTGATTCTCACATTTTAAATATACCTTATCGTGACAATATTTGAGGTATCAAGCCGCTTAGCTACAAGGAAATATGTTTGGCCTTACCTTTTGTCACCTCCTTTATCACTGAAAATCAATCAATATGAATATAAATGCATGTTTTTTTGATACAAATCTAGATGATGATTATGTGTTACAATGATCACATTCAATTTTCATGAACAATTGAGTTACTCTTTCTTATAAGTGAGAATAGATATTTCACTTTTTTCGTATTAGCCTAGTAACTACTTTCAAGATCAACTTTTTATTGTTGTTATCTTTGCTGCTTCTTGCACTCAAACCATAGCTCACCTATTATACCTTTATATTTAAAATGAAGTATAACGATAACATCCCATGTATAATGAATCAGGTCATCATGACTATAAAACATAATATCTATTGCAAATACAAACAAGTAATCAAATATTTACCTTTGTGCCAATAGATGCTTTGTTAAATCTATCACCTTGATTGTAAACAAATCCATTCTTTGATCCATCATGCCTAAATTTATTGTCATCGTTTATCACATATAGAAAATGTATTTTATCATAAGCAACACTTTCATTACTCATTGTATACTCCGCCATAATGAATGCTTTAAATCGAGTCGTTTGACATTATGCAATACGTATTAATGGCTAATTTATAAAAGGATAAGACAATAGCGAGAGTAACACAGGTGTACACACACACACATATATATAGAGAGAGAGGGGAACACATGCATAGAGACACCTACAATTTTACCTCTTTCTGCTACTTCAACATCGATCAACCACCATCCACCACCTGTCGCTACTCCTCTTCCTGCCCCTAATTATCCTCTATTACTGAAAATCGTCGTTGTAGCAATCAAAACTGCCTCCAAAACCTAAATATATGTGTATGTATATTGTTAAAGTGGTTTTTTAAGGTAATGGTTTTGATGGTGATACTCATGGTTTTAACTCGCACAAGGTGGCTAGGAGGAACAACTATTTCGAGGTTGTAGATGGGTTTAGTGGGAAGTTGAAATGGTGGGAGGCGGTGAAAGGGACATATGTCCATATTTGCACATGAAAGGGATGTGTGCATGTACAATGCTTATATGTATATATATAAAAACTTGAGGGTACCTTTTTGTGATATGTCAACTCGTTGTTTTTTTGGTAATATAAATGTAATTTTAAAAAGGTTTTCGAAAAAAATATGTTATTATGCTTATATCCTAAAAAGTAAGAGTTAAAAATGAATGAACAGATGCAAAGGCAAGATCCAATCTCTCTTCCTATATATATATATAAAAAGAGAGAGAGAGAAAGAAAGTACGAAGATACAGCTGAATGCGTCTCTCATTGGAGTGGGCCGAGAGCATGCCATCCCTAAAAGGGAACCACGCCGATACATTGTTTCTTTCTTTCTTGAAGGCCGTGATTCACCCTCAAGTGGTGACGCCATCCACATGTTTATAGCCGTCAACGGCGATGAAATCTAGGTAAATCTCCCTCCTTGATTCTCATGGAATTCAACATGCACGCGCCACAGAGAGATCACAATCACTCGCAGGCCAGAATCGCCAGAAATCAAGTGAGAGAAATCGAGATAAAAATTTAGAGAGAGATCAACCGTGAGAAAGACATATAAGAGTGCTGGGTGGTGATCTGGTAATATGAAATCGTTCAAGAGAAAAAATATATGAAAGAGATACTTTGGGAAAAAAATAAAAGGAATACAAGTTTAGTAAAAAAAGATGTAAAATAGCATTTGTGTTTGATCTTATTAATATTTTTATATTTTTCAACAATTTTTAGATTTCATTTGTAATATGCCACTAAAAACCACAAATGGAATGAGTAAAATGAAACTGGAAAAAGAACAAATTAAGTTTCTTTTGATTTTATCACGATCTATTCGCAAATTTATCTCTAATAGAAGTACGATACAGCGATACATCAATCACATGCATCTTTTCGACATGCGATTGGGTCAAGTACTGGACTGTACCTCCATTTATGGGTCCTCTTTTTTAAAATGTCGTTGACCTATAGGAGCCGGCATGCCAGTGGGGATCCAATGTGGTGCCGGGGGAAGAAGCACGAACTCCAATTCGTTTTGGAGCTTTGCACAAGGCAGTTGCATCATGCTTCCTTCACAACTTATGGCACAACGCGCAAAAGGTTCCAAGTCCACAGCCACTTAAATCGCTTCATGATTGGTTGAACGATGGGCCTGAGAGTGATCTGATTGCAACTAAGCTCAGACCAAATTCGAAATTCCGTTGATGCAGGCTTCAATGCGGAGCAAACTCAGATCCATACCCATTTCCACCATGAAAGAGATAAACCCAACAACTAAGCCTTTTCCCTATACTAGATGGGTCTGTTACATGGATTCTCTGTTTTCATAGAGCTCAGGGACAAACCCAACTATAGAAAAAAGAAAGACTTGAATAATTACTTAAGGTTGATTTAAGCTGTCTAGGGTGTCTCGGATAGGATCCTAAAAAAATTAAATATCAAGTTGCCTTGATAGGTTCGGGTGGCAGGCCTCTACTTTGTTTTTGTTTTCTGTCGTGTGCATAAAGTTAAACCTGCTTTGGTTTATAACTGAAGGAACCCTCTAGACTTCCAATAAACCAATTTAGCATACCATCAGGTTCAGGTTGGGTCTAACTATGGATCGGTTTCAAAATAAAAAGTTTGGTCTCTGTTTGTTATCCGTTTGAGTTTGCACCAAATAATTCTTCAAATAATGTTATTCTTCTATTTGACCCAATTAACTGCAATGTTTTACTATTTGATGCAATTAGATCCCTACATACAGCAGATACAACACAAAATAGCTTAGTTAAGCCACTGATAACGTTTAACTACATTTCTAGAAAGAGTCTGCATGGATGGATGAAAAGTGAACCAATGAGGGGGTTGCCTCTTTGATGGGAGGCCAGGAGCTCAAGGCTTGGTTGTGCATCTCATAGAGATCTTTCTAGCTCCTGATTTCTTGTTAAAACTGTAACGATTCGATTCAGATCAGGATCTAGAACCATACTCAGGATCAAAAACACAACTGAAGAAAAGAAGCAAAACGATAATGGCAAGCACCAATCAATAAGTGAAGAGTTTACCTTCTTAGACGAAGTTGGCATGTCTATTTGAGGACGTAGAAGGGTTGTTCAGACTCCAAATGAACCAGCAGTTGAGGCGAATCGGCTAGAAATAGTCGTCGTCCTAAGGTAAACTTACTTTTTTAAGTACATTGGATATTTCTAGAGGTTCGCTGGCGTCAATGGTTGGCTATTTTGGCATCGACTTAGTGATCAACTCGAGATGCTGAAGGTACTAACATGGATATCTTTGGAAAACGATTCTAAAAATGACTTATTCGAACCCAGAGGCAGCCAAGATCCGCCAGAAAAGGCCTTTGAAACATGCTTACTGCTGGTGGCCGGTTACTCTGGAAGGCTGAGTCGTCGAGGCACCTGACTCGCCCAAGCCAACCTTTTCGAGTCAAATTGGGCCACGTTTTCTCTTGGATCCAAATTCGGGTCCAACAAGGTGTTAAATGAGGGCGTGTCTTGTCCGTTGTACAGGGTATGTGTCGAAACCACCATGTGTTGTGTATGTGCTGCAATTGTGTTTCATTATGGATCCGTATTCCTTGTTTAGATTTACTTATGCGGTTTCTAAACCCAGTGAATGTTTTTGAACTACGAAGAAGCTGTACAAAGTTTGCTTTTGATGCGGTTTGAGCCACTAGAATCCTATTTCAATAAGCTCTAATATGATATTATATTTAGAGGAAAATAGTGACCATTCTCGGCAATCACAGCAAAGAAATGGTTAGACTGACCATCCAACTTTTATCTCTGATAGAATGTGGGAAAGAAGGTCGTAACAACCATGACAGGCCGAAACCGTCGGGTGGTTACGGTGCTTATCCGTAAGCGACTGAATAAGGGTTCTACAAAAGAAAAGCTCAGTATGAAATATGAGAGGTTATGGAGCAGGCGTTGCTCTATAAATAAAGAGCAGCAAAGAGATCAAACACACTGAAGACAAGTTGAAAAACCTCTAAAAAAAATCCTACTGTGAGGAAACTTAAAAAACCATATCTCACATACCTGTTCAGAGAAAACAGACGATCTGCTGCATACCTAAGCGAGGCTTCATCAAGCTGGTGTAGAGGACACTGGAGAGCAGACCGGAATCGCCATCAAAATCTATTATATATAAAAAAAAATTGCCCAAATGCACAATCCGAATCCCCAAAGTAGGAATTCATTTCCAAAATAGAACTAATTGCATTTGCAAAACACAATCAAAGTGTATGTACTCGAACAATCAACATCTTTATTTTCAATACCTAGATATGGTTTTGGAAAGAGGAAAGAAGGAGCCATGTCACTGCATCACTTGAGATTTGACTAGGTAAGCGATAATGGTTCCTCTGTCAGTTTTGTAGCTCCACTTTATGTTTGTTCCAATTCCCGATTGCCATGAATTGTAAGCAAGAGCGTGGATTTTATGTTTATGCATCCAAAAGGAGGGATTCATGTGCATTCAAAATAAATACTTAGAAGCCGCAACATACTTGTGCTCCAGCTTTTGAAAACCGTTTGCTCGATGCTACATACAAAGTAGAAAGGTGGAAAGATGGCATTCATGACAATCTCAAGTTGCTTACAAATGTGACGTGTGATCATTGCAAAGGAATCACATTTCGAGTGTTTCATTGTTACAATGTCACAGGGCAAAGAGGAAAGTGATAAGAGCAATGAGGAGAAATTGGAAAAACTACTGCACGATGCTAATCTAAGAAGTTGGGGCAAGCTTGATGCAGTCATGGGCATAAGCCGGTGATCGAAGAAGGCTACATCTGATAGTGAAGAAGAGCAAGACGAACAAATTCCACTAGCATTGTCCTGTAATTATCCATGCGATTTGAAGCACATGGGATGGAAGCCCTCCTGCACTATTATTTATGCAACGGCCTTATGTGCATTTATGTCGAAGGGACATGACATTACAAAAGATGACTTTTTTTTATGACAGTCTAAAATGACTATTTTTTTATGCTTAAATCTTGATGAATCATCTTCTTTTATATATCCCTTGTACATTAACACGAGGTGCGGTGTTTACTCACCCTAATTTTGAAAACAACAACAACAACTAAGCCTTTTCCCATACTAGACGGGGTCGGCTACATGGATTCTTTGTTTCCACAGATCTCTATCGTGTGCCATGTTAGCAGTTAACTCCCAATAAGCTAGATCATTCTTTATTGTTTCTTTCAAACACTTTTGTGGTCGTCCTCTACCTCTTTTAATACTTTCCAAATTTAGGTTTTCTAACCTTCTTACAGGTTCTTCTTTTGATCTTCTTTCTATATGTCCAAACCATCTTAAACGATGTTCTCTCATTTTATCCTCTATTGGTGCCACTCCTAATTTGTTTCTAATAACCTCATTATGTATACGGTCTTTTCTTGTATAACCACTCATCCATCTCAACATCTTCATTTCTGTCACAGACATCTTTTGTACATGTTGATGATTAACTGCCCAACACTCAGAACCATAAAACATGGCAGGCCTAACTGCTGCTCTATAATATTTACCTTTTAATTTTAATGGTATCTTCTTATCACAAAGAATTCCTGATGCTCCTCTCCATTTTAACCAACCAGCATTAATTCTATGTGTAACATCTCCATCAATTCTTCCATCACTTTGAAAAATTGACCCTAGGTATTTAAAACTTTCCTTTTGGGGAATGCAATGTGTGCCAATTTTAATTTCTATGTCCTCTGAAGTAGCCAAATGATCAAACTTACATTCCATATATTCTGTCTTTGTTCTACTAAGTCGGAGGCCTTTGTTTTCTAATGTTTCTCTCCATAGTTCCAATTTTCTATTAACTTTTTCCTTAGACTCCTCCACTAATACAATGTCATCTGCAAATAACATACACCAAGGTACTTCATCTTGAATATGTTTTGTTAACTCATCCATCACCATTATAAATAAGTATGGACTTAAAGTTGATCCTTGATGTAACCCAATATTAACTTCAAAGAAGTCTGTCGTTCCTTCATGAGTCCTCACACATGTTTTTGCACCATCATACATGTCTCTTATAAGGTTAATATATGTCAATGGAATACCTCTTTTTTCCAAAGTTCTCCAAAGAACCTCCCTCAGTACCCTATCATAAGCTTTTTCTAGATCAATAAATATATGTGAAGGTCTTTCTTTTTTGCTCTAAAATGTTCCATAAGACGTCTCAAAAGGTGAATCGCTTCAATAGTAGATCTACCTGGCATAAATCCAAATTGGTTCTCTGTTGTACTTGATACTTGTCTTAACCTACGTTCAATAATTCTTTCCCATAATTTCATAGTATGACTCATTAACTTGATACCTCGATAATTCGCACAATTTTGAATGTCTCCCTTGTTCTTATATACGGGTATAAGTGTACTTGCTCTCCATTCCTCGGGCATCTTTTGGTTTTTCCATATTTCATTAAATAGTCTTGTGAGCCAAGTGATTCCTATTTCTCCTAGTATTTTCCAAACTTCTATAGGAATATTATCTGGTCCTACCGATTTACCACTCTTCATATGTTTAAGAGCCTCTTTGACTTCATTCTTTTGAATACGTCGGTAGAAATTGTGGTTTATATACTTTTCTGACTTGGCTAAATCTCCTAAACTAATACTAACATCTTTATTTTCATTAAAAAGATTATAAAAATAGTTTTTCCATCTATTTCTTATATCATCATTTGCCATTAGAATTTTTTCATCCTCGTCTTTTATGCATCTAACATAATTAAGATCTTTAGTTTTCTTATCTCTAGCCCTAGCTATCCTAAAAATGTCTCTTTCACCCTCTTTTGAGTTGAGTTTTTTATATAAGTCCTCCCAAATCTTAGCTTTTGCTTCACTAACGGCCTTTTTTGCTTCCTTCTTTGCTTTCTTATAAGCTTCTAAAGTTTCACTAGTTTTCTTAGCATAATGTAATTTGTAACATGCCCTCTTTGCCTTGATTTTGTTTTGTACTACTTCACTCCACCACCAAGCTTCTTTTTGTGCCGGTACACCTCCCTTAGATACCCCTAACACATCTTTCGCCACTTTCCTAATATGTATAGCCATATTGTTCCACATATCAGAGGGTGTGCCAACATAATTCCAAACATCTCCTTGAAGGACTTTTTGTTTAAATATATCTTCTTTCTCACTTTTGAGGTTCCACCATTTAGTCCGAATAGCTCGATGCACTCTTTTCTTCTTTGTCCATTTTTTTATTTGTAAATCCATAACTAAAAGTCGATGTTGGGTGGTTAAGCTTTCTCCTGGAATTACCTTACAATCTTTACAACACGCTCTATCTTTTTTTCTACAAATAAAGTAATCAATTTGTGTTTGTGATAAGCCACTCTTATAAGTAATTAAATGTTCATCTCGTTTTTTGAAGATTGTATTGACTATAAAGAGATCAAATGACATAGCAAAATTTAAAATCTCCCTACCTTCCTCGTTTATATCCCCATAACCAAAGTTTCCATGAATCCCTTGATATCCTAATGCCTCTTTACCGACATGTCCATTTAAATCTCCTCCTAAACAAATCATCTCCCTTTGTGGAATCTTTTGAAACACCTTATCTAACTCTTCCCAAAAAACTGTCTTTATACTATCTTCTAGTCCTACTTGGGGTGCGTAAGCACAAACTATATTCAAAACCTCTACTCCTAACACTAATTTCAATGTCATGATTCGGTCACCATATCGTTGTATGTCTACTACACTCTCCTTTAAATCTTTATTTATGATAATACCAACTCCGTTTCGGGCCTTTTCTTTACCTGAGTACCATAATTTAAAACCTGTATCCTCTATCTCCTTTGCTTTTTCTCCAACCCATTTTGTCTCTTGTAAACATAAAATATGAATCTTTCTCCGAATTATAGTATCTACCACCTCCATTAGCTTACCCGATAATGTTCCGATATTCCAAGAACCAATACGAATTTTATTTTCTAGGACTAGCTTCCTTACCCCCCGCATCCGTCCATAATCAAAATGCGGAGACCCTCTCTGAAAATTTTTCACTACATTCGGGCGGCAATGTAGCGGGACTAACTTCTTTACCCACACCCGTCCATGATGTGGAAACCCTCTCTGCAATTGATTCACTACATTCGGGCGAAAATATAGTGGCCCTTGCTTACGTCTTACTGCATTCGGGCTCTGCAGCACGTCGCTAGGCGGGAACGCCCCAAAGCAATGCTCATAATTTTTGTAATCCATGTTGTAGAAATCCGACGAAGTTTTACGCTGGCTGTCGGAAGCCTAACACAACCCTCCTCCTTTATCCGGGCTTGGGACCGGCAATGCAAGGGTGATCCCTTACATGGGCGGAGTTCCTAATTTTGAAAAATAAAACAAAATTTAAAGGTGACGCATGGCTCTCATCTGAGATTTTGCTTCACCCAAACTTGGACCCCACAATAAAAACCATGGGCTATTCCAGCCCTTCTACCGAACACACATCTACTATTTCTTTGTATTCTAAGCGTTTGAGAAGCCACGTTGGGTTGTCTCATCCCTTTCAAGAAAAGAAAAAAGAACACTGTGGTTAGGTTGCTGAAGGCTGAAACTAGCACATGGACCGTAATGGAAGACTGGAATATGTAACGAGTTCTTGTTATATATGGCACGTATTCTCTGCTTCTCAAAGTCGGAATTAGAGGAGAGAAGCTGATGACATGAGGGAGCAAAGCAAACTTTTGGCACAATTTCATGATAGCAGTAAAGGCCAAGTTCAACATACTTTTGGCACACTTAAAAATACATAGCGAGTGTGAAAAGTTAAAAACAACAGCATCCACATCTCGCTGTTGAAAGCGCACGTACTTGACACACTTTACATGTTCACAACTTTAAACAATTTAGTTTTACCACCTGATTCCGTTTCAACCTCAAAACTTTTCAACACTTACACCATCTCTAAGCACCTCATAAGCTTCTCGGCTCCTTCCCGTTTTAACTCCAACGGAGAAGTAAATCTTTGATCCATCTGTTGAAATGGCAGACACCTTTGTCCAAATCATCACCTTCGTCTTCATCCCTTCAATGTCAGCAAGCTTCCCCTTCTCAAGATACCCGACAACCGTAGTTGAAAACCGCAAGACAGATGAGTCCTTGTAACCAACTTCACATATGGATGGTATGAACACAGTGAGCTTGTGTGTCTCTTCGTTAAATTCGTAATGAGTTGCATCCTTTGGAAAAATGCCTATTGCCAGATCATATTCTTTAAGAAGCTCTGCCAGTGGCTTCTGCAACTTTCCTGCACACCAGTTCAATGTTTAGATCGCATCAAGGGTCACAGCTGGCCATCATAAAATTGCTATTCCATCTGATGTAACAAGAAATCAGAAAAAGCTTCATTCCAGAATTCATTACAGCCATAAGTGTTTTCTTTTTATGTCCTTAACATTAGTGTTTTATATGCAGATAGATAACAATTCTTTTTCAGCGTTTTCCTTCTGACACCATCGTTTTAGAGCTCGATGAATTCAACTGTGTGATCCATAAACATGACAGGAATGCACAACGGTTGATATGTTTGACAAAGTAGCCAAAGGGCACATGCAGAGACATTCAGTTGAAATCATAGTCATGCATTCTCGTCATTTTTCTTGACTATGTTTTCTTGGGAGAAAATTTCATAAGGTGGGTTTTCTCCAAAAAAAATTCGGGAGCTTTATGAAACAATAAATATATAAAGATTAAAAATCATAAAATAACAGTTCCTCTTTATTCTTCTTAGTTATTTGGGAAACAATTTAATGCAAATAGGGTGACAAGAAAATACAACATACAGTTTCAAAAGAAATAGCGGATGATATTTTTCATTTGCAAAGGTATTGGAAAATTCAATTGCTCAGCAAAGGGTTGAAATCAACTTGATCCCTGCTATAAGAAAAAGACTTCTTTTTAGTAAACATCTCGAACAATGAAGTATATGTAAAAGATAAGGTCAGTACTGTAGTGGAAAAGTAACATCACCACCAACAACAACTAAGCCTTTCCCCATACTAGATGGGATCGGCTAGTACTATAGTGGAGAAGAAATACCCTAGGAAAAAGAAATGCAGATGGACTCTTTTGGTGAACCGAAACGGTATTCTTTAAGAAGAGCACTAGCTAACAATTTTCATGTAGTTTATGGGTACGACTTCCACCAGCATTGCAAGCAAGCATAATATCCAGTTTAAGCTATATTTTGTAACATAAATCCATGCCCATGTCAAAATTGTGAACAAAATAAGTGAAAACAGACAGATATTGATTTTCGTAGTGTGCATGCATTTAGTTGAATGAAACTGTTCAAACTGTCAAAAATACAGAAAGGAAAATAACAACCCCCAGATAAAAACTCAAAATATGAATAGCATGCATGTGTGCTAAGGCTATCTCATTTTGCACTCTAACAAAAAAGAATCTGTCCATTTCATATCCCATATATTGCATCTACAAGTAGAAAAATAAGAGCCTTGTGCCACTTACATGGATAAGAATAAGTAGCTAAAAGAAAGAAAAGGATAAGAGATGACCTTTTATCTTACTAACTAGCCACTTTGTACCTCCTTCAATGCTGGTAGACACTGACTTTAAAATACAAAACATGATACAAATTGTCAGCACTCGAGAAGCACAAAACACTGAATATAAAATAAGAGAAACTTGGAGTACAAAAAGACGTCAAGGATTAAAGACAATCATAGGTACTGATAGGGGAACATGCAAATTCTCAACATCATGCAAATGGCACAAAAGTAGTAAATCAAAACCAGAAACTTAGCCATTAGATATTTAGTACTAAAGACAAATATAAGCATTTTGTCAAAGAGAAAATTATGCATTTTGGCATACAATAACTAATGTATTGACTTGACCAGAAACGATTTAATGTTGACAATAACTAATATTGCTTCTACCTATATCACCAATAAATTGCAGATGTTCACAGGTCGTTTTACAGGAAAATATTATTGGTTGCAGCTAATGCTGAAGCATGGAAGCCAGCGTCTAAGAAATCTAAACAACTCCAAAGAATGAAATTATGAAAATCATTAAGAGAAATAAATGTTTTCAGTTTGCAACAACAACAACAACAACTAAGCCTTTTCTCATACTAGACGGGGTCGGCTACATGGATTCTTTGTTTCCACAGAGCCCTATCATGTGCCATGTTAGCAGTTAACTCACAATAAGCTAGATCATTCTTTAGTGTTTCTTTCCAACACTTTTATGGTCGTCCTCTACCTCTTTTAATACTTTCAAAATCTAGTTTTTCATACCTTCTTATAGGTTTTTCTTTTGATCTTCTTTCTATATGTCCAAACCATCTTAAACGATATTCTCTCATTTTATCCTCTATTGGTACCACTCCTAATTTGTTTCTAATAACCTCATTATGTATACGGTCTTTTCTTGTATGACTACTCATCCATCTCAACATCTTCATTTCTATCACAGACATCTTTTGTACATGTTGATGTTTAACTACTCAACACTTAGAACCATAAAACATGACAGGTATAATTGTTGCTCTATAATATTTACTTATTAACTTTAATGGTATCTTCTTATCACAAAGAATACCTTATGCTCCTCTCCATTTTAACCAACCAACATTAATTCTATGCGTAACATCTCCATCAATTCTTCCATCACTCTAAAAAATTGACCCTAGGTATTTAAAACTTTCCTTTCGGGGGATGCAATGTGTGCCAATTTTAATTTCTATGTCCCCTAAAGTAACCAAATCATCAGACTTACATTCCATATATTCTGTCTTTGTTCTACTAAGTTGGAGGCCTTTGCTTTCTAATATTTCTCTCCATAGTTCCAAATTTCTATTAACTTTTTCCTTAGACTCCTCCACTAACACAATGTCATATGTAAATAACATACACCAAGGTCCTTCATCTTGAATATGTTTTGTTACCTCATCAATCACCATTATAAATAAGTATGGAGATGTAACCCAATATTAACTTCAAAGAAGTCTGACATTTCTTCATGAATCCTCACACATATTTTTGCACCATCGTATATGTCTCTTATAAGGTTAATGCATGTCAATGTGATACCTCTTTTTTCCAAGGTTCTCCAAAAAACCTTCCTCGGTACCCTATCGTAAGCTTTTTCTAGATCAATAAATATCATGTGAAGGTATTTCTTTTTTGTCCTAAAATGTTTTGTAAGACGCAAAAGGTGAATTGCTTCAAAAGTAGATCTGTCTGGCATGAATCCAAATTGGTTCTCTGTTGTACTTGATACTTGTCTTAACTTACGTTTGATAATTCTTTCCCACAATTTCATAGTATGGCTCATTAGCTTGATAATTCGCAAAATTCTTAATGTCTTGTTCTTATATATGAGAATAAGTGTACTCACTCTCCATTCCTCGGGCATCTTTTAGTTTCTCCATATTTCATTAAATAGTTTTGTGAGTCAAGTGATTCCTATTTCTCCTAGGATTTTTCAAACTTCTATAGGAATATTGTCGGGTACTACCGATTTACCACCCTTCATATGTTTAAGAGCCTCTTTGACTTCATTCTTTTGAATACGTCGATAGAAATCATGATTTATATATTTTTCTGAGTTGGCTAACTCTCCTAAGCTAATACTAACATCTTTATTTTCATTAAAAAACTTATAAAAATAGTTTTTCCATCTATTTCTTATATCATCATTTGTCACTATAATTTTTTCATCCTCATCTTTGATGCATCTAACATAATTAAGATCTTTAGTTTTCTTATCTCTAGTCCTAGCTATCCTAAAAATATCTCTTTCACTCTTTTTTGAGTTGAGTTTTTTATATAAATCCTCCCAAATTTTAGTTTTTGCTTCACTAATGGCATTTTTCGCTTCCTTCTTTGCTTTCTTATAAGCCTCTAAAGTTTCATTAGTTTTCTTAGCATAATGTAATTTATAACATGCCTTCTTTGCCTTGATTTTATTTTGCACTACTTCACTCCACCACCAAGCTTCTTTTTGTGCCGGTACACCTCCCTTAGATACACCTTACACATCTTTTGTCACTTTCCTAATATGTATAGCCATATTGTTCCACATATCACAAGGTATACCTGTTGAAGAATTAGGTATCTAAGGTTAGTTTTAGTAAATTTGATGTTTTAAGTATTATTGTAATTGCCTATAGTACTAAGGGTATTTTCATTATTTTCTGTATTTCAACCCATTATATAAGGGTTGGAAGGTTGTATTAGGGTTAAAGAGATTTTGATTAAGAAAGAGAGAGAGAAAGGAGGGGCGGCCTCCATTGGAGGTCCGCCCCCTCCTTCGATCTCCCATGTTTTTTGTTCGCTGTGTGTTATCATTTTTGTCGTATTTGATCTCCACGGTCACAGTGCTCTCACGTTTTTCAACATGGTATCAGAGCGAGAGCTATAGAAGGTAGGGTGACAGAAGAACAATGCAGGTCGGAGAACTCGAAAGAGAGAGAAGGAAGCTACTCGCTGAAAACGTTGGAAGACTGCGTGCCCCCCTTTTTGAGATGATGGTGAAACTGATGGTAAGGTCTTTCGACCAAGGAGCAACAACAAAGGAAGTTCTGTCGCCCCTCAGAGTCGTTAAGGACAAGAGGCACTCGAGGTGGTTATCGAAAAGGGTATGCAGAGCAACACAATCATTTCCAGATCGACGCCGAAAACCCATCATTCGGCATCTGATATTTTGTGGGTCTACGTCCCAACGGCTTGTAAGCACCCGCATCGTGGTTTCTCTCGCTCTCTGAGACGAGAAGTTGAGTGCGAGGCCAAGCAGTATCTTAAGGGCGGCCTCTATGATCCGACAACCTTATCGAATGACGTAAAGAAGGCAGTGTCGGGCTATGTTATCAATAGCGCGCTATAGCGCCCGCTATAGCGCGCTATAGCATTTTAGCGGGTCGAAAAATGCTATAGCGGGCAATTCCTAGCGGGCAACCCATCATGGGCGCTATAGCGGACCGCTATCGTGATCCGCAATAGCGATGTAAGCGGACATATGAAATGGTCTGGGTCGGGTCGATCTAGATCGACCCGATCCAAATGATATAAAAGGGGACGAACGAGGGTTTCGTCCCCCGTCTCCTGCCTCTCCCTCTCTCTCCCATTGGCTTCGTTCGTCCCCCTGTCTCCCACCTCTCCCTCTCTCTCCCGTTGGCTTCGTTCGTCCCCCTATCTCGCCTCTCCCTCTCTCTCCCGTTGGCTTTGGCTCTGAACTCTCGCTTAAGGAAAAGGCGTAGAAGCATGCACGACAGAGGAATCATGGCCGGAGTCGGCACAAACGCCGCCGAGGACGAAGAGAGCGCCTTGTTACTGGGCCTGCTATTACTGAAACATTCCTTAATGTCCAGGAACTTGGGGTAAATGCTAGCTCTCTTGATCTATTCCACAACGGTGGTGATGATTTTGGTATGCCCTTTTGGGAGACTTTGCCATCATGTCCTCAGAATGGTGGATTTCATCTTTTTGGTGCAGATGCTGATATTACAGATCCTTTGGTTGATGTACAACAAACTGTCGTTCATACTACATCTATGAATGGTTATGACTTGGCTTCATATGTGGGTATGGTAGTTGGTTCACGAGTTCAAGGTATTGGATCTGAGACAGATCCTTTAGTTTGCCCATTGGACAATGGAATCAGTGATGGGCTGGATGAGAACCCTTTGGCCTTTGGTGTTTCATGAAAATTGCTTGATTTGACAATCGAAAACTCCTACCTTGGTGATTTGATTCTTGAGTTTTCTTTGCGTATATCTACTGCACATCTATTAGGAACAACCCACCTGGTAGCAAGATGTGTTTACAAGAGGCGTGCTTCCAATTCTTTTGATTAACAGCATTTCGGCTTATGATATGCCAATATCATCTAGGGCTGCAGATGAAGCGATCCATATCTTGTTCTCTTTGAGCTCAGGTTAGTATGTAGTGTCATGCTTGAGCTCAATTTGATTGTTCATGAGCAGTCATGTTCGTTAAAACAAAAAAGCAGAACTTATTGTTATAGTGGTATGCTTGAGCTCAGGTTAGTATGTAGTGGCATGCTTGAGCTCAGGTTATCTATTTTCCACTTCCTATTATAGAGACAACTTATTTTAGTTTGTAGCATATCATATGTTATTCTTATGCATTTAAGGTGATTTATATTAGAGACAAGAAAGCATAATTTATTGTTTGTTTCTTTAGAAGTTAGAAGTAGAATTTGTTTATTTAGTTTGATTCGTATTTATTAAAGAAGTGGTTGTGTTTCTTGATATTTCTTAGAAATTAGATAATCTATTATATATATATATATAATTAATCATAAATAAAAGTGTACCGCTAAATCCGCTATATCCCCGCTACCGCTATATCAAGGTCGACCACTAACAACCCGCTAACCGCTATTGATAACATAGGTGCCGGGAGATCTGATCTCTGGTGCATGCCAATCGGGAAATTTTCCAAGCGATTTGGCAGGAAGTAAGAGCGTCGTTGTTCCCGTGTACGTTGTGCCACTCTGATTCTTCAATAGGAGAGATTCGGCAATAGGAGATGACCTGCAAGCTCGGCGGCAAGTTTGTTCAGGTGGCAGTCGAGATAGATAAAGGAACGGACCCATGCTGTTTACGAGAGAAACCAAAACTAAAATGGCATTTGGCTGCCCGACCAGTCTTCTTCCGCAACCATTAGCTACAGAAGTGAGTTAAAGCTTGGGTTGGGCCGTGTACACACAATGAGTATTCAGTTTCCACTCCCATCCATGTCTGTTGCTTGCGACTACCAAGGTTTGGTGTTGCGAGTTGCTGCGCCGAGGCATAGCCACCAAAGCAAAGAGGGATACCCACCACTTTCCCGCTTCAGTCTTCCTATCCAACAAGCCAATCACGGTGTCGACGCACTCTCTTCCTACGAATGCTTTGGCCGTCGGCGCAACGGAATCGATGGTGGAGGCACCGTGATCGATAATGGTGAGCAACCGATTCTCACTGTGCCAGAGACAGCACCCGGGAGCAGTCAGCACGGCTCGTGGAGCATATGATCTTTTTGGTTTTGGAGATCCCTTTGCTGGTTTCCCTGGATTTGCAAATCCGAGAAGCCTAATGTCGAGCTTCTTTGGTCGTGATGCATGCAATAGTTTATTTGATTAAAGAGGAGCATAAAGAAGCTGAAGTCACGTGGAAATGTCGATACTATCCATACGTATGTCTCAGGGGATTCGTGAGAAGGGCACTCTGTAACTAGGCATTTGAAGTCATGTGGAAATGTCGATACTATCGAGACGTTCCACAATCTGAATGAAGTGAACTGATTGCAAGGATTCATGGCCCGACCAATGGGACGAGTTCTTGATTTGGAATGTTGAAGCATATCGGGAAAATGGGGAAGATGAAGATTGGTGCCTGGAAAAAGGAAGACTTTGAGGAAGATTTTTTATTTTTTGAGTGATTAATATATAGTATGCAAGATGCACGACAACTGTTTGATGAAATGTTCAAGAGAGATGATTAGCTTCCACATCAAATATTCGATGAAATGCCCAAGAGAGATATTTACTTGAGCATCAAGTGTTTAAGAAAATGTTCAAGAGGGATGTAAATTCAGAAAAAGATTGCAGAAGATATAAACCAGTACGTGATGATTGACTTCATTGGAAAAACAACAGAATTGAAATTAGAAGAAAAGATTGAATGCATAAAATCAATCTTTTTCACTATACATGCATGAAAAATCAAATCATAAAAGAGGCTAGAGAAAATTGTTGGTATAGAATGTGGCAATATCACCGAGAAGTATCAAAATTAAAACCTTGAGTTGCTGAAGTAAACAGCTACGAGGGCTGAAAAAGCGACTGCAGTCACCATGTGAAGGGGTGCAGACCAACTAGTATGAGTAAAGGTGTGTATTCTGCTATTTGAGTGGTAGAGAGAGGGCACCCAACCAACACACCGGCAGCAGTCACCATGTGAAGGGGCGCAGGAAAAGCCGTGTGAAGTGTGTATGGTGGAGTAGTACCTCCTACCACAAAAGAATAGAAAAACATGACTTTTGAAGTGTAGCTGCCGAATCACTTTATGAAAAAAAAGAAAGACAGAGGGAGCAACCAACACCCATAGAAGGGTTGTGTGTTACTAATGTGTTCTTGATTGTTAAAGTTGTTTTAAAGAAGCCTCGAAGAGATCGCTCGTGCACGTGTAGTGAAAAAAGAATCAATTTTTTGGTAAGTTTGGAGTTCGAAGTCTCTCACTCCCAACTTGAGGGGGGATGTTGAAGAATTAGGTATCTAGGGTCAGTTTTAGTAAATTTGATGTTTTAGGTATTATTGTAATTGACCGTAATATTAAGAGCATTTTGGTCATTTTCTGTATTACAACCCATTATATAAGGGTTAGAAGATTGTATTAGGGTTAAAGAGATTTTGATTAAGAAAGAGAGAGAGAGAGAAAGGAGGGGCGGCCTCCATTAGAGGTTCGCCCCCTCTTTCGATCTCCCATGTTTTCTCTTAACTCTGTGTTATCATTTTTGTCATATTCGATCTCCGCAGTTGCAGTGCTCTCACGTTTTTCAATAGTACCAACATAATTCCAAAGTTCCAAACATCTCCTTGAAGGACTTTCTGTTTAAATATATATTCTTTCTCGTTTTTAAGGTTCCACCATTTAGTCTGAATAGCTCGATGCACTCTTTTATTCTGTTCATTTTTTTATTTGTAAATCCATAACTAAAAGTCCATGTTGGGTGGTTAAGCTTTCTCCTGAAATTACCTTGCAATCTTTACAACATGCTCTATCTTTTTTTCTACAAACAAAGTAATCAATTTATGTTTGTGATAAGCCACTCTTATAAGTAATTAAATGTTCATCTCGTTTTTTGAAGATTGTATTGACTATAAAGAGATCAAATACCATAGCAAAATTTAAAATCTCCCTCCCTTCCTCATTTATATCTCCAAAACCAAAGTTAACTCCTCCCAAAAAGCTGTCTTTATACTATCTTCTAGTCCTACTTTGGGTGCATAAGCACAAACTATATTCAAAACCTCTGTTTCTAACACTAATTTCAATGTCATGATTCGGTCACCATATCGTTGTATGTCTACTACACTATCCTTTAAATCTTTATTTATGATAATACCAACTTCGTTTCAAGCCTTTTCCTTACCTAAGTACCATAATTGAAAACCAGTATCCTCTATCTCCTTTGCTTTTTCTCCAACCCACTTTGTCTCTTGTAAACATAGAATATTAATCTTTCTTCGAATCATAGTATCTACCACCTCCATTAGCTTACCAGATAATGTTTCGATATTCCAAGAACCAATACGAATCTTATTATCTAGGACTAGCTTTCTCATCCCTCTGCATCCGTCCATATTGAAAATATGAAGACCCTCTCTTTAAATTATTTACTACATTCGGGTGACAATGTAGCGGGACTAACTTCTTTACCTACACACGTCCATGATGTGAGAACCTTCTCTGCAATTGATTCACTATATTCGGCTGAAAATATAGTGAACCTTGCTTACTTATCACTGCATTCGGGCTCTGCAAGGCATCGCTAGGCGGGAACGCCCCAAAACAATGTTCATAATTTGTGTAATCCATGAGGCGCGGAAAAACGATACCACAATTATTGCCAACAACAAGTGGTCTAATACCATAGACCAGACAAACACAAGAGCCTGTAGCTGCAGAGCCTAACCGAACCAGCCAATCAATCGACGCACAATTTTCATGTCCACAGCTGAAACATGAAATTGTGCGTGGGTAGTCGAAGACTCCAAAAGGTCCGGTTGCATACAAACAGCAAAAGCGGTCATTACGAGAGGCACCAGAGACAAAAGAAACCATTTGTGATCATTCCACAAATGATAAAGAAACGAAAAGACCAAAAGAACAGATTAAAATTTAGGATTTAGTCTCCTGACCGATTACCACCATTCAAACTATCGAACACCAACCACACAATTTCAGGCCATGAAACCACAAAACGTATGAAAACACGAAATGGAATCAATATTCGAATACGAAAAAAATTCTTTCAAAATCCATCCCCCTAACGTGATGCCATTCTTTAGCATATAGGTAAAAAAGAAATTGAAGAGGAGAAATGGATTATTCATACGTTGAGATCATCTCCGACGGACGAAATCTCCTTGTTGGCCTTCTGAGAGAACCAATAGGAGCCCACCTTGTTCATTATCTGATCCATGGTCGAAGTAGACTACCTCCTCCCAACAAAGATTCGCCCAAGAAACAACCTTAATCGATCCTCGGGAGAGAATGGAGAGGAAGAAAGTCCGCCTTGCCGAAGGTCTGCTGTTCGTCACGGTCTTCTTTATACTAAAAATAAATTGATTAGACTTTTTGATTCATTTTCAAAATGACAAATTTGGCCTCTTTGTCCCTTCCTTTCTCTACACAGGCTCTCTTTCTAGGTACTGCTGATCCCATTGACATGCTACGAAATGCCTTCTTTTTTTTGTTTTGTTTGGTAGCTAGAAAATCATCACGATTCATAGTAGGCGGTGGAAAGTTTTGTAAAAGAAGGAGCACGTGACTTAGGAAGGATTGTGAGCTCGCATGTGAAGTTGATTTTAGATATCATCAGATTAGTAGTTGGCACATCCCAATGAGCATGGCACTAAAAAGAAGTAAGAGTTAAGAATCATATTTGAAAAGCTTGGCACCATATTTATTACATAAGGAGTGCACATTTGTTCATGTAGATTGTGTAGTTAAAAGTTTGTCTATTATTTCAATCCAGATGAGTGAAACACACATCTTACTACATAAACATTCAAATACCAAAAATACTTTTATTGAAAGTTTAAAATTTGGTGTGACGGTAATCTTGAAATATTATAAAAATGATGAAAGATTGTTTGAATATTTTCAAAATATGGCGATAAAGAGTCATGATTGTTCTAATTGATCGCCATGAGAGGCGTGGTTAATGTGACATCATAGCCATGTAGACCACGGCAAACCGCCATTTAGTAAGATGGAGCGAAGTAACCATCCAAAGGCTCTAAGCAAGTGAAGGAAAGGCCGGGTTTCCTCTACGAGACTCCTATGGTCTAGAAAGAATGGATGACCACTAAGTTAGAGGTCATCACTTCAACCATGATGGCTTTGAAAAGGCCACGAAACCATTAAATAACACCGAAGAATGACTATAAAGAAACGTAATGTCATTTGCCTTGGATTCTATGCATTGTCTAACATCTGAAACTGCCATTGAGCCCTATAAACAGGAAGCAAGGTATTAAATTGAAAATATTCTTCAGTAACTAAGCCCTCTATGTTTTTATCCTTCTGTCACATGACGTAATGCCATGAGTGCTTTCATCCTTTTGTCACATGACTTCGACAAAGCCCTCTATGTTTTTAGATGCACAACTAATAATTACAGTAACTCATCATACTAATATTTTGTCTAGGACTTTTGACTAAACTAATTCAAAGCGAGTGAAAATGCCTTCAACTCATCGTGTAAGAATTCGTCAGTGCGCATGCAAATTTTGAACCTCTGGGCCCGTGGGGTGGGGCAGGTCTGGGACCATTGAGAGTTTCAAGCATACGGCATAGGGAGCGACCAATTGCCAGCATTACTAGGGAGAAACATCATCATAGACTCACATGGGAAGAAGCACGATTAGTCCATTAACAATGAATGGGAGCAATCAGTAAACAATTGCGTAAGGATTTAATCGAGTTAAGCATTAACCAGCTCGGCTTTGCATCTTTAGCAAAATCCTACAGTCAAACTCGAGCTCGATCAAGCTTCAATCCTTGAGCTTGAGCTCGGTCTAGTCATATTCGAGCAACTCAAGCTTGAAATGATCAAGCTCAGCTCGATTTGTCTAGAGCTCGAGATAAAGCTTGAATCAATGAAAACGACTAAGCTCTTGAATTGTACGTTCTACATTAACTTAGACATATGATTTCATAAAAGAGCATGGGAAACAAATGGACAATTTGGCAGATAGAAGCCTCTAAAAGAAACTAGCTAAGTACAAAACACAAGAACCTATAGAATGGGAGAAGCAATGATTTTTAGATGCTTTCCCAAGAGCGCACCCAATCCACTTTTTTTAAGTAATACCACTTGAAAGGAACCCGTCGTTTTCCACTGGCTACAGATATTATGTACAAAGGATACAACACAGAAAGAGCTTCTAGTCAGTTACCGGAACACCTTTCTTCACCACCAAGTCTCCATTCATATATTCATCTCATTACAGTATGATTTCTCGGCCATCATGGACAGATTACAGTGATTATAGTATACCACATGAACTTTGAGTAGCTTGAAGATGCGTACACTGTCGAAGATCTTGGGCAGTCATTGGTTGGCTGCCGGCGAGCACACCCCCATCGGCATCTGAGTTCTCAAGGAATCGGCCAGCAAGGATGGTCCCGGCTCGAGCTCCACAAGATCGAGCCAGGCTCGAATTTTTCTCGGTCGAGCTCGAGAAGCAAGCAAGAAACTCGGCTCACTTATACTACTTTGGATGAATTTATCCTCCAATGATCCAATCGATGAAGATGGAGATCCTTCACAGCCAGTTTCCATGTTTCCATATGCGCTCTCAGCCCCTCTGACCTTTCTCTTCCTGCGCCCCAAGTTTCTCCGGTCATACTTCCAGCTAGTTGTTACCCCCTGCCTTCTCCACACCAAGGAAGAATCTTCTTCGTTCCTTAGAACAAGGTTGCTTGTTGGTGGCAGTGGTCCTCGTGGGGAGTCTGATTGGTTTCTGCCAAGGAGGATTCCTGTGTTCAGAGTCTCGATGCCGACAACGATTGTTTCTTCCGGCGACGGGATGGCTTATGACGTTGCCGTTGCTGCTGTCACAGCCGTATCAACACTCGCTCTTTTGCGTTTCTGGGATGAGATTGCTAAGCGTGGGGTGTTCGATCAAGTCCTCTCTCTTTCTCTTTCTCTTTCAACACTTTGCTTTTATTCGCTAGGCAATACCAGGCTCATCCTTTTTGTCCAAGGGGGTTAAGCATCATAGAAGGGACCTGTGGCTGCCGGAGAGGCATCAAGAGGTCAACCGTAGTTTGAAAGGAATTAGGATGCTAGGTGAGAGTCAAGAATCCGACGCAGGCGTAGACTCTGGGGCAAGAGATGGGCAATGAAACTGATATGCGTATCGTATCGTGTATGGGTGGGCTCCACGATACGGGCGTAGCGTATCGTATCGTGAAAAAAACAGGAAAAATCTGATAATTGCTTTAAATTCATATAATGTAAGTTTAGTACAGATTGAGCATTCAACATTGAACAATTGCATTTGCATCCAAATTTATATATTTTGAATCCAAAAAATAAAATACAGACATATTTACACTTTACAGTACACTACAGTTACATATAATGTTACATTTTACAAATTGTAATCAGGATCATCAACTAAATAATCTTCATCTTCTCCTTGTTGCAGATCCTCATCATCATCAGCCACGCCCACACCTTCTTCTTCAAAATCAAATTCTTCATCTCCATAATGTTGTTGCGCTCCTTCCAAATTAATCCAGGCAACGTCTTCTTCTATTAGGAGGGCATTTTCTTCAGTGTCTTCCATAACCCAATCTTCTAATATATCAAAATTATCCAAACTTATTGGATCGAACTGACTTTTTTCTCTATTTACTTTTTTTAATTGCCTACGACACAAACAAAGATAAACAATTAGTAAGTAATATTAACAATTGAAAACTGAAGTTAAATAATATCGAATTGAAAATTTGAAAGTAATACAACATTACCTTTCACGAAGGCGCATGTTACAACGAATATAAACCAAATCATTAAGCCTTTTGTGTTCCAACCTGTTGCGCTTTTTTGTATGGATGTGTTCAAAAACACTCCAATTTCTTTCACAACCTGTTGCACTACAGGTTTGGCTTAAGACTCTAAGTGCAAAATCTCTAAGGTTTGGACAATCACTTCCAAACCTGTTCCACCAAACATCTGTAAAAAAAAATATAAACATTAGAGACATAATAATCCACAGTAATGTAAGATGCAACTTAAATATGAAAATAAACAATGTACCTGAACGCATCGTAGAGCGGTTGTGAATTGCAACAGGCAAACCCATCAAGTGAAGAGCATTATCATATATCTCCATCTCTCGATGTATCGCATCTACTATGCTCTCATCAGGGACTAATCTGTCGATGCATTCAATGATTCCTCGATTAACCTCACCGTCCCTTTTGAAGGTTGCTGAGTACCTCAATGATGGGTTTAGATAGTAGGCTGCTGCATGAATAGGCTGATGCAATTGTTTATTCCATCTACTATCAATTATTTTCCACACGGGCACATAATCTCTTTTTTTTCCATTAAAGTTATTTATGATTGCTTCTTTTGCCCTGTACATGGATTCATAAAGGTAGCCCATAGATGGTTTCTCCTCACTGTCAGCCAATCTCAAAACTTTCACTAAAGGACAAGTAATTTTCAATAATCTGATACATGCATTCCAAAATGAACTTCTAAAAACCGTTTCTGCAATCTCATTTAACTTTCTGTTCCTTCTGTTTTGTGGCAACTCTGTAAATTGTTGCCACTCATCTGAGGAGAACATTCTCTTTAAAGCTTGCTTCTGTCTCACAATACTCTGTACAGATAAGAAGTTTGTTGCGAACCGAGTTGCAGCTGTGCGAAGAAGCTCTGCACCTTCTGTGTATCTCCTCATCATACATAAAACAAATGCATGGTTGTAAATAAATTTTGTAATATCTTGGCAACACTCAGTTGCTGCCTTTATTTCATCCATCTCACCGATGTCCTCGAGGATGAGATCTAAACAATGGGCTGCACATGGTGTCCAGTAGAAAGTCCCATAAATATCAGCTAACTCCTTTCCGGCTGCTTTGTAGTTAGCTGCATTATCTGTAATCAATTAGACTACATTTTCTAGCCCAACCTCTTGTATAACCTTATCAAATTCCTCTCGTAGGATCTCTGCAGTGTGCCTCTCCTCTGACATATCTAGAGATCTCAAAAACATGAGTCCTTTAGGACAATATACAAGAAAGTTTAGCAATGTCTTTCCTCGCCTATCGGTCCATCCATCTGCCATGATAGTGCATCCTGTTTCCTTCCACGATTATCTCAAAGTCGAACAGTATTGTTGCACTTCAATCACGGTCTGATCTAATATCTTCCTTCTCAACTTCTGATAAGAGGGCATCCTGTATCCTGGACCAATGTTAGCAATTGCATCTGCCATTGCTTGAAAATGAAAACTGTTTGCTGCATTAAATGGAATGCATGCATCATAAAACCATCTGCCCACTGCAAGGTCTGCTTGATCGTGCGGTTGTTCTGAAGCCATAGCAGCACGAATTCCTGGCTGAGCACCAGGTGTAGTGGAAGGAGGAAAGAACGAATGTATGCTAGAAGAAGAAGCTCTTCCTCTACTCCTTCCTGAACTTCCTCTTCTGCCACCTCCAAAGTCTTCAGATGCAACCCTCTTTCCTCTGCTAGGTGCTCGCGAACTGCTACTACCAATATCTGTTCTAGCATCTGAAGGCAAACTATCAGTGAATCCAACTCCAGTGGCAGTAACATCATCAGCTTCTTCACACATCGGGAAATCATCCTTTTGTTGTCTCCTTTCCTGTATGCTCTCAATCATCTGCAAGCATTGCCATTTAATACCTTCTGGCACACTTCTAACTCTGCCTGTGCATGGAGCAACTTCTTTCCTGGTTCCTGCTAGGTGGTGTTTCAACCTTGAAATTCCACCACTAACCACCTTTTCACAAAATAAACATCTGATTTTTAACCTTGAACCCTCAACTGGTATACCCCATGCCGGATCATCAGACTTTGAATGAGAGTCTCTACCACCCCTTCCTGCCATCTCAATGGAGTACTTTAATTCAAACAAAAACCTGAAAATAAAAGCACTTCGTAAATCCCCCAATCTTCAAGTAACACTCAAATCGAGTGTCTCCCACTTCATGAATGCAATAAAAATCATATACACACACTTAATAACTTCATATTTTGTCATTAAAAAAAAAAACCCAAAATAACACAAAAAACAATAAATATAAAGGAAAAAAAGGAAAAAAACATTAAAAATATACTTAAATCCGAGTTTGGAGGCTTGGACGGACACCGTAGGGCACGATTTTAGAGCTTTGAACACCAAGGAGGCGAAAACCGACTCTTAGGGAGCTTGAAGAACCCAAAAGGAGAGAGGAAACCCGCGAAAAATCGCGGGTTTATCTCGGGCCGGAACCCTTTATAAGGGTCCCAGGGCGTATCGCCCGTACGATACGGGCCGTATCGCACGATACGGTGCGATACGCCCGCACCTGCGATACGGGGGCCCGTATCGTATCGTGGTGGCCCACGATACGATACGTATCGCACCGTATCGTACGTAACACTGGATATGATCTTGTTATTCCATCGAGACCGTTACATGTGGTATCAATAAGGAAGGATAATAACGAGTGGACGTTGATAAGAATGGATGATAACGAGAGGACGGTACTGAGATTTTAGGTAACGTCATTGATACCGCGCCAGAGGAGGGAAGCCACTGAAGGGAAATTCACGAAGAGGGGGAGAATGAAGCAGTCGATAGTCTCAAAAGGTAAATTGAGATCCTCTCCCGAGAAACCCCCTCAAACACACACAAACTTCCTTCGGCTGAATGATTTTATGGCGAACACGCACTACAGGCAAGACCAAACTAAACTGAAACAGTCGCCGGAAGCAGATATGGTATCAGAATCAAACATATAGGTAAACAAGAGTTTTTGAGAGAACAAAAAAAAAAGGGAAAAAAGTAGGGGAGAGAAAAGAAAGGGAGGTAGAAGAGGAAGGCAAGAGAAGCCAAAAAGACGGAAAACGACCAAAAGCCAACCGCGACGAGAAAGCATAAAGCCGAAAAACGGCCAAAAACCACCTACGGCCAAAAGGCATAAAGCCGGAAAACAGCTAAAAGCCACCCACAACGAGAAGGCAGAAAGCCGGAAAACGGCTAAAAGCCATCCGCAGCCAAAAGGCTGAAAGTTGGAAACGGCAAAAGCTACCTGCGGTCAGAAGGTAGAAAGCCGGAAATGGCTAAAGCCGCCCATGGATAGAAGCAGAAAAGACATAAATAGCCAAAGCTTCCAACTGCCTAAAGGCGGGCTACCAAAACCAGCCCGAAAACCGCCGCCACATAACGAGGAAGAAAATAATAAAGACACTCTTTCTGTCTCTCTCTCCCCTCCCATCGGAAAAACCTAGGGAAACACCGGCGCCCGACGCACAGTGGCTCTCTCTCTCTTCCCTGTGTCGGTTTTCAAATTTGATTCTCTCTCCTCCTTTTTATACGTCAACAGAAAACTGCCATGCAGTTTCTCGAAACTGCCCATGGTTTTGGAAACCGCTTCGGGCAGCAGACTAAAAAGTCCGTTCTGCCCTGGCCGGTTTTCAAAATTTACAATTTTACCACTAAGCAAAATTATATATTTGTCTAGATATTTTTGAGTAAAAAGACTATTTTGCCCTTACTAAGCAAAAAGTCAGTTTTACCCTATGGAGGTTTATTAAAATTATCAAATATCGGACTATTGTTTTACGTTTATACACCTCCCAGTTAAGATAATTTAGTTCTGCTATTCAGTTAAAAGATAGAATTACCCCTGTACTTTTTGAAAAATTAAAGTTTCGACCTGAGGGTTAAAATTAAGTCACGAATTTTACAGAAATACCAAAGAGTAATTTTATGAGTTTGTCCTTTGGCTTTGACAAAAATTTCAAAAGGGGACAAATAGATAAAATTATGGATTTGCCCTTGGTATTATTTAAGGGGTACAAAGGCATAAGTTCTGTGGGAAAATTTCTAATTTGTCTCAAAGAGCTTATGAAATTATCGTTGGACTACTTATATGATATTATGCATCATTCTAACATGATTCCCGCTATGTGTGCTCTTTGTTTTATATTTGTTTCATTTTTAGACCGTTTAATTGTTATTATTGCCAAACACATAAAAATGAGCTATAGGATATGTGTGTCTAAGTTAACAAAAACTGAGAAGTTGAACGGTCTTAACTTCCAAACATGGAAGAGGAGAATCCCACTGGCTCTAACACTTGAAGGTGTTGAGTATGTGTTGAAGGAAACTTTACGTCTGTCACCTCCAAACGCAAGTGAGTAACAAGTAGAAATGTATAAAACATTTCTAAAGGACAACACTATAATAAGGACAATCATGTTGACCTATATGAAGGATGACTTGATTAGGGTCTTCGAAGAATACGAGACCGCTAAAGAGTTGTTTGACTCAATAACAATCATGATACAACTGCAAAATTGCATGTGCAGTTGTTACTACAAAAGTATAACTCCTTCAAAATGAAAAAAGGATAATGTGGTAGAGCATGTACATGTTGGTAATGGCTAGAGATTTAGCCGTAGCTAAATCAGTCATCCCGGAACCGATGCAAATATCTACTATACTAAACAGTCTTCCCCCTTCATGGAACATGATCACCACAACACTCAGATTAGGGCCAGAAATTAACCTTTCTGAGTTGTCCCTAAAACTAGCAATAGAGCAAGAACATATAGTCAAAAACAAGAAAGAAAAATTGATAGTCGTATAAGATGAGATAGCATCTAGCTTCAAAACCAACCAGAAGAAAAAACCAAATAAGAAGTTCGGTAAAAATAATAAGAAAGGCAGTCAAAATTTTAAGAAATCGCAGGAAACCGCTTCTCGGGTCAAGTGTTTCAATTGCTTTAAGATGTGACACTACAAAAGGGACTACCGCAATAAGAAAGGTGGAGGAAAAACCCACAACGCGGACAGTCGGAGAAGCAGGACATAATCTGCGTGATTTCAGAATGCTTGTATTTGGACCGCCCAACGACAGGTTGGTGGATAGGCTCAAGAGCTACACGACACATCTCGAAGACTAAAGAAGGGGCAATGGATATGAAGGAATACAAACCTGGAGAAATCGAGTCTATATGGGAAATAATACATTCTCAGATGTTTTGGGTATTGGGTCCTTGAGAATATTTGTGTAAGGCAAACTAATTATATTGACTAATGTGTTAATTGTGCCATTTATAAGGCGCAATCTGGTCTCGGTCCCTGCCTTGCTAAAGAAAGGTTTTGAGGTTAAGTTTATTCCTAACAAGGTGACTGTGGGAAAACATGAAAGAATATTATTCTCTGAGGAATTCAATGTAGAACATGGACTGTTTAAGCTTTCTGATAATGAAATTAGTACAACTTCTACTTATATTAAGAGTGCCTTTATGGTTGATGTGAATATGTGGCATAAATGCGTAGGGCATATAAGTCTAGAAAAGTTGAGGAAATTATCCAACTTTGACTTATTGCCTGGATTTGAGAAAAATACTTCCAACAAGTGTGAAGCTTGTATACAAGGAAAAATGACAAGTAAAGTTTTTCCCAAGGAATCAACAAGGGCAACAATCTTATTGGAGGTTATTCACACGGATTTATGTGGACCTTTTAGAGTAAAATCACATCGTGGAAAGGGTTATTTTATAACCTTTATCGATGATTACTCTAGATATATGTATCTATATCTTTTGGCATATAAATCTGCGGTACTTGATGCTTTTAAAGAATATGAGCAAGAAGTGGAAAACCAATTAGAATATTTGATTAAAGTCTTAAGATCAGACAGAGGAGGTGAATATACCTCGACAAAATTTTTGGGATTCTGTAAAGACTTTGGTATTACAAAGCAAAATACAATGCCCAGGACACCTCAACAAAATGGTGTAGTTGAAAGATACAACAGAACCTTGCTGAATATGACAAGGTCAATGTTGATTGATGCCTCTCTTTCAAGGGTATTTTGGAGAGAAGCAATAAGTACAACGATTTACATACTCAATAGAGTACCGTGTAAAGTTGTATTCACTACATCATATGAGATGTGGTTTGGAAGAAAATCCAACGTAGGTCATCTCAGGAGGTGGGGATCTGTTGCACATGTTAAGATCCTTGATCAGTTTAAAGATAAGCTAGATAGTAGGTCTTTGAGATTATATTCATCGGATATCCGAAAGGTTCAAAAGGATATCGGTTTTATCATAAGGACCACAGACTCATTGAAAGTAGAGATGTTGAATTCTTAGAAGATACTAAGAATGACATCCTGGAAAATAATGAGAAATATGTTGATGATTTGGTAGACTTAGACCAATCATCTTTTGAAACTACTGATACCTTAAGTGGACATAAAAGGTTAAGAGCCATTCCGTCCTACTTAAAAGATTATCACACTTATCTTGCAGAAGAAGTGTGTAATTCAGTGGACTTAGATGAGTTGACTGATAACTTGACTTATCAGCAAGCAATGAATTCATGAGAAGCAACAGACTGAGAGAAAGCCATGGATGAGGAAATTGAATCCATTGGAAAAAACTAAGTCTGAGAATTGACTGATTTGCCAAAAGGAAGGAAAGCCATAGGCTGTAAATGGGTTCTGAAAAAGAAATATAAGGTCGATGGTATAATCCATAAGTTTAAAGTGAGGTTGGTTGCAAAGTGTTTTTCGCAAAAAGAGGGGATAGATTATGTTGAGACATATTCCCTAGTTGCAAAATTTGCATCCATACGTATAATCCTGACAATATCTGCATACTATGATTTGGATTTACATTAGTTAGATGTAAAGACAACCTTTCTAAACAGGGATTTATAAGAAATCATATATATGCAACAACTCGAAGGATTTGTGGTTGAAGGCCAAGAAGATAAAGTATATAGGTTGAAAAAATCTCTATATGGCCTTAAACAGTCACCTCGTCAATGGTATTTGACTTTTTAAAATGCCATTATAGAACTTGGGTTTGTGGCTAATAAACTTGATCACTGTGTATATGTCTGGAACAGTGGGAGCCACTTTGTCATCTTGTCATCTTGTCATCATATGTAGATGACATATTGTTGACTGGAAATGACAACAAGATGATTGTCAAAACAAGTCATGGTTGAACTCCGAGTTCGAAATGAAGGATACGGGGGAAGCATCGTATATCCTGTGAATAAAGATCTCTCGAGATAGAGAATCTAGACTCTTATACCTAAGTCAGAAGAGATATATTGACTATATCCTCAAGAAGTTTAAAATGGGTGAATGTAAGTTTGCAGATACACATGTTGCAAAAGGGATCAAATTAAGTAAGTCTGAATGTCTCGGTGAAGGAGACGATAAGCCTAATATTCCTTATGTAGAAGCTGTTGGTAGCTTAATGTATGTTATGTTGTATACAAGACCTGATATCAGTTTTGCTGTTGGTCTTGTAAGTAGATATTAAAGTTATCCTGGTTGGCAATGCTGGGTAGCTGTGAAAAGGACTTTAAGATATCCGAAAGGAACAAAAGACTTGAAACTGTGTTTTTAAGCAAATGAACTGAAAGTGGTAGGATACTCAGACGCTGACTTTGCTGGGAGCAAAAATGACAACAAATCAACCTCGAGACAAATATTCTTATTTAGAGGTGGTGTTGTTTCTTGGGCATGTAAGAAACATGGCTGTGTAGCATTGCATACACAGGAAGCTGAGTATGTAGCTTGGTGTATGGTTACAATAAGTGTTGTCTGGATAAGTCGTTTCATACGAGATTTGAAGTTGGAAATAACAGACGAGCCCGTAGTTATCTACTGTGATAACAATGCAGCAATTACTCTTATCAAGAGTGGAGCTAATTGCTCGAAAACAAGCATATAACGGTGAAATACCACTATGTTCATGAAATGGTGATGAGAAAGAAAATATCCATTAACAGAGGAACTCTTCTCAAAACATGTTACTAACATGGGTTTGAGGTATGTTTGATTGTTGTGTATAAAAATAACCACACAATGGATAAAAGTGTTGTATAGGTAAACAACCATACAACGGATAAATTGTTGTGTAGAGAAATAACCACACAATGGGTATCGGTTGCAGTAGCAGTTATGAAAAGACAGTACTAGGTGAAACCCTGTAAGAGTGGGAGGAAACCAGTACGTCTGCACACTTGGCTCAAATGACCAAGTGGGAGATGATATGATCTAGCCATTCTTGGCTCAGGTAATGATTGGACTGGCCATCCAGACCATTACCCTTGGCATGGATAACAAAGGATCATAACCAGAGGACGTTACCAAGATTTCCAGTAACGTCCTGAATAACGCTCCAGATGAGGGAAGCCACAGGAGGGAAATCCGGGAAGAAGGGGGAGCAAGCTACCTATTTAAATGAAGTAGCTGATACAAAAACATACAATACAGAAAAGAAATAGTATGAAAAGGTAAACCGAGATCCTCTCCTGGGAAACCCTTGTATGGAAATCTCAAACACACACAAACTTCCACTGCATGATTTTTTGGCAAACAGGCACTACAGGTAGGATCGAACGTCATCGGAAGCAAGAATCTTCAACAAAAACACCCCTTTATAAGTGGGTCACGGGAGATACAAAATCTTCCTGTGGATTGATTCGTATTAATTGGTTTTGGTTCAAACATCAAAATCTCCGTCATTGGTTCCAAGCCCGAGAAAGGAGGCTGCAGTAGTCACAATGAGCATAAAACTCGGGACTTTTACGATGGATTAACTTAGAGAATGACACAAGATCATAGTTCAATGGCAACTAATAGCAAACCCGTCCTGGTTTTGCTTTTAATTAGTTCCAATGAGTTAGAAAAGAAAACACTGAAGCCAATGAGGATAGTTGACATGAAGGGGACGGTATTTACCGTTTTATTGAAGCTTATTTGGCATAGAATCTTGATTCCTAGCCAGAAACCGCTTTCCCATTTCCTAATCTGGAAGTTCAGACACGTTAAAGAAGAAGGGAAAACTGTATATTTTTCACGTGTACGAAGATTGGTGATGATTCAAATATCTTATTCAGCAACTTAGCTCAAGGATCACTGTAGTTGTTTTTGTTTGGATAGTGCCGATCTTTTTTGCTCTCGAAAATTTGGTGATGGCTAGAAGATTCGGTTTAGTCAGTTTAATTCATGTTAATCTGTTTCCTTCTAGAGGGACATTGTGTTTCTGCGCTGGTTATGGGTTTTCGTTGGGATATGAGAATAGTTTTAGGGATTCAAATTGGGAGTATAGAGAATCATGGGTTTCAGGTAGTTTTTCTATTTTTGAATGCAAACTGAGTGAAGTCACCATAAAACTCCAGCCCAGGAACCTCGCCACTGGAGCTATGGTGGGAATCAGCTTCTGCAGGGTGTAGCGCCTGTGTGGATCAAACCCTGACGGCCCGTGTAGCAGCTGGAGCCCTTTCCATAATGCTAAACCTCTCGGAGCTACAGGCTCATGTAGTTGGAGCTGATGTTCTCCATTTTGTCATTGTTATGTGCCATCCGTGAAAAAAATGTAACACAAGCAAGGCAAGACTAGGATGAGTTTTATCCTGAAGTTGCGAAAAAGAATCGGTCTTTGTGATTGAGATACAAGCATATAGGAATCAGAATTTAAACATGAACCTAGTCAGACTTGGAGATTGTCCGAATGTTACATAGTAGATCTAATTTGGGTTTATTCATACTTAAAAGAACCTTGAAAACTCGGGTTGTTGCTTGGGAAATTCAGTGTTATGTTTCCAAGATCTGTATAAGTTGATTCCTATTAAATAGGAACATGTGAATTGAGGATTTAGCGCTTCACATTCTTCCGCTACTTCAATTGGTTTGTAATTAGAAGCTTGATCCTTTTTTAAGTAGGTTTTCTAGTAGAAATTATTAGTTTCCTTGTGAGGATTTGAGATTCACATTCTTCCGCTACTTCAATTGGATTGCAATTAGAAGCTTTATCCTTTTCAAGTAGGTTTTCTAGCAGAAATGATACTTCCCTTGCTCATGAATCTGGAGTACTTTTGATAGTTTCCTTTCAATTCAGGAAAATAACTAGGGCATTTGAGTTCCTTCCACCCAGGCGACCTGTAACATTGATAGGTCGTATAGTAAAATCCTTGCTGTATAATTGAAATCGTATTTATATTTCACAAGAAAACTGAAAAAATGCAAATCTTTATTCATGTTACCAGTACCCCTTCTGCCTTTTTAAAGTGCTTTGTGTTTTAGCTTTCATGTCTTCTTTTTTTTAGATTTTCAATTAAATGTTCAGTATTCTCCTTCTTTCTCACGAACACAGAAAAGTTTAGTTTCCTGCCTCTGTGTTAAATATCATACATTTTGTTGTTTTTCTTTTCTGAAAAGTAAAAGAAAACCTCATAAACTTTATTTTGGTTCACATCAATGGCTAGGAAATTGTCTTAAATCTGGTACTGTCTCAGAGCATGCTTTCTCATTATCATTCTTTGAAATATAATCCCAAGATTGGCGTGACCCTTGTACTTATTGATGCATTGTCATCTTAATGCCTTCCCACATTATTCGAACGTGTTGACATCTTCTAGTGCGTAATTGCTCGACTTGATCATTTGTTTTTCGTTGTATAATAATGTGTAAGAACTGCAACTTCTGGCTGAAAATACTCCATAAACTTGTGTTTGTGTTGGATGAGCTTTTAAGATGTTCATATTTTTCATCTTTAGAGTTTTATATTGCGCCTCAATGGTTTAATCTCTCAATTTGTCTGCAATGTCGAGTTTTATATTGCATCTCTCAATGATTTAACGTCTGAATGAGTAATTTCTAAAAGATCAGGTTGCCACCTTGCAGCTATCAAAGATTATCTTTGATGAATCTTTTCTTTTCAATAGATCCTTAACCGCAAGCTTGTTCATATAAGTGTTGGGCTGGTGTTCATGCTTTACTGGCCTCTTTTCAGGTAGCTTTGTGCCACTCCTTTCTTTATCAAACCCAATTCGTGTTGCTTATGACTTTGTCTGTTCTTTCAGTCCAGCAACTTGGGCATCTTATCTGGCCGCATTTGCTCCTGCGATTAATGTTGTTCAGATGATTTTGATCGGAATGGGCATACTTAAGAATGAAGCGATGGTCAAATCTATGAGCAGACATAGAGATCGCAGGTATCTGCCACTGAATAGGCCTGCAGTCTATGCTAAACATGATTTCCTTTTTTGACTGGCAGCACACATTTATGATTGAATGCTACTGAATTCATCTTGAACAGCAAGATTAATACACTTGCCTTTGTTATATCATGATATCATAGGGAACTTCTAAAGGGGCCACTTTACTATGCTTGCACTATAACAATTGCCACTGCAGCATTCTGGCGAACCTCTCCTGTTGCAATTTCTGCAATCTGTAATCTATGTGCTGGGGATGGTAAACTTTTCTGATATTCCTGCCAATGAATGTGATTGTTACTTTAGAATCATTACATTAAACTGTTTCAAGCATCAATTATTAAAATAATGCATCTCACCACTTAAAGAAGTTGCTCGGCTGACTGCTTGTGCATCTTGAAAAGTAGGGATTTGTAAAAGTAGTACTAAATTATTTAGAGAAAAACTTAACCAAGTAGTTCCACTACAGGGTTGAATGCAGGATCTTCCCAGTTGGTCATCCATCCGAATAGTGCTTTTCTCTTGATTTCATTGTTCCCATGGAATTCAATGTGCTACCACTTGAGAGATCCCATTCCATGATAAAATCCAATAAAGTTTTCTGTGAGTCTGTGGGCTGCCTAATCAATCACCGTCATTTATCCAGGCCTGTGACTCACTATGCAGCGCAAATGCTCATCACAGCTGGGGTTATTTAGAAAGAAGTAAATGATTAAAGTTTATCCGATTCATTTTTTGAGAATTTGGTGTCTAATACCTTAGCGTGCTACAAAAGTTTTCCATACAAGTAGGTGCTTGCATCATCATAGTCGAAATCCAGTATTGCAATTTGGCAGGGGCCGATTCAATTTTATTTGCCTAGAAATCCATCAGTGGCATTTTCACTTTCATTACTCTGATTACTGCAGAGTATTCTGTTGCATAAATAATCCTTCTAGTGACATATCTTGCATTTTCTCTTGAATATGAGCATGAATGCGTGCTTCTTGCCTATGTGTGCATTGCCTTATTTTTAGTGGCTTTTGTATTTTCTTAATCTAGGCATTGCTGACATAGTAGGAAGGCGATTTGGTACATTAAAGCTTCCTTACAACACAGAGAAGTCCTTTGCTGGCACTCTGTCGATGTTCATTGCTGGCTTTCTAGCATCTATAGGGTATGTTTTTACGTGCTACAGGAGCTCAAAACACGTAATCCCATTTTATACCTTCTTCTCTTTCTTTATGACCTGTTTCTTTCTTGAAATCTGATCAGTGACTCCAGACTAATGCTTTCCAGGTACATGTACTACTTTTCAAGCTTCGGTCTGTGTGAGGGTAGTTGGTCGACCGTAGTGGGTCTTCTCATTGCTTCTTTAATAGCATCAATTGTTGAATCTCTTCCAATAAGCGCAGAGCTTGACGATAATCTAACTGTTCCATTAACTTCATTGTTCGTGGGTTGTTTACTTTTTTAAGAGTTGTATCTTGCTATCCACTCTCAGAGACGTATTACTATATTTAATCATTGGGTGCTATGAGGATAAGACAAAGGTTTTTCCTTCAGCTTATAAGGTCCTGGACTACTCTAAGGAGGTACCAAGTACACCGCCTTCTAAGTTCTTCCGATTCCCAACAAAACTATTGTTTTCGTTTAGCAACTTAAGGCATCCTTTGTCTAGGTGTGAATGCCGTCACCCGGATTTCTAGGCATGATGCTGTTGAAAGTTAAGGTCAATCTCCTCCTCTTTCTCTCTCACCACACACATGCACACAATCACAGAGACATACACACCATTTGTATGTAAGGAATTCTAGTGTAGTTTATATGCCACAACATGTAGATGAGTTGTATTCATGGAGTTTTATTCTTGTGAAAGAATTAAAACTCACTATGCAATATCTCTACTGAATTATAATTTGATGAATTTATGGAATGTACGACCGGTCAGGATTTACTGCGATAAGTCTTCCCACTCGGGTGAGTAAGCATCAATTATCGTTCGCTAAGGATTGCCCTAAATTGGTCAAAGGTGAAGAGGTGTGTGCTTTGGGGTATGCTATGAGATGCGATTTCGCTATCCCAGGACAGGTACAGGTATGGCTCTATAGGTAGCTTAGGCTTGGGTAGCTAACTAGGTTCTAAAAGTTAAGACCTGCATGTGAGGTATATGTTGAACTGGTTTTAGGTAGATTTAAGGCTCAAATCGGTTTTGAGTTCGATCCAGTCGTCTATCCAGACACAGGTTTATCAGATTATGGCCGAGGCTGGTTTGAAGGGAAGGGATGTTGGATCAGGTTTGGGCTCCTGCAAACCAAGGTGTTGGGTTATTGGATGGTTGACAATGATGAAGGCTTGATTAGGGCATAGTATTGGATACAGGTATACGGTTCAAACGTTCTAAGGATTAAGGGTGGAAGATGAGTCAATGGCTGTAGGGACCGATTGGTGATGGTTAGGTAAGAGGCATCTGGGGAAAAGGTTAAGGTTGAGCAAAGCACAGGTTGACAGATTAACATGATCTTTACACTACGAAAGGCATAGGAGAAACACGAATGCGTCGACACTAATGCAAGATTAGCACTCACACCAAAGGACAGAACCAGAACTCAATGGTTGTGCTAAGGACTTGCACACAACACGAACCATCAAGATGAAGATTAAAGCGAGAGCTCAACGAGCCTCTAGCGATGCAACAGGTTGACTCTCAAAAAGGCAGGCAAGGGAGAGATCCCTCTTCACGTTAGCTGTTTGCTTACTATAAGGTTCCTTCAAATGAAGCTGCTCAACCTCTTCCCTACGATTCCTTGTGGACTTCAAGGGCAGAGGATAGTGCAGAAACAACCAAGTTTTTCTTTAAGTTGAAATCAGTTAGAGGTCATCGTTTTTTTCATTCAAAACATATGGAAAAATGACTCTCCCTGGCAAGTGTGCATGGATTCGGCAGAAACATCTTCAGTCTGCACTTCAAGTAGCATGAGACCAACAATGCAGTATTAGAACTTCTTAGACATAAGCAGTGAACGTTGAAACAAGCGAAAATACACAAAACGTAATTATCTAAATCTTTAGCTACAAAACATCAACCTCTGACTGAAAATCAGACACCAACATGGCTCATTCAACAATTACTTGACCCAACAATGCAGTATTAGAACTTCCTAGACTTAAGCAGTGAACGTTGAAACAAGCAAAAATACACAAAACTTAATTATCTAAATCTTTAGCTACAAAAACATCAACTTCTGACTGAATATCAAACACCAACATGGCTCATTCAACAATTACTTGACACTAAGGCAAGGACCAATTAAATGGCTGGTGCTCTTTGTCATTCTAAATATCACGATTCTATAATTGATCATTCATTATTGTAAATTATGCTTTTATTTTTGCTTCTATAATCTGGTTCCAAATGTATGCAATCTCAAAGAAGGAAATGAAGAAAGGTATGTTTACAACAATTATGACATGGACGTCTCTACAACCTCATTGTGAACCAAGGGAATTCTTTCTCAAATCTGCAAGCTAGGAACGCCTTGTTAAGGCTGTCACAATTATAAAAGAAAACAGCACAAAGAGCTACATCTCTCCTAGACACGGCTCAACTCAAAGAACTTTCAAATTGAAGGCCTTGAGATTGCTGCTCAGGGATCTGCCTGTCCATGGGGTCTGCTAAATGCCAACTTGCCTACCAGAAAACGAACAATTATAAAGAAAATAAGTTTGCTAACTTTTATCTAACAGAAAATAATTAGTTCTACCACTTGATCATATTCATACTCAATTTTACAAAAGTAAATTCAGTACAATAATGAACTGAAACACATGAATACGAAGCTGGCTTGACAGACAAGAATGCAATCCCCACGACATGGAAAAATGAAATCAGGCAAGGTTATCATCAAGTAGAAAGTTAATTATGCATCAAACAATAATGAACCTCATTGGGAGGAGATACCGACCTGGTTGTGCCTACAAAGTAATAAAGATAACTCAAATCTATCCCATTCACGGCCATACGACTGCTTCCATAATGGAAACACTAAGAATCTTCAAAAAAGAACAGAGAAGCAATTTGCGTCCATAATACAAGTGACAGTGTATCAAGCGTTGGACAAAATATGAGCAGACAGATCAAGGGAGATTGAAAGACAGAAAATAAAAAGAAGTGGGAGTAAGACTTCGGAGAAACGAACTACATAATCAAGCTTCAACAGAGAAATAGGAAAAGCCAGAACAAAACCGCACATGGTGGTGACAAAAGCACTCAATTCATGAGCAACAACTACTAAGCCTTTTCCCATACTAGACAGGGTCGGCTACATGGATTCTTTGTTTTCACATAACTCTATCATGTGCATGTTAGTAGTTAACTCAATATAAGTTAGATCATTCTTTGTTTCTTTCTAAAACTTTTGTGGTCGTCCTCTACCTCTTTTAATACTTTCAAAATCTAGTTTTTATCCTTTTAGATCTCTTGACATAATCACTTCCAATTTTCTTTTAGAATGATATCCTCAATATTTTGGATGTTCAAGCGATCATGAGCCTTCCAATCAATGGTGTTAATCATATCACCTTAGCATACCAGGATTTTTATATCTCAAAACTCTCATTACAACTCTCTTTGAATGACTTTATTTATCATCACTCAGGTGCCAAATCGGTGTTGGAAGATGAATACCATCTATTCTTGCTACTATCATTCTACCGTTATATTATTTGTGTTTATGAAACCAAAGTTAATTGCAAGTATGCATAGTACATTTTTGCTATCATAGTATCAAACTTTTACTAGCACCCTTCTTTTGGTTATAGTCTATCATTCGGTCAATTTTGCTATTGAAGTTCTTTGAAATAACAATCTTACCCCATCTTCTAGGTAGTCTATTGTGATTTCTTTAATTTTGAATTCATCTATACTTCTTCAAGTTCGGATTTTCACACCTTTCTCTTTAACCTATTATTGCATATACATTAAGACCTACCTCAAGTCTTATCCCTTGGACCTCATCTTCATCACATGGTTTAGGAAAGTACAAATCCCTTGTTGGCAGTTGCATGTGTGGAGCTTGGAAGGTCATGTGTTAAATCCTTAATTATGATGGGCTCTAACAACTAATTTGTTATTCTAGGTTGAGTCCTACTCCTAGTTTGTCTAGTAGTAGTATGCTCTTTTTTTCATGAAGAGGAGGAAGCAACTCATAAGCTAGAAGGGCCGACAGGAGTTTGGAGGTGTACTGATGGACATCTACGACCAGATTTGGGATTATTGCAAGTAGTCACATCCATCCTATAGTCAATAAGGCTCAATTTGTAGTCGTCAATTGAGACTTTAGTCATCTCCAAACTGATAGCTATCCTCTAAAGAATGTCATGTAAGAAGTCACAAATTCTGATGTGCCCTCTAATATTTTGGATGAGTCTTATTCTATCACCTTATGGGTGATCATAATTTTCATGATTGAGTAGCTTAATAATAAACCCCTCTCCCCTCTCCATTCAGACTGAAGTCGGTCATAGTTTGTATGTTATATAAACTCTTTGGGGAGATATAGATCTTCCCTTTAAGCTGGAAAGGTTAGTTAAAGAGGCTTCCAATGTCTTCATCCAAATCTCTTAACATTTTGATGCCAATCAGAACTACTAAATCACAACTCAAGTCTAACTTACTTCTATTGGTAAATGTCAAGGTCATATATGCTCCTTTGTTTAGTAGTTCATTGATGTTGGAGAGCTCCATGGCGATTTGACTGCCCAAATGATAGAAGTATCCTCATGTGTAATCAATCTCTAAAATAGAGACTTGATTGTCTAAGCCGAGATTCCATCCCTAAAGGAACAACTCAAGACTCTTTATCGATATTGTCAAGAATTATAAACCAGAGCTTCTCAAGTGTGGCCAATCCCCGGTAACCGCCGCTTGAGACGTGAAGGCTTCAATTTCTTCGGAGCTTGCTCAAGAATCACAGGAGCAGAATGCTTTCCTTTCCAACCATAAAGCTCTCAAGAAGAATGCTCGATCCAATGCTCTTCATAACAATAGACTCGAAAAATATTAAGAAAATTTGAAGATATTTTGGCAGTGGATGTTGGGCTAGGTGATGTATGCTATATGTGTAAGCTGAGGATATCATAATGACGATCTTGTCATCATTTATGATTATTAATGGATGATATTAATAGCCAATCATCATTTTTAATAAAAATGTTATTTAATGGTATATGTCACTATGCCACTGTCTCATTAATCCCATCGACACTTCAAATTCTGGACCAAATAACTATGCGAGGTAATATGATTTGACATTGATGGCACATGACTTCCTTCCACTATAAAACCTGATTAGAGGTCCTACTCTCACATCCTTTTGTTCAAAAAATTGTTAATCTTACCTCTACACCCAAGTCTTCGTGTAAAAAAATGTGTTGTGTCTCTTCCTCAGTTGATGCTCTCATGGTTTCTAGAAACCCTACTCCATCTAAAATTTTGACCTTAGGTTACCACATATACTAACTAACCGCCTCTAATTATTTCCTTCTCAGCCCTATTGTATCTACTACAAAAGGCTTTAAAATTATGAAAGAGGTAATAGTCTCAAAAAGCCTTCCATTCTATGTAAAGTGGTTTTGGTATAATCGATTTCTCAAATACTTTCATACATGGTTGAGGCCTTCCAATGAATACATCCAATAGTTTGATCAAGTGAGTGCTATGTACACCAATGACCAGTACCGATGGAGAATTTTTGACCTTATACGACTCTCTTGAGTCATCTTTACTAATGACCTCTGCTATTTAGGCTTCATGACTAACCCATGAACCATCCATGAATATGAAGAGTGGTGGTCATTAGTCATCTATATCATGTTCGACAAAGAATTGGGAGACATTATCGACCAATTCACTAGTTTAACACTAGCTAAACTTAGCACCATGCATGTCATAGCTAACCATACTGTGTTGCTCCAAACACATCTTTATTCTAGTGCTCTGGCCTCAACACTATAACACTGACTACAAATGATCTCAAGGAGGGTCACCCACTATGTCATAGACATCTTAGAAGGATAAGCCTTTGGTGAAACTTTTGTGTTCACTTTTCTTATGTATTCTTTAACGATATTGACATTGTTCATAGGTGGTCAACACTCCTTCCTGTCTTATGAGTTTAAACATAGATTCCCTTTTAATGACTCCTAATGCAGCAAGGATTGTCATAATTCATTAGGAAGAACCCTGAGCTTCTACCTCAATTGTGACACTTACTACACCCTGTGAAGAAGTAGTTCATGTCCCGTTGATCAGACTACTGCCCTTGGTGCACCATATCGAGATGAGGCCAAAGTTTCCATACCATGTCGGTAGAAGGTACTGTAACTCTAATCATGTAAACACCCACCAGTAGGAGGCTCAAATTGAAGGCCCTATAGTTCTAAGCCTTGAGAGAGCTCTTGTGGTTATTTCATTTAGTACTCTATAACCTTGCTCGAATACCTCATTAGTAGCCATGACTTTAGAACCGAAATCCACTTGTATGGGGGGTGTCGTCAATGTTTCTTCAAAGAATAATATAATATGTGCCAAATGATGATGTTTTGCTCAAAGAGAATTAGTGCCTTCGCTACCCTTAGGAATCAAGACACAAATATAGTTCTTCAATGCATTCTTGGTAAGAATTCTAGGAAAACGAGAGAGCTCCAAACTACTCTTTCTTCTACACTTCAGTGGCTAGCTACTAATCAAGTTGTACCTTTTTTATCTTAGTAGATATGCTGTTATCTCTACAGAGCCATCAATTATCAGTTATTGAGACTCTTTGTGAACCGTCAATAGATGTCTATCTCTGAGACCGTCTTTCATGACAACAAGCTCATTAAAGTGTATCTCCCCACAACTTTTGGTAGCTCTAATTTATGAGATAGTATATATCGGTGTGAAAGCATTCATGAGCATATTAATTGTTTTGAATGTGACTCTCTCTCTTGAGAAGTTACATCCCTCATGTCATAGCTAGCCTCCCCAATAATTGTGTGGCCCTATGTTATGAAGAAGTAACAATTGCAACTGGATCTTACAAGGAAAAACAACAAAAACCATGGGAACTAGAGGAAGCCCACCTTGAGTCCCTCTTGAGGAGCCAAGCACAAGAAGAATCATTAGCCACCGAGAATCTTAGAGCTATGAAATAGGAGTATGAAGAGTGTCAAATGGATATAGTCCAAGACAGGTTGGCCTAATCAAGGATCTCAACTGCCTTTGATAAGGCACTCACCTCGAGATGAATAATCTTTTTTTATTTTTATAATTCTTTTGAAGACTATATACTCATATTCATTGAATTTTTTAAAATAAATTATCCTTTCCAAATCAAAAGATAATTCCTTCCCTTTGATTTCTGCAAATCTATATACCCCTTTAGGTAGAACCTTCATGACTAGATATGGTACATCCCAATTGGGAGGCTATTTTCTAAACTATGTTTCTTTTTGGATGAGTGGTAACTAAATTTCCCTCTAGTAACTATTTTACTCAAACATCTTTGTTGTATGCTCGAGCAACTTTCCGCTTATTAGTAAGTAAATTATTGAATGCCATCAAGCAATCTTTGTTCCCGGAATTGAGCTCTATCATCAATGATTGCAAATATTTATCGGGTTGTTATGATTCTCTTTGGTTACCCACAAAGATTTAACATTAGTTTCTATTGGTAACACTGCATCCTATCCATACATAAGTCGAAAAAGAGTCATGTCAGTCATCGAGGATTTGGAGTTTCAATATAGCCAAAAAAGCATCAGGCAATATCTCATGCTGTTTCCTTATGATATTCTTGAGAGATTTCTTAATTAAATCAATAACCACTCTGTTGCTAGCCTCGAATGAGATCCTTATATTGCTTTACGGCTCGATGTAGTCTGGGCCAAATTATTTGTCACCTTGTTTTTAACTTTGAGAATGTATGATAATTTTACTTCAAGAAATTTTCCCTACAAATATTTTGTCTGCTCATGCAAGCACTATAAATTCAAGTTAAGATATTGGTAATCTTTCGTTAATTGAGTTAGCACAACCTGGGAGACTATAAATCTCTACTTTCCTTTCCCTTGCAATAGAAACTAATCTTACACCATCAATCAAAGCTTGGTATTCATCCTCGTTGTTAGTACAAACACCAATTCTCATACCTCGATTAAAACTTGAGCCATCAAACATAACTTACCACAGTCTTTCAAATATCATATTGTGCATCATTTATAAAGTGTCAATATCCTTGATGTACATAAAATGTGTGAAGAAATCAATCATTGTTTGACTCTCACTTCTTTGAGAGGATAATGTTTCAATTCAAAATGGCACAATTTGATTGTCAACTTGACTAACTTGCGTTGAAAAGCTGGGTGGCCAAGCAGCTAACGCAAGAGATCAACATTACTAATCACCTATACTTCCATTGCACGAAGATAATATTATAATTTCATATAGGAATGAGTACAAGACTAAACAAATCTTTTCAAGTAGAGAATATCAGGATTCTACATCATTGAGTAACTAATTCAAATAGAAAATAGTCCAATTGGTGTTCTCCTCAATATCTTATGCAAAGATGGCATCAATGAAATTTTTTGTAGTGGTTATATACAATATCAATGATTTTCCAAACATTGGAGGTACCAACTCAAGAAGTTTTGCTAAATATTTTTTGATCCTCTAGAACACCAATTATTGTTTTGTTTCTCAAACAAAGTCATCTACATCCTTTAACACTAAGAATGTTGTTAAAAGAGCCATTTTGCCTATGATATTAGCGTAATAACTAACTTGCCCAATTAAACCCCACAATTCCTTCCTTGTCTTGGGAGCTCGAGCATTGATGATCGTCCTGGCTTTATTCATGTCAACTTTGATCTCTTTGTTACGTAGTAGGAAACCTAGAAATTGTTCAGTGGAAACTGCAAAAGCACACTTGTTCATATTTAATTTTAAGTGTTGCTTCTACATACATTCAAAAGCTTTCTCAAGGTCAAACAAACATTGTTTGAAACTTTCAGATTTGACCACAATATCATCAATATATTTCCATTGTGTTTTTATTAAATCATAAAAGATACAATTCATCTCTTGTTGATATGTAGTACCAGTATTTTTAAGTCCAAAGGCCATTACTATCCCATTCATAAATCCTTAATGCTCCTAGGCACTAAAACACTGTCTTATGTGTATCCTTGAGATTTATCTTAATTTGGTTATATCTAGAGGTGTCATTCATGAATGACAAGATCCCAAGGGTAGTTGTTGCATCTATCAACATATCAACCATTGGCATGACATTAATTCTTAAGAATGACTAAGTTAAGATTTCAATAATCAATGCAATTGGTAATTTATTATTTTTCTTAAAAGTAGGAACAATATTAGACAACTAATATATGTACTTGGTTGTTCTAATAAATTTGGTCTCCAAAAGACGATGTATCTCTTGTTTGATGACTAAAAGTATCTTGGTCTTAAATCTTCTCTGTGGTTGCAGTCTCATCCCTCCTTTCAACGGAATAACAAACTCAACCAACTCTCAAGGTAAATCAAGCATTTCATGATACTTCCGGGCAAAGCAATTCTTATACTACTTGAGCAATTCGAACAATCATGACCGAGTTAAACATGGGAGCACTCACCTTTGTTGGTCCTATTGTTTCTTCTGCAACCAAATTCACATCATTAAAAGGGTCTACTAAGATGAAAATCGGCTCATCTTCTGGTTAGGATAATTGAACGATGTTTTTCTTTTAAAAATTGGCATAATCACGAGAATGAGGTAATTTTCTACTTGCCTCCGAGCAGTTTAGTATATGTCCTCAAGTCTATTCAACATAAGATGCTTAAAACCATTCAAAACAATCACAAATGGTCTCAAACTTACTATCAATGAGTCACTTTAGGTAATTTTCATAGATTGGTCAAGTCAAAAGTGAAACTCTATATAGTTAATTGACAGGATCACATTTTTTTTAAGGCTTTAGGCATAAAAATTGAACTCACCCAAGGCAAATAAAATAATGCCAGTTGCAAAAGGACCTTGTTTGGTATCGATGACTTCAACTTTTTCACCTATCTAGAACATTAGTTTTTTTTATGTAGTATCGAGGGAACACAATAATTTAAATGTATCAAGACTCTTCCAATTAGTAGAGGATAACCTAGATTAGCATCAACCATTAAGAAAGGGGAGCTGAAGTCTTTGAGCCGACCTTTAGCTTGACAGCTATTACTCCCATGGTAATTGGTGGTTTCTCTGAGAAATCAAACATCTTGAGGTTCGTTAGAATTAAATCAACAAGTGTCCTCCCAATCTACCATAATATGTTACTCAACATTATGTTCAATACAATACCATCATCTATGAATACCCATTTAAAAAGGTGATTATTTCCCTCTATGATAATGTATAATAGTCGTAAATATCTTCCATTAACATTTGTGGTCTCTCAAATATCACCAAAATATCAGCATTATTGACCAAAGCTACCAATCGGGTTCATTCGTCAAAAAGTCATCTTTCAGAATCAATAAAACAATAATCATTCCTTCTAAAAATTACAAATCATTCCCAAAATCATCATTGAAGTCTTGATCAGATATATACGTCTCATCCGAGAAATGGTCATCCTCTTCAGTAACTCCTTCCTATTATAAGTCATTGCTAATTGATGCCTGCAATTTTTTCATAACTTTAGGATTTAACAAACCATGTAAATTCACAACAATTGTTGGATATTCTGAAAATTCTTGTGGATTTGACACAATCTGCAAAGCATATTGTATATTGTAGCTCGTGATAGATACTTCAAGTTCCATCATCTCTTCTTCTTACTTCTAGACCTCTTCCTCGGGTTCCTCAACCTCCTTTGCATGATCTGCGATGTATGTGTGAAGTTATGCAATCATAAGGAGGTCCATGTGTTAACCAACAACAATGACTTTGATCGAGTCACACTTATCATTGGTATTTTTTATAATATCTTCCAAGCAAGAAACCAAAGCTTATCTTTAATTACACCTCTAGACTTTTTGCTTATTGCGTTGGTGCATTTAGGGTATATTTGACCTCTATCTCTCGGTTAGCTAACTGAACTAGAGTTTGGCAAAAATGCCCAACTCAATCCTTGTTACTTTCTATATAGAAGGAATTCAACGTCAAGGCCACTATTGGATCTCTTTAGATTGTATCTTGTAATGTGTGACTAACTCATGAAATTTATCGAAGACCTTGACAATTTTCCCATCGTTTTGATAAAGATTTATTAAATCTATAGGTGTTGGTTGAGGTCGGATCTTATTGTAACACTTAAGAAATATCTCTTGCATCTTATTCAAAGTTTGGATGGACGTAGGTTTCAAAGAGGTGTGTACCAATCATAAGCATGAGCAATGAGGGAAGAGACAAAAAGCTTATGTTTATGCATGTCGTTGTTACCTTGCTCTCCACACTCGAGAGTGAAATAAGCTAAATGCTTTCTTAGATATTTTTCATCTTGTCTTGAGAAGATGGTAAACTTAGTTTTGAAATCTCTTAGGCTTGACACAAGTCTATTGACCCAATCGAGATATTGCTTATGAATTCAACATCTGATTGTCGAATGAAAACCGACAATTTATTTGCTGGTAAAAGTAGTGTTTGAGGTGACTAGAATAACACTCTCTTAGGTTAGTATACTGGATGTAGTGGAGGAACTAAAAGCCGAAATTCTTGTAATTGTATTGGTGGTGGAATACCCACCTTTGTTTGGACCACCATAAAGCTTGAAGCTCCATAAAAAATGGAGGGATGAAGTTCATGATTCATATGTCGCAAATATTTGATACGCACCCAACATATTGGAGGGCATAAAGGTAATATATGTTTGGGTGACTTGTTTGAAATGGCGAGACTGGGATAAAAAATTTGATCGTCGAGTAATGTTGACTCATTTGTACAAGTTAGGTCCTTTAGCCGCAAATAGTCTTGGGATGTTCTGGCCCTTTGTATAGTTGTTGAACATCAGCGCTCGTTGCTACGGTGTTTGAGTGATAATTTCTTGACTTATTACTCGACAAACAAATCTTAATTTCAGATGGTAACTAATTGATTAGCGGTCATCATAAGTATGGTTTCTGCCATGTAACGGAACATCACTATTTCAAGATCCCCAAACAACTCCTTTAACTAGTCATTAACTATCGGTCGAAGATGTTTGATAACAAAAACTTCATTCAATAACTTCGTTCAACTGTATAGAGGGATAACCGATGTAGTCATTATCTTCTTGCTATGCACTAGGGATATTGTCGGATGATTAATGTTTGTGCTTAAAAAAGTCATGGGATAAACTTGACTAAATCGGGTTTGTATACACTAGACAACCCCGTAAAGAAAGGTGTATGTTAAAGCTCTATACGAATGATTGAATATAGTAGAACAGATATATGGATGCTAGAAAATAAAGGATGTATCATACAACTCTAACCCTCACTGACATTAGCGAGCTCTCCAATGACAGGATTTGGTTTAAGAACCGGAGCCATCGGTACCACCCTTGTACCGCTTTCAAGTCCCATAGATTTAGATCGCACCGTCTTCGAAGAAAGAGGTCATTGATTATACCAAAGAAAAAAACAAGTCGTTAATAATGGCATGTAGAGTCAGATCGCACCGTTTTTCCGCTGAAGCCATTTATCATGTTTGGCCAAGTCCTCCATCACTCCCTCGTCCCCCAAATCTGTGAGAGAAGAAGCAATGAGCTGCCCTGGACAGGCGTCTCCACTGGAGCAGTGCAGAGATGGCCATAGCGTCTTCACCCTCAAGCTCGCAGCCATCACTGTCATCTTAATCACCAGCGTCGTTGGCGTCTCTGCCCCCGTGCTCTTCGCCCGCCGCTTCAACGGCAAACCCACCTACGCCAACACCCTCCTCCTCATCAAGTGTTTTGCGGCCGGCGTGATCCTTTCCACCTCCCTCGTTCACGTCCTCCCGGATGCCTTTGAAGCCCTCGCTGATTGCTCTGTCGCCGTTCACCACCCTTGGAAGGACTTCCCCTTCGCCGGCTTGGTCACCGCGATCGGCTCCCTGGTGACGTTGTTGGTGGACATCTTGGCCACTGCCCACTCGCACAAACCAAGCAATCACTACATACCTCTAAAGAGCGAGAAGATCTCACAGCCGAAAGGTGCGGAATTGGAGCTTAGTGATTGCTGCCATGGGCAACAGCATCAACAGCAGCCGATTCAACAAACTGATGAATTTACACAGCTGAAGCAGAGATTGGTGTCTCAAGTTTTGGAGATTGGAATCATTTTTCATTCTGTGATTATTGGGGTTACATTGGGGATGTCGCAGAACCGGTGCACCATCAAGCCTCTGGTGGCCGCTTTAGCTTTTCATCAGATTTTTGAAGGAATGGGACTCGGTGGATGTATAGCTCAGGTATGCTTTTTTTCTGTTACAACTGCAGGCTGAAGCCGTGCACGCACCAGGAGTGGAACTCCTGCCGCAGCGACAGCGTCGCAGCACGCTTGCGGTTGAGCCATCGCTCTGGGCACTAGATCAGGTAGTTCACATATTGAGATAGTTTGTCGGGGGAAAGTAATGGCTAGACTCTAGGAGAAGGGTTGTGTCTATTTGTAGGTGGAAGCCATAAATCTAAAGTTTTACTATAGGAAATTGACTTAGAAGATGCCTTTGCACGATCGACTTTTAGGGAACTCGTTTTGGAGTTGGTCATTCTGATCTAAACATGTGATTTTGCAACCATAAAATGTGAACATGCATCGCTGGAATTTTGTAGCACTTAAAAACACCGCTTAAATTTCTGGAATTACTATTTCTTATCCTTCTTTCGGTTTCTTTCTTCATTTTGCTTCTTTTTTCCCTGTTTTGATAGTTTCATTTTGCAACATTTCGAGTTCCGTTCATGTTTATGTTGTATTGTGTTACCTACCTGCTGTATGCGATGACGAATTAATTGATTCTTTTCGCCTCAGGAAAACGAGATAAAAGATGCTCTTAGCGCATTAATTGCATATCTATGTCTGTTTTTGTATTGAAGACTACAATGTAAATCACATCCTTATTACCATATTTGATGAATTGTCATGTAGGCTAATATCTGTAGTGCTTGATTTGTAAAGGAAAAAGTGTCAGAGAGTGGTTTTATTAGTTTCCATATAAATGATAACTTAATGCTCGACTTGCAATAAAATCACTGAATTTGAAGAACTATCATGGAAATGATATCCTTGAGTTTGTATTTGCAATCAATAAAAGGAAAACAGTGATTGGAAGAAGCAGGTGTTTTCTTAGACTAGACCTTGGGTGCGGAACCAGGATAGTCAATATCTTTACATACGTCTGAATTCTTTATTTGGCTTGAAAATCTTGGTTTTCTGTTTGGTGGCAGGCTGGTTTCGGAGCGGCAACAGTGACCTACATGTGCTTGTTATTCTCTGTCACAACTCCCTTGGGGATTGTGGTGGGGATGATCATATTCTGGCTGACTGGGTATGATGATAGCAGCCCAAAGGCTTTGATTTTGGAGGGTCTCTTGGGATCCTTTTCATCTGGCATTCTCATATACATGGCACTGGTTGATCTGGTTGCTGTTGATTTCTTTCACAACAAGAACATGTCTTCATCTCCACGGATGATACAGATTGCTTATGTTGTTCTAGTACTCGGGTCAGCTACGATGTCTCTTCTTGCATTGTGGGCATGAAGCCGAAAATCTGCCAATGCCAAACCGTGGGGGTAAAGAGGACTTGTCCACTCTTCCGGGTCCTTTGTATGTAACCTACTTTGCTTCCAATTCTAGTGGCTGTATTTTGCTGCGTCAGCTATAGTAAGGGGTTTCCCTTGTTTGCTGCATTAGAGAAAATAGAAGGCTCCAACTTTTCCCCCGGTTAGGCAGCGACAGAATTGAGTTCTCTCTTTGTACTTCAACTTGGAAGGTTTTTGTTTACCTTTCGCCAGAATGCTTTTACAAGCTAGACAGGAGGTACGTGCACCATGAGCATACTAATAGGGAGTATCTTGACTGCAAAGGGATGATGTTTCCTTTTATTATTTTCATTTCTTAATGTAAATCACCTACTCTATTAATGCATTATTGCCATGTGTCTTGAGTTTTGTTCATTGTATAATTGGAGGGATGAGCATTTTAAACAGAGCGTCTGCGTGTCTTCTCCTTTAGAAATACTGAATTCAGCCTTCAATTGAATGAAGAATTTCAGATTTGCTGCAGCGTAATTTGGTCCTTCAATTGATATGCTACCGGTATAATTGGGTCTGTTACTGCGTCATTCATACTGTTGATTCTTAAAAACCGTAAACAGATTCTTTACGAGATAAGTGATCACGGGCGCATCCACCTAACATCATGGTCATAGCAGAACTTTGGATCTCTTCTGTTTCAGATTTCATTCAGGTTACAACAAATCACCTCGCTGCTGCAACCATTTGTACCATCTATGGTTGATTTTCTATACAAATATGTTTAACTTACGACTTCTTGGTTCAGTATGCAGACACAATTCAATCATGTGTTCGTATAGGCCTGATCTTGTGCAATTGAAATGCAATACGAACATTTCATTTGTTTTGAAAATCTCTTCACGCTATTCTTGGATTAACCTTTCTTTCAAGTCATGTTATTAGTATTCTCAGCCTTGTTTTTGTGTGCTATAAGCATAAAAGGTTTGTTTTCTTTGTCCAAACCATTGTTGTAATAAGATGATCAGGCTCCATATAATATTTGGTACCCATGTTTTTGTATCAATTACTATATTTTCTCTTCATTTAATGAAAAAGAATGCAAAATTTTAAGAAGTGAAATCATTAAAATTCAAAGAACAAGTCAAATTTTAAGAAGTGAAATCATTAAAATTCAAAGAACAAGTACCGTTAGCATTCAGAACATGTAGAACAAGAAAATTATGCTTGTTATATCAAAATATAGTCAGATTATCAGAAAAAAAGATCAAGTTAATCTGTAGCCCAAAATCAAACATTTCTTACAAACCACCATACGATACGTATCGCAACGTATCGTACGATATGATGTGATACGGATGACCGATCTATTTTGGTTCAAACTAGAACTATAATTATCGCCATCAACCATTTTTTTGTCCACTACTGAACAAAATCTTTTCTTTTCTATTTTGGAGCTTGAAGTTCTTTCCATGTTTCTACTGGTTTCCAACTTGTATCTTCTATAAAGTGGAAAACTGTTTTGGTCTGTCCATCTGCGAGATCTTCTTAGAGCTGATCAGCTCCCTTCGTTGAGCTGACGCTCTGGGTGCAAACTTGTGATTTATTTTCAGGACCACGACTCGCATGGAGTCCTGAATTTCCATATGAGAGAGATGTTTGGATCCACGTAAGGCTCGGATTAAATAGGAGTTTGACTTGTCATATTTTATGAGTCTTCAATATTATTGGCAAACACTTTGGAAAATGTTAACTGAGCTGAAGAGAAGAGTCGACTTCAACAAATCAAGACTTGATTAGACGCGTTGAATTGACCAGAAGGGCCCGACGCGCTTTCATTATACAATTCACTGTTGCGTGGTCATTAACCATGCATAAGAAATTAAATTGATAAGAACAGATACTGCACTTCTCGATCATCGATTATACAACTAATTGAGACTTCAAACTTATATTATTGTTTGCATATAAAGTTTTCCTGGGCTTCGCGCTACACCCTCCTTGTGCAGATACAGATTTGACATGGTTCAGTTTCTACCATGGATTGTGAACCACCATATGATTTTTGTTTCAAAAATAAAACCAGAGTAAACCACAGAGTAAAATAACCAAAGGGGACCCCGATTTGGCTGTTTAATCATCTAAATCGGTTTGGATCAGTTATTGAGCACCGCTAGCGCCGATGTGGCTCTTCTCCTCCCCGTGTCTCCTCATCTTCTACTTGAGGTGACAACTTCTCTCTCTCTCTCTCTCACAGGAAAGGGATTGATGAATGCATGGTCATAACTGAGTGGTTTTGGCTCCTCTTCTTTTCGCTGTCGGTATGGGTTTGTATGCTTTGCTCGTTCTCTTCTCTTCTTCTGTTTCATGAAGAAACCTAATGTTAATTAGTAGCTTAGTTTCTCTTTGAATCTTATAGTCATGGTGCCTTAGGGTGTGTATTCATAGTCAGCTCATTAAAGTAATTGAAAGTGGGAGACAGGAAAATCAAAGGAGAAAAATATCGCTTAAAAAAACTGCAAAAGTTCTCTTCCAGCATCAAGTGAATATTAAAACATCATTATCAAGTAATAGTTCTAGCCTTTTATCTGTTCTATCTGTAGCTACCTTACTTTAGCATAGGTTGAAGTTACATCTATTTTTTCACGTCTCGTAGAGGAAGAGGTACCAAGAGGATTCAAAGAGGTTAGAGCATCGACCTCTGCCACCTTCCTACAATCATGGTGGTGCTAACACACTCGGTTGATGGTGCGGGATCCCGACGACAAACACAACACCTTGTGCGGTCAACAAGCAAAAGCCCTGATGATAACGCATGAGTTCCTAGCACGCAACTGTGGTAATATGAACATCTATTACACACTTATCACGGGGCCTCAAGGGTAAGTGCTGATTCAATTAGGGAGAATTGTCATGGGACTCATTCGTGTGGCACGAACACTCTCCAAGCCTCTTGGAATTTCCACCAAACCTCTCTTGTAAACATATCGTAAACCTCCTCAACCGAATTATGTAGTTACTTGTAATCGAGTAACCAACTTGGGTCACCTTAGGTATAACTGCGTAACAATGGATGCTTTCACCACCATGATCTAGATCTTGTAATCTTGCAAGTCTAGAGACTTCCTAAGCAAGTCGCACACACTTATAAATAGACGTGAGACATGCTTAGGAAGATAGCTAGTTTTAATTATCTTTAGACCCTTGTAGTGCATCCTCGATATAAGTAAAGTGTGCATTCCCTTCTAGGCTATTCTACTCGAGTCTCCCCACTCGTTTGTGTGTGTGTGAATGACTCTCGTACCTAGGGAGTGTGTGTGAGAGAGAGGGATAACAAGGCCTCAAGAGGAGTGCTTGACCTCGATGCTAGGGAAAGCCCACATGCCTTGTCTTTCGCCCGCATCCGGAGTGGTTGAAGTAGCATGCACCCTACTACTCTCATTGAGGCATAAACATCCTTTTGAGTAGGAGTGGAATATGATTGGTGATAGAGTCCATGGGAAGATGGATTTCCAATGGTGTGCGCTTGGGGTGGCGTAACTTGGGTGCCAGTTTTAGTGATTTAGTGTTTGACAACCTCTTTGTATCATCTTCCATTGCTTAAAAATATTTCCACCAATAAAACAACCACTACCATCATTAAAATCATATAAAAAACATAAAACCACTGATATATAAATATTTAGGTTTTTAGATGGTTTCGGTGGCGACAGTGAGTAGAAGACAGTTTTGAGAAGTGAACGAGTGGTCAAAGGTGGCAACCCATGGTTGAAAGAGAAACCATACAAAACGAAGATTGAGTGTTGAGTATTTTAAGTCTCAACCACCTACAATCTTTGATTTTGGATAGTTGAAATTAGTTTTGATAGAGTTTACATATTGATAGTTTGGGTCCTCTAATGTTCACACACAAATACATACACATTGTCTCGCACACATATAGGGAGTGGTCTATGCTAAATTGAGCAGTTTGTTCAATTTATCCATTGACCACTACACTCCATTACCTTCCACGCCTCTAAGGCTCAAAGCTGCCACCATCAACACCAAAAGTGCTTTAAAAATCTAAATATTTATATAGGTAGCTTTTGAACATTTTAAAGTGGTTTTGGTGGTGATCATGATTGTTTTGACAAACAAAACAAAAGGTAGTTTTAAAAAGTAGAGAAGTAGTAGGAGGTGGTCGAGGGTGATTGCATTGGTGGAACCATGCGAATCATTTGATTGAGTACTATGCTCAATTGGGCACGAACCACTCCCTCCCATTTATATATATGGGTTAATCGGATCCTACCCGCCTCTGAAACCTATTGCTTTTAGGTGATATAAGTGTAATTTAATTTCTTTTAAGAGTTTTTAAAAATATATGAACCACAATGTTGTTACACTCTTGCCCTAAAAAGCAATGGACACTCATCAACTCAACCATTTGATTGGTATGATCAATGTTAGAGATTTAAAATAAAAGTTCTATTAATTTCTATACTTTGCATTTAATGCGTCATGTAGATTACATGTTTTATATTTTATCATTTTAACCGTTCATCTCAAAGATGAAACGATTATGATGAATCTTTTTTGGTTCTCTAAATCTAGCTCTCTCTCTCTCTCTCTATATATATATATATGTATATATATATATATATGTAAGTATATATATATATATATACATATATATATATATATGTATATATGTGCGTGTGTGCGCTCATTCTCATGAAGTGGTGGAGTTAAGGAATAATGTACTGTGTGAAAATTATTTTTGAGACACAAATGATAGGCAAAATCTTATGAGAAATTTCATTTTTTTTGCAAAGAGTAGCTAGTTAAATAATAGAAAAAAAAAAAAAAATTTCTAGTAATAGAAAACACGTCTCCAATTTATGCTTGTGGCAAATATAGAAGTGGTTATGGATTCTGAAGTATATATGAGAATAACCTTTAATACATGAAACGGCGAAAGTTTAGTTTGTATTTTTTGTCTTCTTTGTTGAAACGATGCTCACTCTGCCAATAGCGAAGTTTGATTCTTACGCAACTGGCCTTAAGCTTGCATAGAAAAGGAGGAGGATGTTAAGTGGCTCACAATCACTGAAAAACTTTGTTGGATCTGTATTTCTTTCAGCCACTAATAATCCTAAAGAAATTCTAAAATTAAGTATGTTCGGACAAGAGCGGTTGGATGACTTTTAGAAAGTGATTGAGTTCGTCTTTCTAAAGATAGTGTGGAAAGGGACTTGATTTCGGCTTCCTTAAAGATACCATGTTTTGTCAGTACTAGTCGGGAAAGATTGAAAATTTTCTTCAAAATGGCAGAGCTTGGGATTCTGAATTTTCATCCTACGAACACATTGTGTGTGTGTGTGAGAGAGAGAGAGACCCAACTAAGTAGTGACTTGATTTGGTCATCTTTTGATTTGGATCTTTGAATCCTTGGGCCCCGACTTGATTCCGTCATCTTAAGAACTTGACTTGAGTGGCTTGACCAAAGTGGACACTCCCGTGGCGTATGATTATGTTTGAATGTTGAAACATCTGCGATTTAGTTTGGAAAGAATTCTCCAAGAGTTCACACTACTACACTCTGGCAAAATTCTTTTTGAGAAGACTTCAAAGGAGCTAATTAAATAACAAAAACTTAAGTGATAAAAATGATTTTAAAGGGGGGTGCGGGCATGCCACTTCTCGGGAATCGAACTCGTGTCAGCCTGCGCACAAGTGAAGGGCCCTGACGGTCGCCTTGAGTGCTAATCTAGTTTGAAGATGTATAAATAACCTTAAGCGGGAAGCGGGAGGCCATGCATTGCTACAAAGAACTGCATAGCAAGTTGTTTCCCAGCCAACTCTCTCTCACTGTCACCAGCCTTTGCAATATATAAAGATGTCGAGAGGCGACGTTACAGAAAGTGCAGTTAAGAACTTCTTCAGCATCTTGTGCTGCTGCTTCTGCCCCCCCAAAGAGGTTTCTCTCTCTCTCTCTCTCTCTCTCTCTCTCTCTCTCTCTCTCTCTCTCTCTCTCTCTCTCTCTCTCTCTTTCATAGGTAAGGCATCGCCCAAATGACAAAGAAGAACGCATGAATCGACATGTTTTGTCATCCCTCCGTTTTACTCTTCGTTAAGTTCTTTAGGAACTAATGAAGCGATTTCCCTGGGAGAATTATTCACTCTTTACCTTCTTATTTCTTTGTATTCTGTCTTTTCCTTGCTTTCCTGCTCACCTTCTTCCTCCCTTAAAAGGAACAAAAAGGAATCAACGAGACCCTGATGGAATTTATATGCAGAATATCGGGAGATTCAAAAAACTATAATTAACATATGATTCTATTAATGGAGACTCTGCTGTAAACGTGACCCTGGAAAATTTGTTCAAAACTTATATGCATGCAAGGCAACAGCGGACTCATTTTACGAGAGGATCGAGAGCTTTGGGTTGTATTAATCAAGTGTAGAAATTGTCCACGGTTAGATTCTTTTATCTCTGTTGAAATTCTCTTAGTCATGGAGCCTTAGAGTGAGTTTTGATAAGCGAATAGAATAGAAACCTGAATGGACAGTAAAGCGCGGGTGTCTGGGTGGTATCACTGACTCATGCCATAAAAACTATCACGAACCCTAACTTGCTGCTTTCCGTTTAATAATAAATCGAAAAGGAACGTAAGCGAAGGCTCCACCGTGATGACAGGCAAAACGTCTGTCGATGTCCATGCACTCAAACACATGCATTCGCTCATTTGTTGCTTTGTTTCGTTTCAGGGTTAATGTGATCAAAAGGGTGCCCAAGGAGGACGAGAATCGTGCCCTTTAAGCAAAGATGGTGATACTGTTTGGTTCTCTCTATATTATCAACAGGAACTATTTATAGGATTAAACAACTTTTTATCGATATGTATGAGTCAAGTGTTAACATGTCACAAAGAATCCATTGTAGTCGACTGTATGTAGTATGAGAAAAGACTGCTGTTGATGATGATGATCTTAGTGGGGTTACTATTATGGTCAGTTTTTAAAAAGTCAGCATTATAAATAAATTTTATGATATTAGTTTCTGGTTTTGACCTACAATGGTTGTGTATGCAATCCTTTCCTCTAGCGAGCAGCTAATATTAAAAGGCAAAGTAAGCGGTTGGATCAGGTGATCGGTGGCATCATCTAGGCTGCTATGATAAGTGACATGCTTTTGATGCCAGATCGTGATCTCTCAGATCAGTGAGTGTCAGGTGATCTGAGAGATCGTGATGGGTTCCAACGCGAGGTTCATGTGTGCTAGCACAAGAAAGCGTGGTTCAATTTTATGCCCTGTGCTAGATCATGCATGTGCTGCTCTCTCAGATCACCTGATTCATGGAGCTTGTATAGCCCGATCATTGTATAACTGGCCGGACAATATTCATGTGAAAACATTTGGTTCAATTTCATTTTCGGGTCATGTTCGTGTTATATCATCTTGTAAATGTATCCATTTTTAAAGTAGGTAGAACCAAATGCAGATCAATCTTTTCAATGCATTTCTGGTGGACATAAACAGACACTTTTCAGGTTGTGCTATGTTGGGTCTTGTGTTGTGTCTGAACTTGTGATGGAGGTCGTGCTACACTCGTGTCGTTTTGTGTTTGTGTCAAAAGCATGTCAACCCGCTCACAACCCATTATTTTGATGTCATTTTGGCAGAATATGGACACTCCACTGAATGGGGCAGAATGCATCACTCATTTGTCTAGATTAAGAATGCACATCTCAAGTTTCAACTGGTCGATATTTCTTAATTAGGACATCATTTAAGCTGAATATAAACAAGTTTGAAGCTTAAACTTGGTTTTGGGCTGTAATTAATAATCTCTAAAAGCTTGGCCCGTCAAGGTCTTGGTGCTGCGTCAATCACGTTGAACTCAATACCGGATTTTAGTTAGATGGCAGTTCACATAAGCCTGAAGGCAGTGTGAGCTAGGCGATTGCCTGCACCATACGGTAAACAAAAGCAAATTCTTCTGCCTCGCTAATTGAGACCAGCAACAGTTCACGGTTGTGAACTATATTGGGCCAGCCAGCATTTATGTTTAATAGAGTATGATCTGGCTTTATGCTTTCCATTTAGATCCTTCATGAGCTCTTCTTCAGTGATCATCGTCTAGCAGTGATCCTAGATGAGCACGCGATCGCCATTCTCTGAAATCACTGGAATTTCAAATCGCTCACTTGGTTTAATTACTGGTGCTATGGATATAAGAGCATCAAGTCCATTCCTTCGAGTTCGTGAGACCGGGATTATTCGAATTGTATGAATTAAAGAGTTTCAGAAACCAAGATGCACGCCAATTTGATAAGACCCAGTTGATTGGCAGAAGATGGTCTTGGCTTATGTCGAGGAATGCATATCTGGCCGGTACCAATCTGTCTGTTCATGCTTGAAATTGTTAAGAAAATTACTGTTTATATTGGGTTTAATATAATTAAATGTATTTTTCTTGAGAAAAAAACTGGATAAGAGTTATTTCTTTTCAACACTTTGGTCAAGTTTCCAACTTATATCTGAAGGACTCGGTGTTCATAGTCAAGGCGTTATGGCGACTTTGAAGACTTGGAAGCTGGAGAGCAATACAGAGGTGAAGAACCTAATGGTGAGGACAGAGATCGGGATGATTCAGAAGTTGGTGCTCCGGCAGAGGAACGACGCCTTAAGAAGCTCGCGCTTCGTGCTCAGTTTGATGCAAAATATCCTTTTATTGTACTTGCTATGTTCTATCCTCCTACTACATTCTCTCGGAAGGGCAACAAACGCTTATCACTCTGGAAATTTGGTTTTGACCAATTTTACTGTTATATACTATTTGCATCATGATTGTGTTACAATTGCTTTGTGTTTCATGCATTTCAGTTGTTGAATATAATATTTTTTCTATCCCTCTCATACCTGAGATAAAAAGACAGAAATTCTGGCAAAGAATACAAAGACAATTGCATGGCCGGTGCATATTTTTGTAAAGGCATCTGCGGTCATCCCCAGAATCTTTTGTCTTTCCATGTTTCACTGTTTCTTCAATAAAACTTGCTTACTTTGCTGACAAGAATCTAGAGTTTCCAAATCGTGCCTTTTCCCACCCTAAGTAAGATCCGAGACATGTATTCTTACCACCATTGATCAATCTTATGTGATACCTACATTCAACTCCAAAGAAGTGAAATAAATGTTTTATGATTGTTTTCCAACTCTCTCAAAAAACAGTTCACTTTCCAGCTCATTCGTTTTGCAAAGAAAATGTTGATGGCAAACTATTTCATATAAATAAAATGCTCCTTATATTCTTTGAAGCCGGTTAGTGTTTCATAAATAATTTAATGTACGGTTGATTCCTGTTTCGTTTGAGGCCAAAGTTTCTTATCGGTTCATACGTTTCTTATTTTGTGGCACCTTAACTTCGGTCACGTATGATGAATCTGGTATATCAGAGGATAATGATGATGATGATGATACAAAGAAGTCTTAAGTATCATCAGAATCAAGTCCACGATGGTGGCTACTTTGATAAGGTAATCTTCTATGCAAAATTGATTTTCTTCACTTTTTGTCTTTATTAGTGATGTATAACCCTGAAGGTTGGGATTTGGCATTTGAAAGAGGAGATAGAACTTCAGAAGCAAATGAATCTTGCAGAGCTCATTGATCTTGATGAGTTAACTGGTATTGAGATTGAGGGTTTCAGAACGGGATCATACTTGAGATTGGAGATCCACGATGTTCCATTCGAGATGGTTGAGCATTTTGACCCACGGCACCCAATACTAGTTGGAGGGCTTGGTCTTGGAGAATAAAGTGTCGGATACATGCAGGTTAGTGCTATTCCTGCAAGTTTGGTTATTATTGGAAAGCTATGTGTGCCCGTAATAAATGGCCTTCGTATACTGGTCTGGTGCTTGTGCATTTAAACATGATGTCTTTCTTTTTCTTTTTCTGTTGTCGTACTATGGGGTTGGTTTTGTTAGTGTATGATCCTCCCGTTTTGATCGATTTATGCTGAAAAAAAAGGCAAGCCTCGGACTGGTTCTAATTGCCGTTTGTAGCTAATCTCCAGCAAAAGTTTGCTATGGTCTACTGACCTTTCTCTTCTTGTTTAACATTGACGCAGAGTTGTTGAGCTTTATCTTTCTTTCATTACTATCAGTAGATTCTCAATCTGCTACTTAAGTTAGTAGCAGACTTGGTTAAGTCTTACTTCTTCCAGGTTCGACTGAAGCAAGCAAAAATCGTTTCAAATACTTGTGTATTGACCGAGCAATTCTCTACCTATATTATTACTAATTGAATTTTGTGGACGAGCAATGATATACAGACACCCACCGTATCCCGAAAATCCGGCCTTATTAGGTCTATGCAAATAATGTAGAACTATACAAAGCAATTGAGTCGGAGAAGAAAAAAGAAAAAGGAGCTGTGGTGATGCAAGCATCATACGCTTTCAACCTGGTTGGCGACCCTTTATCGCGGCCGTGCATTTGAGCGGACATCTATCTTCCTTGATTAAGCACTCTTGACATCATCGCAAACGTTGGTGAGCTTGGATGGTTGGAAGCCACTTCTTGAAGGCCTGCAGGGTTCTCTGCATGGCACTTCCTCCCTTCGTGTCGGCCTCACCGCTTGCCGGCCCCCCCTGGAAGTGGTCCCTATCATGCTGAGGGCCCACACTATCAAAGGATGCTTGCTGCTCCTGTTTTTTGATTTCTTGGGCCTCATCACCTCCCACTTTGTCTTCGTTCTCACCGGGACCAACGGGGTCGTCCGGTAGAGTCTGCTGGTTGTGGGCTGGTTTGGAAGGTTGGGTGCTTGGTTGGTGTCGGTTAGCAGGACCCACCTGATCGATGCTGGCGAACCGTGAATTGTATCGTCTGCGCCGGAACTGAGGTGAGCACTGTGGCTAGTCTGTTAGGTTGCGAGGTGGAGCTTGGCATTTGCCTGGCATGGTTGCTGGACTGTGGGGCGCTGTTTCAGAACCTGGGTTTGGGCTCAAGTGCCCGCTGGCTGGATATCGCGGCGGCCTTGGCTCGCGCGATGGAGCGTGTTTGTCTCGTGTCGGGGTTCCTCTCCTCCCATCTTGTGCTGAAGTTGCTTCGCTTTGGTTTCTCCCCTTCCCCCGATTCGGTTCGTTTCGTTCCGGTGACTCCATGCTTGGACCCGTCTCGGGCTGGTGCTTCCCAGCAAATGAATGAAACAGAGTATTCTGTTCATCTTCGTTGGCCGGATCTTCTTCATGTCCGGTAATCTTGCAGGGAGACTTGTGCTCGTGGTTGTCGTTGCCCTCGCTATTTTTCACCCGGCCTTGGACGGGGCCGGTGTCGCCGGGTTTCTTGGGGACACTATCGGCGTAGATAATGGTGAGGAGGCAGAGCATGGGGGGGAAGTGCGCAAGAGAAGCCGAAGCGTAGTGGTTGATGGAGAGGAAGAGGTGGTAGTGGTCACGGGATGAGGAGCCGAATTCAGCAGCGGTGATGATCCATATCGAGGTGGTCGCAACAGCCAAGAAAGAAACTGAGACGATGGCCAACTTCGTTAGCGTGAAGCTATTTGGGTGCAAGAAAATGGCAACGGAACGATGGATTTTGCTGTTCATTTGTGGAAGGCTTGCGGATTCAGAAAACCACCGTTAGTCCCTGGTCAAGGACTGCTATTTCTCCTCTAACTAATATGGAAGGGGTGAAGACGTGCACTTTATGTCAGCATGGAATGGGTTGCCTCTTTACATTAAAAAAAGTGTATAAATAATAATCCTTTATTAAAAGATAATTTTTTTGAGAAGAGTTAGACAAGGTGATTTAAAGAATTCCAGAGATATTTGTTTAGGAGGAAACTTAAATGGACTCACCAGTAAAGAGGCATTAGGATATCAAGGTATTATTGGAACCTTTGGTTTTGGGGATATAAATGAGGAAGGTAGGAAGATTTTAAATTTTGCTATGCATTTGATCTCTTTATAATCAATACAATCTTCAAAAAATGAGATGAACATTTAATTACTTATAAGAGTGGCGTATCACAGACATAAATTGATTACTTTATTTGTAGAAAAAAAATACAGCATGTTGTAAAGATTGCACGGTAATTCTAGGAGAAAGTTTAACCACTCAACATCGACTTTTAGTTATGGATTTATAAATTAAAAAATTGACAAAGAAGAAAAGAGTGCATCAACCTATTCGGACTAAATGGTGGAACCTCAAAAGCGAGAAAGAAGATATATTTAAACAAAAAGTCCTTCAAGGATATGCTTGGAATTATGTTACACCTTATGATATGTGGAACAATATGACTATACATATTAGAAAAGTGGCGAAATATGTGTTAGGTAAATCTAAGGGAGGTGTACCGGCATAAAAAGAAGCTTGGTGATGGAGTGAAATAGTGCAAAATAAAATCAATGCAAAAAGGGCACGTTACAAATTACGTTATGCTAAGAAAACTAGTGAAACTTTAGAGGCTTATAAGAAAGTAAAGAAGGAAGTGAAAAAGACGGTCAGTGAAACAAAAGCTAAAATTTGGGAGGATTTATATAAGAAAACTCAACTCAAAAGAGGGTGAAAGAGATATTTTTAGGATAGCTAGGGTTAGAGATAAGAAAATTGAAGATCTTAATTCTATAAGATGCATCAAAGACGAGGATGAAAAAATTGTAGTGACAAATGATGATATAAGAAATAGATGAAAAAACTATTTTATAAGTTTTTTAATGAAAATAAAGATGTTAGTATTAACTTAGGAGAGTTAGCTAAATAAGAAAAGTATATAAACTACAATTTCTACCGACGTATTCAAAAAAATGAAATTAAAGAGGCTCTTAAACATATGAAGGGTGGACCAAATAATATTCTTATAAAAGTTTGGAATATACTAGGAGAAATAGGAATCACTTGGCTCACAAGACTATCCAATGAAATATAGAGAAAGCAAAAGATGCTCGAAGAATGGAGAGCGAGTATACTTATACCCATATATAAGAACAAGAAAGATATTTAGAATTGTGTGAATGATTGACCTATCAAATTAATGAGCCATACTATAAAATTGTGGGAAAGAATTATCGAACGTAGGTTAAGACAAGTATCAAGTACAACACAAAACCAATTTGGATTCATGCTAGGTAGATCTATTGTTGAAGCGATTCACCTTTTGAGACGTCTCATGAAACATTTTTGAGCAAAAAAAAAAACCTTCGCATGATATTTATTGATTTAAAAAAAGCTTATGATAGGGTACTGAGGGAGGTTCTTTGGAGAGACATGTACGATGGTGCAAAAACATGTGTGAGGACTCATGAAGGAATGACAAACTTCCTTAAAGTTAATATTAGGTTATATCAAAGATCAACTTTAAGTCCATACTTATTTATAATGGTGATTGATGAGTTAACAAAACATATTCAAGATAAAGTGCCTTGGTGTATGTTATTTGCCGATGACATTGTATTAGTGGAAGAGTCTAAGAAAAAAGTTAATAGAAAATTGGAACTATAGAGAGAAGCATTAGAAAGCAAAGGTCTCCGACTTAGTAGAACAAAGATAGAATATATGAAATGCAAGTTTGATCATTTGGTTACTTTAGAGAACATAAAAATTAAAATTGGCACACATTGTATCCCCCAAAAGGAAAGTTTTAAATATCTAGGGTCAATTTTTCAGAGTGATGGAAGAATTGATGGAGATGTTACGTAGAGAATTAATGTTGATTGGTTAAAATGAAGAGGAGCATCAGATATTCTTTGTGATAAGAAGATACCATTAAAGTTAAAAGGTAAATATTATAGAGCAACAATTAGGCCTGTCATGTTTTATGGTTCTGAGTATTCACAGTTAACCATCAATATGTACAGAAGATGTTGAGATGGATGAGTGGTCATATAAGAAAAGACCGTATACATAATGAGGTTATTAGAAACAAATTAGGAGTGACACCAATAGAGGATAAAATGAGAGAATATTGTTTAAGATGGTTTGAACATATAGAAAGAAAATTAGAAGAACCTATAAGAAGGTATGAAAAACTAAATTTGAATACTATTAAAAAAGGTAGAGGATGACCACAAAAGTGTTGAAAAGAAATAATAAAAAATGATGTAGCTTATTGTGAGTTAACTGCTAACATGGCATATAATAGAGCTATGTGGAAACAAAGAATCCATGTAGCCGACCCCGTCTAGTATGGGAAAAAGCTTAGTTGTTGTTGTTGTTGAAAAGAAATAATAAAAAATGATGTAGCTTATTGTGAGTTAACTGCTAACATGGCATATAATAGAGCTATGTGGAAACAAAGAATCCATGTAGCCGACCCCGTCTAGTATGGGAAAAGGCTTAGTTGTTGTTGTTTTATTATGTCCACAGAATAAGCGGGGTCAACTGAATCTGAACTTGGGTGCATTAGGTCGTATTTGGGTCAGTCAGGCCCTTTCCGTGGACCATCTATCTAGCCATGCTCGACGACACGCCAAGCCTCTCCCAGACTTGGCTGAGATCCTTTAATGCACACGAGGTAAAGGGTATGCAAGGACTGGGTTTAGACAATCTGGCTAGCCATGCACGAGTGCCGGGTTTGGGTTGGTGTACTGGGAAGATCGGGTTTTGGCGGCGGATGGAGGCTGATCGGCAAAGTAACAGGTGGCTGTTGGTGATGATAAAGAAAGAGGAAGGACGTTCTAGGAGGAGGGAATCCGGCGGTGGTCAGGAGGACTTGGACGATATCTCAGGCCGGCGGCTAAGCAGTGAGATGGAGGGGCAAGTGGGTGGCAGCGCTGATTTGGCCTCGGAGGCGCTCGGCTGAAGGTGGTCCTTTGTCGAAGGCTGAGAAGAGTATATGAGTTCATCGCTACCCGTGACTCACAGACCCGGCGTGACTCGCGCGATGATGCGATAGGGTCTCGACCAATCAAAGCCATGATGCGCTCCAAGTAACTGATTGATTCACCGTGATGCTGTCTCGAGGCGATCCGCCGATGAATGTAACCTTTGATGATGACGGAAAATCACGAATAGAGGAAGGGCCCAACACGGATGATGAGGAACACGAAGGGAAACTAAATTAGACTCCATTAAAAGCTAAAAGCCTAAATTTTTCTTCTTTCCATCGTAATCAAAAGCAAAGAGGTAATCGTAGTTCCAATGAAATTCTAATGAAGCAAATCCTACATGATCCTTCTATATTTCCATTACAAATAAGCTAATCTTTAAAACAAATTCTTAATTTGTCAGAATCTAATGATTCCAAAAACCTATTACATTAATCAAATTTTAGTAGAGCAAAGCTCATTCATTGGTTTGCCATTGACAATAAAGTGATGATTGCCTTGATAAGCTACTTCATTCAGTCTTTGACATTCAAAACCTCACAACCAAGGGGCGATAGTAAGCTTTCTTATAGTTTTCTGTGCTTTGACGCTAGCTTAACAATGATGAGCACAGCAGCAGACGAGCAAGTTTCTTGGGAACAATTGCTACGCGCTTAATACTTACGATGGTTCACGTTTTTTTCTCAAGTATAACTGGATCCACATTCCGACTCGTCCAGATCGACCTTGCATCTTGATCAGCGATTGTCTCAATCGAACCATTTCAGCTTAAAAAATTGCATCTCTAAAACAATGAACGCAAGAAAGAGCTAAAAGCTGATAATAATCCAATTGTTGATACAGTGGGGAGAATATGAACGAAAACTATATGTTCATGGCTTGTTCGTCAACTCAAAATCTTGTTTGTGTTGCGTTTCTTAGGTCGCCCATTCGAGCAGCCAAATAGAAATCAAGCAATAACTGAGCTCAAGAATCTGAAGATGAGCTGGTCGTTAAAGTTAATAAATTAGAATTCTGACACACAATTTTGATTAGAAAATAATTTCCTTATTCAAAAGATAAGTAAATTTTTTATTTCTATATAAATTTTCTGTGGAGTTGAGAGCTCTGTAACTAAATCACAAGATGTCCACCCATTAGTCCGGTTGACTTGGTTTTCTAGCATATATCTAAGAACTATACACAGTTATCATACTTACCTTCAACGAACCAGGATGTGTTTGGCTCATGAAGGGACACGAATAACTTTGTCCCAAGCTGAACCAAGCGAAACCACGGGCAGCTGAGTTCATTTACCAGCTTCGATGAGGGATGTGGTGGTTTAGGAAGCAAATACGCAGCTCGGCACGAGGCACGAACCCGGGAGGGAGGAGCATAGGCTGATTTTTGGTGATTGTTGACGATGTTTTGTTGAGAAAAATGACATCCTTTTGATCCAAAATTTATATAGAAGCGAGATGTTCAATTCTTGTTTTATACAGGCTGCTGTGAAATACAGTTGCCTGGCGCACACACTCTAGAGTCTGTCACGGGGCTGATTTGCATGGCGCACACACTCTAGAGGCTTCTGGAATTTCCAGCAAAATCACTCTTGTAAACAGATTGTAAACCTCTTCAACCGAATTGTGTAGTTACTTGTAATCGGATAACTAACTTGGGCACCCTACCGCCCTCACTGAGGCATAAACCTCCTTTTGAGTAGGAGCAGAGTACACTAGGTGATAAAGTGGTATCAGATCTACCTTGCATTGATGTTGAGGGAAGATCACAATCAAGGACTAGCCATCCGGTCCCTTGAAGCATCTGGAGTATCGCTGCAAAATTTCAGCTCAATCGGTTATTGATTCCGACGAGAATTGGAATTGGTGAGGTAAATAGTCGATCTGTTTGATATACCAAGACGCCTAGACCTAATCAAGAAGAGTCGATTCTTGTCAATCTAGCCTTCATATATATCATCTAAATAGATCCGCACGCATTTAGACTCAAGACCAACCAGATCGTGTTCTTGAGGTGAACGTCGATCCGTGAGCACCCGAGATATGCAACAATTCGATCATTGCAGATGTTGATTTGATTGTGGAGAACGTCGATCTATTGAGGTAAGTCGAGAATAGGGTAGATCAGAGTAAATTTGCACCATGTTGAGCAAAATCTGTCGTGAATTCCAATGGGTTCTGCAATCTTGAAACTGATCAGTCTAAGATGACTGAACCGAGATATGAAACTAATCCAATTGAGAGGATCGACTGTCTTTCATCAAGGAGATCAACCTAAGGGACGAGATCAGCCATCGTTCAGCTCAAGACAAACCAGATTAGACAGAAGTGAAGCTAACAGAAGCAAGAGTGCTCGGTTTTCTACAGAAAACGTTCTGCGTGTGTTTGCAGAATTTCAGCAAATGTAATTTCAGTTTGAGCCTTGCATGTCCCAAGTGTTTTGATGTAATCCCTTAACAATTGAGTTTGTAAAGGTGTTATAAGTTGTGGATTGTGTGTTGAAAGCATTTATTTGAGTTGCTGTAACTTGTGAAGTTGGTATAGTTTGTTTCCCTTGCTAATTGACATCTTGTAAGTGTTCCAGTCGAAGTCTCAATCAATAAATAGGGAAAAGCTGATGTGATCAAACTAAGGATGAGGCCCTTCCAACCGACTTGGCATAGATTCTATTTTGTTGGATATTTTACAGCAATTGGCAAATCTGCAGTGCAGCCACGAAAGATTTGCACAGCAGATGCAGTCTGCCAATAGCGCATGGATCGTCTTGAAGCTTAACTTCGGGGAATGCATGAGTGCCAACAACCTATCATCCCGGCTCAAAATGTCAAGATCAATATACTTGAGCCCAAAGTGATTGAAAACTTTTTTTTGGGACTTAGATCAATATCTTAATGTATCTCAAGTACCCAATGAGAGTAAGGTCATCGTTGTAACATTGTTCCTCATCAATAATGCTAAATTATGATGGAAGATAAAAGAGTTAGCTGGTTTTGAAGGTGGAAGAAGTCTCTTTGACTTGGGAGCAATTTAAACAAGAGACGACAACAATTCACTTATACTAACAACAATAGGCGTATGAGAGAAGTGCCCAAACAACTCGAGCATACATATTCTCTATGTAAAGAAATTTAATGTGCTTCTCGTTGAAGTACAGAATACGAGTGAAGAAGATAAGCTTTTCTACTTTGCTTGGGCTCATGTGAAGATAAGGCGAAGGAATCCTATAAGCATCATGGATGCCATCGTCATGGTTGAAACTTTCGTAGGCCTATGTGCTTCCAAGGGGAGGTAGCGAGGAGTTTACTCTCAAGAAAGTCAAACTTGCAGCCATGCTTGGTGAAGAAAAAGTAACACATGTCACCCCAATGGATGTGATGCACAAGCCGTGAGTTTTCAACTCTTCAGTTCTGCCAAATTAACTAAAGAAGCACAAATATTTCTTATTTTCGTGGAAGCCCGAATTGGAACCATGGTGGTTAGGGCTCTTCCCAACACCGGAGTATCCCATTCCATTATCTCTACCACCACAATACGTGCAATGAGTTTGAGACTCACTCCTTCAGAACAACAACTAAAGATCGTTAATTCTAAAGCAAATCAAAGTAGCCGGTATTATCAAGGATTGTCAACTCCAAGTGGGGTGTTAGAGCGGATCCTTTACCTTCATCGTGAGTACCATTAATGACTTTGGGTGATACTCGACTTTGATTTCTTTCACACAACTAAGATGATAGTTGCATCACGCCTAAGAGGCTTAACATGTCAACAACCTAGATTTTGCCTCAATGTGACTACAACAAGGCTCCAATCAAGCCAACATAAGGTGCCATGTTTCTCTTTCAGCCACGCAATTGAAAGACGAACTTCGTAAGGGTTGTCCTACGGTTTGGCAGTCCTTAGAGAGGAGGAGAAGTCTAGTTTAATTGAGGATCATATTTCAACCGAAGTACAGAAAGTTTGTATCAGTTCACGGACACCATGCTAGCCGAACTGCCAAAACAGCTGGGGCAACTGATCATGAGATCATTTTGGAACCCAAGGTTAAGGCTCCTTGCAAGGTCACCTATCATATGAGTTCTCCCGAGTTAGAGGAACTCAGGAGATAACTAGGAGAGCTCTTAGAAGTAGGTATGGTTCAACCTTTTAAGTCTTTGTTTGGATCACTCATGCTATTTCAAAAGAAGGTAGATGGATCATTACGAATGTGTGTCGATTACCCAGCCTTGAACGGGTCATGGTAAAGGACATGTATCATATCCCATTGGTCGCCGATGTCTTCAACCAGCTTAGAGGAGCTCATTAGTTCACAAAGCTAGACCTAAAGTCAGGATATTGGTAGGTGCAAATTGCACCAGAGGATGAGGCCAAAATGACCATGGTAACATGGTATAACACGTACGAGTTTTGGGTAATATTGTTCAAGCTAACCAACATGCCCGCCACATTCTACCGACTTATGAATGAGGTGTTGTATGGATATATTGATGAGTTTGTAGTGGTATATCTTGATGATATAGTTATCTGCAACCGAGACTTAGAAGAATACACTTGACATCTCTCTCTAGTATTTGAGAGGTGGTGAACAGATACATTGTATTCAAAGAGAGAGAAGTATGAATTTACAAAGACCCAAATCACTTTCTTAGGGTATATCATAGGCAGAGGTAAAATCCGTATGGACCCCAAGAAAGTATGTGCTATCAAAAGTTAAGAAGTACCACACTCAATTTGCGAGTTGAGGAGTTTTCTTGGGTTGACCAACTACTACCAGAAGTTTATCAAAAACTTTTTGATGATGGCAACCCCTCTCACCAAATTGTTGAAGAAAGATTCTATTTGGGCATGAACTTTCAAATGTGTGGAAGTTGTTGAGGCTCTTAAAGCAATGATATGCCAAAATTGGTACTTCACTTACTCGACTTTACACGATCATTGATGGTGTATATGAATGTGAGTGATTGAGCTCTAAGTGGTGTTTTATCCCAAGACGACCATCCTATTGCTTTTTGAGTCAAAAACTCAAGAAGATCGAGACTCAATACCCAATTCATGAGAGAAAATTACTAGATGTGGTTCATTACCTTCATCTTTGGAGAGTATTATCTTTTGGAGTCCTATTTTATAGTTGTTATGGATAATATGATAAATACATTTCTCAAGACCCAAAAGAAATTAACTTTAAGAGTATGACTTCGAGTGAGCTTATCGATCGAAAAAGGAGAACTTTGTGGTCAATGCCCTCAGTCATAAGCGAACCGAGGAGGTCATGGGTACTATGACCCTGTTTCAAGGTGATGCGGGGTAGAAAATGAAGCAACTCGCTAAAGGCCATACATCATACAAGCAAATTCATGAGCACACACTAAACCTTTGCACAAAAAAATATGAGGTTCGCAATACTATGGTGTGGACCAAGAGTAGGTAGCTGTTAGTTCCTAACACTAATAGACTATAAAAGAGTTATGATGTACGAAATCGATGACTCAACATATGTTGGACATTTATGGATTGAGAGGACCATCACCCTCTTGGCATGGGGTACTACAGGCCTCAAATGGCACACAAGGTGACTAACTATGTGTGTGCTTGTGATACACATTGCAACTCGTCCATGGAGAAGAGTCCCTTTGAGCTTGTGATGAGTTGACAATTATTTGATCCATTGGAGTTAGTATAAGGTGATGGTAGTGAAAGCTATCTAGCTGCTCTTTATAAGTTGAGAGAGAGACAATCCTTGTGTGAGGAGGCTTAAACCTCCCTTAACTATGCACAAGCCCGTATTGTGAAACACACGGACAAGCACCGATGCATGATGGAGTTCATTGTTGGGATTACGTTTGGTTTCGAATACCAGACTATATCTGAAAGAAAGTATACAAAGGTAGTCATATGGGGTTGAAACCGAAGTATGATGGGCCATTCCAAGTGATACAACATATTAGCTACGTAGCCTACATGTTGGAATTGCCGAACAGGTTGAAGTTACATATGTTTTCATATCTCGTAGAGGAATAGGTACCATGAGGATTCAAAGAGATTAGAGCGTCAACCTCTGCCCTTGGTTAGATAGGACCTTCCTACAATCATGGTGGTGCTTACACACAGGGTTAAAGGTGCGAGATCCCGATAACAAATACAATACTTTGTGCGATCCACAGGCAAAAGCCCAGATGATAACGCATGGGTTCCTAGCATACAATTGTGGTAATATGAATATCTGCTATGCACCTATCACGGGGCCTCAAGGGTGAGTGCTGATTCAAATGGGGAGAATTGTCATGAGACTCATTCGTGTGGCACACACACTCTAAAAGCCTCTTAGAATTTCCACCAAACCTCCCTTATAAACATATTGTACACCTTCCTAACTGAATTATGTAGTTACTTATAACCGAGTAACCAACTTGGGTCACCTTAGGTATAACAGTGTAACAATGGATGCTTTCAGTACCATGACCTAGATCTTATAATCTTGCAAGTCTAGAGACTTCCTAAGCAAGTTACCCATACTTATAAATAGACGTGAGACATGCTTGGGAAGATAGCTAGTCCTTGAGTCTCTTGAGAACCTTGTAGTGCATCCTTGATATCAACAAAGTGTGCATTTCCTTCTAGGTTGTTCTACCTGAGTCTCTCCACTCATATGTGTGTGAATGACTCTCATGCCTACGGAGTGTGTGTGTGAAAGAGGGATAACAAGGCCTCAAGAGGAGTGTTTGACCTTGGCACTAGGAAGAGCTCACGTGCCTTGTCTTGCACCTGCATCCGGAGTGGCTGAAGTAGCATGCACCCTACTGCTCTCATTAAAGCGTAAACATCCTTTCGAATAGCAGCAAAATATGCTAGGTGACAGAGTCCATGGGAAGATGGATTCACAATGGTGTGCGCTTGGGGTGGCGTAACGTGGGTGTTTGTTTCAGTGATTTAGTGTTTGATAACCCCTTTTTATCATCTGCCATTGCTTAAAACTACTTTCCACCAATAAAACAACCACTTCAATCATCAAAATCATATAAAAAATGCAAAACCACTGATGTATAAATATTTAGGTTTTTAGGTGGTTTTGGTGGCGACAGTGAGTAGAAGATAGTTTCAAGAAATGGATGAGTGGTGAAAGGTGGCAACCCATGGTTGAAAGAGTGAAACCATGCAAAACGAAGGATTGAGTATTGAGTATTTTAAGTCTCAACCACCAACAATCCTTGATTGGATAGTTGAAAGTGGTTTGGATAGAGTTTGCATATTAATAGTTTGTATCCTCCAATATTTACACACATATACATACACACTCTCTCACATACACATAGGGATTGGTGGAACCATGTGAATCACTCGATTGAGTACTATGCTCAATTGGGCACGAACCACTCCCTCCCATTTGTATATATGGGTTAATTGGATCTTACCCACCTCTAATACCTATTACTTTTAGGTGATATAAGTGTAATTTAAATTTTTTTAAGAGTTTTTAAAAATGTATGAAAGATAATATCGTTACACTCTTACCCAAAAAGCAATGGACAATGTTAGTAGTGGGTAGGATCTAATCACTCTCTATAGAGGCAAGATCTAAATACTCTATCTATATGTATATAAAATATAAATTTAAGAAACCCCTAAATATGGAGAACGATAAGGAACTCATCATTTCGACCATATGATTGATATGATCAATGGTAGAGATTTGAAATAAAAGTCCTATTAATTTCTATACTTTGCATTTGATTAAATGTTTTCTGTTTTATCATCTTAACATTTCATCTCAAAGATCAAACGATTACGATGGATCTTTTTTGGTTCTCTAAATCTCTCTCTCTCTCTCTCTATAGATATATGTGTGTGTGCGCACATTCTCATGAAGTGATGGAGTTAAGGCAAAATGTTTTTAGTATGAAAATTAATTTTGAGACACAAATGATACGCAAAATCTTATGAGAAATTTCAAAATTTTTGCGAAGAGTAGCTAGTTAAATAATAGAAAATAAAAAATAAATTTTTTCTAGTAATAGAAAACACGTCTCCAATTTATGCTTGTGGCAAATATAGAAGTGGTTATGGATTCTGAAGTATATATGAGAATAACCTTTAATACATGAAACAGCGAAAGCTTTAGTTTGTATTTTGTGTGTTCTTTCTTGAAACGATGCTCACTCTCCCAATAGTGAAGTTTGATCCTTACACAACTGGCCTTAAGCATGCATGGAAAAGGACGAGGATGTTAAGTGGCTCACAATCACTGAAAAACTTTGTTGGATCTATATCTCTTTCAGCCACTAATAATCCTAAAGAAATTATAAAATTAAGTATGTTCGGATAAGAGCGATTGGATGACTTTAGAAAGTGATTGAGTTTGTCTTTCTAAAGATAGTGTGGAAAGGGACTTGATTTAGACTTCCTTAAAGATACCATGTTTTATCATATAGGTGGAATACTACTTGAGAATGATTGAAATTTTTCTTCAAAATGGCAGAACTTGGGATTCTGAATTTTCATCCTACGAAGTGTGCGAGAGAGAGAGAGACCCAACTAAGTAGTGACTTGATTTGGATCTTTGAATCCTTGGGCCCCAACTACACAGTGACTTGATTCGGTCATCTTAAGAACTTGACTTAAGTGGCTTGACCAAAGTGGACACTCCTGTGGCGGATGATTCGGGTTTGAATGTTGAAACATCTCCGAGTGAGTATGGAAAGAATTCTCCAAGAGTTCACACTGCTACAATCTGTTAAAATTCTTTTTGAGAAGATGACTTAAAAGGAGATAATTAAATAACAAAAACTTAAGTGATAAAAATGATTTTAAAGGGGGGGTGCGGGTATGCCACTTCTCAGGAATCGAACTCGTGTCAGCCTTCGCACCAGTGAAGGGCCCTGACGATCGCCTTGAGTGCTAATCAAGTTTGAAGATGTATAAATAACCTTAAGCGGGAAGCGGGAGGCCATGCATTGCTACAAAGAATTGCATAGCAAGTTGTTTCCCAGCTAACTCTCTCTCACTGTCACCAGCCTTTGCAATATATCAAGATGGCGAGAGGCGACGTTCCAGAAAGTACAACAACAACAACAACAACAACTAAGCCTTTTCTCATACTAGACGGAGTTGGCTACATGGATTCTTTGTTTCCACAGATCCCTATCGTGTGTCATGTTAGCAGTTAACTCCCAATAAGCTAGATCATTCTTTATAGTTTCTTTCCAACACTTTTGTGGTCGTCTTCTATCTCTCTTAATATTTTCCAAATTTAGTTTTTCTAACCTTCTTACCGGTTCTTCTTTTGATCTTCTTTCTATATGTCCAAACCATCTTAAACGATGTTCTCTCATTTCATCCTCTATTGGTGTCACTCCTAATTTGTTTCTAATAACCTCATTATGTATACGGTCTTTTCTTGTATGACCACTCATCCATCTCAACATCTTCATTTCTGTCACAGACACCTTTGTACATGTTGATGATTAAATGCCCAACACTCAGAACCATAAAATATGGCAGGCCTAATTGTTGCTCTATAATATTTATCTTTTAATTTTAATGGTATCTTCTTATCACAAAGAATACCTTATACTCCTCTCCATTTTAACCAACCAGCATTAATTCTATGTGTAACATCTCCATCAATTCTTCCATCACTCTAAAAAATTCACCCTAGGTATTTAAAACTTTCCTTTTGGGAATGCAATGTGTGCCAATTTTAATTTCTATGTCCTTTGAAGTAACCAAATGATCAAACTTACATTCCATAATTTCTGTCTTTGTTCTACTAAGTCGGAGGCCTTTGCTTTCTAATGTTTCTCTCCATAGTTCCAATTTTCTATTAACTTTTTCCTTAGACTCCTCCACTAATACAATGTCATCAGTAAATAACATACACCAAGGTATTTCATCTTGAATATGTTTTGTTAACACATCCATCACCATTATAAATAAGTATGGACTTAAAGTTGATCCTTGATGTAACCCAATATTAACTTCAAAGAAGTCCATCGTTCCTTCATGAGTACACACACATGTTTTTGCACCATCATACATGTCTCTTATAAGGTTAATATATGTCAAAGGGATACCTATTTTTTCCAAAGTTCTCCAAAGAACCTCCCTCGGTGCCCTATCATAAGCTTTTTCTAGATCAATAAATATCATGTGAAGTTCTTTCTTTTTTTTTCTAAAATGTTCCATAAGACGTCTCAAAAGGTGAATCGCTTCAATAGTAGATCTGTCTGGCATGAACCCAAATTGGTTCTTTGTTGTACTTGATACTTGTCTTAACCTACGTTCGATAATTCTTTCCCATAATTTCATAGTATGACTCATTAACTTGATACCTCAATAATTCGCACAATTTTGAATGTCTCCCTTGTTCTTATATATGGGTATAAGTGTACTTGCTCTCCATTCCTCGGGCATCTTTTGGTTTTTCCATATTTCATTAAATAGTCTTGTGAGCCAAGTGATTCCTATTTCTCCTGGTATTTTCCAAACTTCTATAGGAACATTATTTGGTCCTACAGATTTACCACCCTTCATATATTTAAGAGCCTCTTTGACTTCATTCTTTTGAATACGTCGGTAGAAATTATGGTTTATATACCTTTCTGACTTGGCTAAATCTCCTAAACTAATACTAACATATTTATTTTCATTAAAAAGATTATAAAAATAGTTTTTCTATCTATTTGTTATATCATCATTTGCCACTAGAATTTTTTCATCATCGTCTTTTATGCATCTAACATAATTAACATCTTTAGTTTTTTTATCTCTAACCCTAGCTATCCTAAAAATATCTCTTTCACCCTCTTTTGAGTTGAGTTTTTTATATAAGTCCTCCCAAATCTTAGCTTTTGTTTCACTAACGGCCTTTTTCGCTTTCTTCTTTGCTTTCTTATAAGCTTCTAAAGTTTCACTAGTTTTCTTAGCATAATGTAATTTGTAACATGCCCTCTTTGCCTTGATTTTATTTTGTACTACTTCACTCCACCACCAAGCTTCTTTTTGTACCGGTACACCTCCCTTAGATACCCCTAACACATCTTTCGCCACTTTCCTAATATGTATAGCCATATTGTTCCACATATCACAAGGTGTGCCAACATAATTTCAAACATCTCCTTTAAGGACTTTTTGTTTAAATATATCTTCTTTCTCGCTTTTGAGGTTCCACCATTTAGTCTGAATAGCTCGATACACTCTTTTCTTCTTTGTCCATTTTTTTATTTGTAAATCCATAACTAAAAGTCAATGTTGGGTGGTTAGGCTTTCTCCTGGAATTACCTTACAATCTTTACAACATGCTCTATCTTTTTTTCTACAAATAAAGTAATCAATTTGTGTTTGTGATAAGCCACTCTTATAAGTAATTAAATGTTCTTCTCATTTTTTGAAGATTGTATTGACTATAAAGAGATCAAATGCTATAGCAAAATTTAAAATCTCCCTACCTTCCTCGTTTATATCCCCAAAACCAAAGTTTCCATAAATCTCTTGATATCCTAATGCCTCTTTACCGACATGTCCATTTAAATCTCCTCCTAAACAAATCATCTCCCTTTGTAGAATCTTTTGAAATACCTTATCTAACTCTTCTAAAAAAACTGTCTTTATACTATCTTCTAGTCCTACTTGGGGTGCGTAAGCACAAACTATATTCAAAACTTCTACTCCTAACACTAATTTCAACGTCATGATTCGGTCACCATATTGTTGTATGTCTACTACACTCTCCTTTAAATCTTTATTTATGATAATACAAACTCCGTTTTGAGCCTTTTCTTTACCTGAGTACCATAATTTAATACCTGTATCCTCTATCTCCTTTGCTTTTTCTCCAACCCATTTTGTCTCTTGTAAACATAGAATATGAATCTTTCTCCGAATCATAGTATCTACCACCTCCATTAGCTTACCCGATAATGTTCTGATATTCCAAGAACCAATATGAATCTTATTATCTAAGATTAATTTCCTTACCCCCGCATCCATCCATAATCAAAAATGCGGAGACCCTCTCTGAATTTTTTTTACTACATTCAGGTGACAATGTAGCGGGACTAACTTCTTTACCCACACCCGTTCATGATACGGGAACCCTCTCTGCAATTGATTCACTACATTCGGGCGAAAATGTAATGGCCCTTGCTTACTTCTTACTGCATTCGGGCTCTGCAGCACGTCGCTAGGCGGGGACACCCCAAAGCAGTCATCTACTTTTAAGATGTATTTTCTATGAGAATCATGTAAAAATTAAATATTTATTTTCTATTTTTTGACTTTCCAATTCAATCATCTACTTTTAAGATGGAAGGTTGAGATTTTCAAAGATATGATACATATATAAGTCTTTTCTTATATATGGCCTTAACATAACAATCCAATTCTTAACTTAGGTATAAATCTCATTATCTTAAACTTAGGAGGTGAGCTATTGCTTGTTGTTGTGCTATATTTGTTGCTCTCTCTATATTGCTTTCTAACTTACAGCGACGAATACCATCTTCTCTTTTTCAATTAATTTACATTTATTTTGGCTTTTCTTTCTTCCAGTTCCCCAAATAGTTCTGCTTATATTTTAAACAATTAACTTATGAATTTTTTGGGTTAATTACAAGAGGAGACTGAAGCTGAACATACACCCATATATGCACCTCTTGGGAGTCGACCTCCCCACCAACAACAATTGTGTTGGAGCTCCCTTTCGTTGAGCTGACGCTCTGGGTGCAAACTTGTGATTTATTTTCAGGCCCACAACTCGCATGGAGTCCTGAATTTCCATATGAGAGAGATGTTTGGATCCACGTAGTCCTGAATTTCATGAATTTCTGTCATATTTTACGAGTCCATTAATAGATTCAAGATTATTAGCAAACAATTTGGAAAATGTTAACTGAGCTGAAGAGAAGAGTCGAGTTCAACAAATCAAGACTTGATTAGATGCGTTGAATTGACCTAGAAGGACCCGACGCGCTTTCAATTCAATATATTCTATTTCTTCGAATTCAAGGTGACAACAACATCACCTATAAGAAACACATATCTACTAATCCTAATACTCCTAAAGTGATTTGCAATACAGCTAGCATCACTATATCCTTTAAGAATAGAAATATGTTTACCGTAATGCAATAAAAAAAAAATAGTTCTCTTGAAATAGCGAAGGACATAGCTTCTTAATGAGTTATATTAAGATAACTAGTGTATCTAGTCAACTTACGCATGGAAAAAATAATATCTGGTCATATACAATTGACTAGATACATCAAACTTTTGATAAGCTTAGCATAGTAAGTGAGATAGAAAAATATCACTCTCATTATTTTACAAAGCTTTTGATGAATCATATGTGGTCTTAACGTGCCTATAATTTGTATATCCAAATCTCTCTAAAACTTTCTCAATATAGTGAGACCGAGAGATTATTATACCATCAGTAGACCTTAGGATTTTAAACCCTAAAGTTACATAAGCTATATCTATATATTTTATCTCAAACTTACAATACAAGAATGATTTAGTCTCATTGATGATTCTCATATTAAAACCAAACAATAAAATCTTATCTACATATAAGCACAAAATAATGAATGCATCATTGACTAACTTGTAGTAGACATACTTATCAAATTCAAACTTTTCATACCGTTATTTAAGGACAAACAATATAATGATTTAATAATTTTATATACCTTAGACTCATTCCTATAAGCCATAATTCTCTCTAGCTGATCTATATAAATTTTTTCATGGAGGTCACCATATAAGAAAACAGTTTTCACATCATCTCATGGATTATGAGAACATATACAAAAGTTAGTGCTATAAGTACTGGAATTGTGGTCATGTGAGAAATAGAAGCATAACCATCAAAATAATCTATTCCTCCCTTTTGTGTATATCTCTTTACAACTAACATAACCTTCTACTTATTGATTTACCCATCTACAATTAATTTCTTTTTAAAATCTATTTACAACCTAAAGTAGAACAACTAGGAGACAAATCAACCAATTTCTAAGTTCTATTGGAAATAATTGATTGACTTTTATCATTACTGACTTACTTTCAAAATTTAACCTTGGGTGAGGTTATATCTTCTTGAAAGGTGATAGGATCATCCTAAACATTGAAGGTAAAAATAATAGCCCGTTTACTTCTCCTTAGTTTGGTTATTTTCATAGAGTCATCTAATATAAAATAATATCATTAGGCTCACTCCCACATCTATCATCCTTTTCATATGATCGAGAGTAGAATCAGTAGTAGGGTCAGGATCTTTAGAAGATACACTTTGGGAAATACCAATCTTTAATAGAAATACATTTTCAAAGAATATAACATCATGATACTCAACAATCTTATTGAGTTCTACTAGATACATCAAATCTAATGACTAAGAATCTATACAGTATCTCCATAACTCATAAATATGATATCCATAGTTTTAGGTCTCAATATTTTTTCTTGTTTTTAGGAATAAGTACTTTTGTAAGAAACCCAACACTTTAAGATATTTAATAATGATTTTTTGACCATTCCAAAATTCAAAGAAACTATTTTCTTTATGCTTATAGGAAATTTTATTCAAAATATGGTAAGTTGTATTCAAAGCTTTCACCATATTTAGATAGGTAATGGAGAACTTTGAAGTAAAATATTAATCATATCACATATGGTTTTATTTTTGTTCAACTATCTCATTACACTGAGGTGAATATAGAGCAACAACCCCATTTACAATATCATTGTTTTGATAGTATTATTAAAATATTTTTGAGGTATATTGTCCTCTCCTATTAGACCTTAATAGTTTAAGTACCTTACTAGTTTATGTTTGAGCCTCATTTTTAAAAATTTAAAACTTTTTTAAAGTTTTATCTTTACTTTTAAGTAAGTAAATGTAATAGTATTTACTACAATCATCAATGAATATAATGAAATATCTTTTATTATCCTTAGATATAATTTCATTGAATTCATAAATATCAATGTGCACCAAATTTAAAATTTTAGATTATCTATCAACTGTATAGAATAGTTTCTTAGGTTGTTTCGCTTGCATACAAATATCACATTTATGCTTTTTATCTATGACAATATTAGATATAAAATTTAAATTTATCATTCTTTTCATTAAATAAAAATTAACAAAACCCAACTTAACATGTCACATATCATACGATTCAATATTATAAGCATCAAAAGAAAAAGAAGAAGTGGATGTTTTATTAATATTAAAATTTATATAAGAATTAGTAACTAGTTATACATGAATCTTAAATAGATCCTCTACAACACACAAATAGTCATTCCCAAAGAAATACTTAGTACTAAGTCATAACTAAAACTTTATTACATTTACAATCTTATATTAAACCCTCCCTAACTAAAACCAGACTATTGAGAATATTTTAGTGAATTGTAGGAATATGGCTAACTTCCTAAAAAGTTAGTTTCTCAATCGAAACTTTAGATCCAAACATCTTCCACCCTTACTTCAGTAAATTGAATGATCTCCTAAGTCCACAGTTCTGTTACAAACATCCTAGTAAGACACAAACAGGGACTGATCAGTACAAACATGTACATTAGTTCTAGTGTCTATAATTGAATATTATAACTTATAAATAAAAATGACATGGGGTTTAAGAGATAGATATTTGTCACTATATGCATGTACAATATTCACCATATTGACCATAGCTCTCTCAAAGATCGCAAGTTTCTTAGGTTTCTTCATGGGATAGTCCCTGACCAAATGTCTAACATGACCATAAATCCAATACGGTTTATTTTATATTTTTAAATCTTACCCTTTGGTTTATACTTTGCATATTTTTCCTTAAGATCACTAGGTTGTATCTTTTCAACCATCAAGTTAAGCCTAAGTGTGTTATCAACATGCTTTTATGCTCTTCTTCTATTGTTATGTCTATCATGAGATCATTAAGAATAATCTAACTCTTTTTGTGCTTGAGATGCCCTCCCAAGACTTAAGAAATTTTTTAATAATAAACATAACAATAAATTTATCAAGAAGCTCTATCTCAGCTTTCTTAAGACCATGACATAGAAATTGTGATTTATTGCCTACTCAATCACAACTTTCCAATCTACCATTTGATACTTAAGAAACTTGGTTACTAAATACTTTTCAAGACTGTGGTCTTTAGTATTGTATTTCTGATCTAAGGTAGCCCATCGATCTTCGCTGTTGTGAAAGAGGAAAAGCTATATATGTCTAATAATACATTCAACAATATCGATAAATACAACAACTACAAAATGTATCATTCTCCTTCTACTCGATATTTTTATTCGAGCTTCTAGGGTTAGTGTCATAAGGTAAGAGACAATCTGACTCGATAAAGGTTTGCAATCCTAACATTGTCAACTAGATTTTCATATATTGTTGCCACCATTTAAAGTAGGGATAAACAAACTTTTCTAGCATCAAGGTCACATCGACCTTAGGTCGAAGAGTTGCAGAAGACGACATGTTTACTATGGATGTTGATTTCTCTAAGACTATTATAAAATATTATAGGATTATATGCACAAATAAACAATATGCAATAATCATAAATATACCAATTTCATCCAAAGCCGCATATTAAAAAAATGTCATGACAAACAATGCAAGAAACAAGTAAAAAAAAATGAAAATCAATAAACCACTTATCTTGTTTGAGTCGTCGATAGCCTTAGAGAAATCAATGCTCCACTCTTGGGTATACATGGGTGGTTATCGACAAGAACGTGTACCTTACTTGAGCGGCCTTCGACTAAGCCTCAGTCGGAGGGCGGTAGGGAGTAGATACAACATAAGGAAAAAACTCAAGGAAGGGGAAGACAGAAGGAGAGAGAGAGTGTGTGAGAGTGTTTACTATGGATTAGGGAAGCCCTAATAAAACATGATGGATTGGATCCTAGATATCTTCCAAATAACGTACCTCTTTAAACTCTTAACCGTTTACACATAGGAACCATTTGACTGATAGATTAAAACTTTTTCGTGAAAAAAGATAGACAGAAGATCAAATACAATTCCCAAACTCAAACCCAAGCTGAGGCCTAACCCAGCCTGAAGTGCATGCATGTAGTCACATATGTCCTTCCCAAGCTCTTTAGAGTTAGGTTCATGAGTTTCAAACTATATAAAAGATATTTTTTATTTCTTTCATCCATCAATATTAGACTCAACTTTGTCTCTTGGTCTTCACATGTACAAGTCCTTTACTCACATATGCATATATAAAAAATGCATCAAATGAATATTTAGAGATGTTTCACAAGAACTAATCATAAGTTTAGTTAATCCTACCATTAATTAACATTAATTCTAACATTTTGTCTTCTGAATAAAAAAAACCTTCAACCTGGATCATCGGAGTCAACAGTCGAACAAGAAAAAGACCGAGTCTTGTATATAAAAGGTACCCATACACAACATACCCAGAGGCTGAAAATTTCTATATTTGTTTGGTCAATCCACTGAAAAACCATGGCAAATTTCCTTACCACAAAACTCTCTTTTTTTCTAGATTTTGATTAATTATACCGTTTTGGAGCTCTGCACAAATTAACCTTAAGTTGAAGGTCATGAGTTTGATCTCCACGGCAGGCGACCGTTCTTCCTAAATGGAGATCCCGTAGACAAAATTGTTATGGTAGCTTTTATTAAGGACATAGACCAGCTAATTGTGGCGTACAGGTTCTGCATCTTCACCCATACAAGACGAGAAGGTAAAATTCACCAACTTGCAAGGCGCCAGAAACCGTAAGGAATCTGGCTATGCCAGATTTTTGAGCTTCAGTTGATTGTATTTAGCCCATATCAATTGAAGAAGACATAAAAGAAGACGAGACACGGAAGAGGGCTTTACCTTCTTGATCAGTTTTTTTTTTTATATCTGGTGAAATAGAACATGTAAACTATTGTATCAAAATTAACTTTTTCTGTAGTATTTCAAATGTTCGTGTTGTCGTGTCGCAATGCCTACAAAAGGACAAATATCATGCCGTCTTCAAGTCCCTCGTCTTCTGTAATGGGAAAAGCGAACATAAGTATGCCCGCTGACACGACGTGCTTCTACGTGTATAATTTTTTCCGAGGGTCTACGCTTCTACAGTGCTAGGTAGATGGGATCTACAACCTCCAAATCAAATATCAACACATCTTTTACGTGTAAGATTTTACAAGATGAAAAATCTGAGAAAGTTAATCTCAAAATTCGATCCAGTTATTTATTTATTTATTTTCACAATAGCAAAGTGACACCATTAACAAAGTGCAAATACAACAAAGGTGATTGAACCTGGTCTCTTCGATCCATTCGAGAACGTCTGAATGAATTGTTCAAGTACACATAAGTAGCTGACATATATATAATATCCACTTCCTGTTCACCTACGCACCCACTCATTCCACTCATATCCACCTATTGCTTTTTCAATGCCATAAATATAATTTAAAAAATCTTAAAGGTTTTTGAAAATGTACGAAGGAACATGCAAAAGTAAGTAGTGTCACCTAAGATCCAGTTTTAAGGGTTTTCTACAGCTTGCTTCTTACCTAACATGCATTGAAATCAAGCATAGAAAAATCTTAGCGTGAATGAAATAATGGAACTGTTTACATCCAAGCAAATCGTTGGAAACATAACAGAGTTTTAAGTTGCTTACTTCATACAGTATCCTTTTCATGAATGGTTTGTTCTCTGCGTGAGTCTGATATATATACTGCTCTTGGAAGAGAAAATAGTTAGGCTAGCTTGGCTTTGTTGAGCTCTTATTCATGTTTGATTTGTTAAAGTATGTGAGCTGATCATGAACATAATTTTATATTAGCTTGGCTCTTGAAAGCTCGTTAAGCGGTCTTTTTGAGAATTTTACCCAACACATTGTGAGCACCTCGAAAGTTCACTCCTTTAAAATGTTTGGAGCTGAACAGTTCAAAGAAGCGCATTTTTTATCTATAGAAAGAACTATTTCAACAAACTGAAATGGATTTTTGAGATAAATATATTGTAAAACTCAAGTCTTTTTGAAGGATCCTCAGCAACCGATTTTTTTTTGAAATGGGAATGAAAATTAAAAAGAATTTCGATAGAATAATGAACTTCGCAAGTGATTTTGGGAATTTATTTAATAAAATAATGTTTACACAAGTCGAAAGAGTTGAATTTGCGATATTGAAAGTAGTATTTTGAAAAAATTCCATTAGGACTGATGCTTTGAAATAGTTAAATTAGTGAGGTCATTAGGACTAATCACACAGGGGTAGCTAAGTTTTGAATAAACTAAAAAATGCAACCTTATTGAAGAACTCTTTGCATTCTATGAAGTGGCTTTTTGAAACCGATAGTAGTTGGGCAAATTGGGCACGAACAAAAAAGGATTAGGAATAGTGATTTTAAATTTATTGAACTAATCAACAAAAGAACTATTTTCCAACTCTAGAGAGAACCGTTAGTTAGCCTCTCCCTCAACTAGCAATCAAAACCCCTTAATGTAGCTCCTTCGTCGAGTGAGTGCTTAGTTGATAGAGAGAGCTAGAGGGTGTGGCCTCGGAATTTGAATTAGTGTGAGAAAGAGTGAAAGGAAGTTGCCAAAGCGTAAAATTGGTGACAGTAGATAGGGACCCTCCAAGAGAGAAGTTGCTCCTAGGTGTTGTTTCATGAGCAAGAGAAAGTGCAAGAATTGAAGGTATAATTCTCCCTGATTTTCTTCAATTTTCTTAGAAGGCAATCGATAGCAGAGATGGAGCATGAGTTAGCCATGACAATCACCAATGCTCCTACTTATTGCAAGAGCCTTCTTCAAGGAAGTACCTAGTGTTTTTTGCACAAATTTTGTTTTCATTTTGCCAATTCATCAATCTGCTGGGAGAGTAATGGTTTGTGTGATTAAACGACCCTGGTTTGAGCTATCTATATCAAATGCATTCTTAATTTTGGGACTGCAGAAAAATCTGGATTGTGTTGCGGGTGTCCTTTCTTTGGTCACAACAAATCACACAGGGTAAAGCCAACATTAGAATTGAATGTCATTGTATAGTTCTCTTGAGTTCCCAATGAACAGAGCAAGAACCACCATGAATGTGTCTAGTCAATCTAGTCTGTACGTGGGCTTGGCTTCTGCTTTTGATGGTTAATTTCACCATATTTGGTCATTTAGCAGTTAGTCTTGGGTAGGGAAAAAGTAGAGCAAGCCAGATCATCAAAATGATGGTCTTTGTTGATTCATCTTCTTAAAAACTCTCATATGTGGGTCATATTATCAAGAAAGACCAAGGGAGTTGAATCCCTCCAAGTGTTTGTCTGGCTGCTGCAATCTGGTCTGGTTTCTTATGCATGACCTTGTTATTTGAAACTTAATGTAATGAGTCACTATGTTGCTGGTGAAGTCCACTTGTTTGATTTGAATTCTAAACAACCATGTCCATAAATATCTTGAGGTTGTAGTCTTGATTGGCTTCAAACTGATTTCAGAAGACTAATTGAGTTGATGAGGTACGGCATCAACTGCTCCTCATCCTCTGCTACAACTAGCTGCTTGTCTGAAAGGACAACTATTCATCATCTTCTGGGATTAGTTAAGGAAACTGGTCACTGGCATAGACACTGCATTCAAACACTAGCACAATGCTCTCAAAACATATGTTATATGCAGTTGCGCATTGTATTGCACAAGCATTTTAGGATATGCTACTGTTATTTTAGGGTCTAGCACTTTGCATACTTGATCAAGTCATTGATCTTGTGGTTCGCTATTACAGCTTTGAAAAGTTTTGTGTTTCACATGCTCAGAAACACCTTTTTTTGGACACTCTTGTTTGTTGCATGCACTAAGCATCATTTTGCTTAGCATCATACTGGTAGTCCAATCTTTGTCATCCATTGGACTACAACAACCTTAAGGTGAACATGATTTCGTCTCATGTGCGGGTTCACCCGAGCTGTTCTGTTGAACACAAACGCCATGCAAATTCTTGAATTTCAAGACATTTAATTGATGCTTAGAGGCTGTTATATGCTGGCATACTTGTTTTGTCCACTGGCATTCCCTGTCTGCTACATGCTAGACTTGGTTCCTGTTTCTTGCTCGGGTCCTTGATGTAGCGATATGTTCTATATTACCTTTTCCACGTTGTGTTGCTACCCTTCAGATACCTATCCAAAACTTGACCACATGTAATTGGTAGAATCGACTGCCAGCCACTGTACTTGTGACTTCTCATCGCTGGAGCTTGGCAGGCCATGTATTCTTTGAAAATTGAATGCCACTTTAATTTTGTTGCAACCAGCTCAATGTTCCCACTTGCCTCTACATAATTCACATGATAGGAAGCATCTACAGTGGGTGTGCATTGAACCCCACCACCTGCTACAAACACATACATGCACATCTTCATAGCCTCTTTTCCCCTTGATGTAAAGTCCACCTACGCTCATATCTAAAGGACTTCTAATCCAAGGTTTTATTTCTCAGAACCAGCCTTCAATTGATTGATTGATATTAGCTCAGCTACAAAACCCCAGAATCCATTCTGTAATTTCTGCAATTACAAAATTTCAGTAAACAAGGTTCCATTCTGTCGCCCTTGTAGCAAACCAACCCCAGTTCATTTTAGGCCACCAAACCCTGATAGCATTACCCACATTTCTGACAACCCGACCATACTTTTTTTCAGCTAAAACTCCTTTTGAAGGTAGATGACATGGTCCATAGGTGCCCCATGCAAAACCCACAACAGCCTTCTTTCTTCAAAATCACATATGACCACCACCACACACATGGCTTGGATGGTTTGTTGCTTTTTGGGATTTATATGCAGGGTTGTTGTAGGAATATATCGTCATCAGATGATAAACTTTAGTAATTAGCATGGAGTATCCAATGTGCACCATTTTGTTCTTATTCATAGAATAGACAATTTACCGTGTGGACAACATGTTCTTAATGCCATTACAAATATATATGCGTGTGTGTCTGTGTGTGTGTTACTTATTGCACTTCTTCTATATGTGCAGGCTCTTTTTAAAAGTTGCTAGAGACTTGCAGCAACTTTTTAAAGCACCTGGAAGCCTGCCGCTATCTCAGATCTCAAGCAGGAACTTAAGTGCACTAGGGAACTATTGGAACATCTCGTTTATGATCTTGTGAATTTGTCACTCTCTTTGGGCCTTGGCTGCTCATCATATTTCGAGTTGGATGTTGGTGATCAGACAAGCACTATAGGAAACCTTTTTTACGTTCACAAGGTACACGAAATGCTTGGAGTTGACCCTAACCCGATGGTTGGACGAATCCCCCTGAAGTCTGGACAGATCCCACAGTATTGTAATTTTTTTCTTTTACAGTGAAACTATATTGAACTTTTTTAAAGACCAACATTTTCTACATGTAAAGTTCTTATCTAAGGCAAAGTTTTGTACTTGTACCTTCAAAGTAATTGTTCAGGCAAATTGCCATTTTACTTTTATAGCAGGACTGTAACTGAAGAGCCATTTATATAAGGCAATTAAGAAAACTTTCTCTCTCTCTCTCTCTCTCTCTCTCAACTTGATAAAGGGCTGGCGTCCTGCTGAGAGACAACCTGCATTCAGCAACACATGATACTTGAATGATAAGCCATTATAGTATATAATGTACTCACATTTTTAATTCAGATTAAAAAAAGTAGGCTCCGATTGGTGCTCCTGGCAATCTGTTATGCAGGAATGACGGGTATACTATAATATATATACATGAATATACATTATGCTTCTATTTTTAAATTCAAATTTAAAAAAGATCCTAGAACTATAACCAGTGGTTCTCGGACCCAAATCAGAACCAATCTCAGTTCGATTCGATTACGATTTTAGAATATAGGGTAACCATAACCACCGGTTTGTAACTGGTGGTTCCCGTCTACCCAAAACCTGGCATATTTAAATAGAACTACCAAACCTAAGAGACAATCAAATCCTCTACTTATCTGTCCAACCTGATACTCATTCTCCGAGGTGAGATGCTAAGAAATCCAAACAAAGCAAATTTGGGTGTCATAAAAGCCAAATCTAACTAAAATCTTTCATATACACACAAGTGTGCATGCATACTCACACATGGTCAGAACCTACGATAATCCTATACAAACTTGATTTGATAATCGTACAAATAAAATGTACTAGCTAGGTGAACCATTATCTTCTCTAATCCCAAGGTCTCTATGATCATGTCTACCTTACATAAAACTTTCTCATCGTTTGAGGTGAGTGTTTCTCGAGCTCGACAAAATTTTCCCTCTATTATTAAATAAAGAGAAAGAACTTTTACGACCACATACAAAACAATCGAAGACGAATAACACCTCTTTCAGGAACATACACATTTAATTTTCATCTACAAGTGAACCTAGAATCTATTTGCTTTATGCAATTCAATCATATAGGTGTTCTAGCCAAGCTGTAGGAGGGAATCCGGACCACTCATTTTATTCGAGCAACTTAAAAACCAAAGTGTACAATCTCGAGAGATATGATCACAATCAAGCCACGCTGATGGCACATGATTTCCTACATTTACTGTGCATTTTTTTTCTTACAGATTTAAAAGATTACAAAAGCCATTCTCAAATGAAGTAGGTACAAATATGTTCTCATTATCTATTGGGTACACAAAGAACTTTAACAAGCTAATGCTGAGAAATAAAGACCAACTTAGCTCAGCCATAAAACAAAATGCTACCTATCTCAAAGTGCCAAAATTCATTTCGAAAGGGGTAGACTAATATTTTTGGTCTTCAAATCACCCTAATTTCAGCATTAAACAAGTATAAAACTATGTTAAAGCCTGTTAATAGCAAATTTGGCACTTCAAATTCCTCTAGAATTAGACAAGGATCACTCAATAAATCCAGAAGAATAGAAATGGAATCTTTTTATGTAACCTGGGATCGAAATAAGAGGGTCAGATCCGAAGCTGTTGAACTTAGTCCATATAATTGGATATGGTTCGAGTTGGCAACACATGTCAAAATTGTATTTCAGAGTGGATTCGAATCTCATTCAACCCAAATACCCTGCCAACCCTGGTTTGGTCGGACCTTCGATTACCTCAAGCCCAGACTAGATCATTACTAACGTATTCAACTCGAGATGTGCCCAACATAACCCCATGGGACACGACACACATCTAGCACATTGATTATTTGAAGGCTCCAGATTTGTCCTGATACGTGTCAATGTAGCACATCGACTGCAACAGCCCAAGGAAACGTATCACAAATTCATCCCGATACGTAACAAGTGTGGCAATGCAGACCCAAGATTTGGAATTTTGGTTGTCGTATAGACTTGATTCTACTTCTCCAAACCCGGTTTGACAGACTTAAGTAAGGATTTGACATGGGCCGACTAGTTCAAAAGAGCACAAGGGACCTGGAAGGCAGGTGCGGAGAAGCCAATAAGCCACCATCCCTTTTCATGCCACACAGCCACAATAGGGCAACAATGCCTTTACCTAAATTTCTGAGTGGGATTAATACGAGACGAAGGGAATCTTGCTAGAGAGAGAAGGGATGAAACTTCATTATTGTTGTAAAATTTGAGCAATTGCGTTAGTCATGGGGCAAAGGCGCATCCACGAAAGTCGACGACGACTGATGATTTCGTAGAACAGCTTCATTAAGGAGGTTGGCTTAGAGAACAACCAACCTCACACAAGAATATCTTACATTTGGTTGTTCTGGGCCGCCATTCTCTAGCACATGTAATTTTGCTTCCCTTGGTGAAAAAATTCTTGGATTGTCTCCTAGGATCCGTCCATACTGAATATTCATAAAGAAACTTGGTTTTAAAACAAATTTTACTTACAAAGTCAATTCACGCAATTTGGAAGGGAGCCTACGTGAAAGTTTTTGCAATTGCAGCTTAATGTGGTCACTTGGCCACTTAAGCTTAAATCATGATACACCGGATTCTTCTCATTCAATGGCTTTCTCAATTGTATCTTTTACAGTTATATGGTTTTCCCATAATAATATGCTTTTCCTGTATAACAATTAGTGCAAAGATGATTGGAAATTTCGGGACACTTTGCAAAAAACTTTTGAGGACTAGGGCAGGCTCGCTCATGTAAATAGATAAACCTTTGGGTATCAACAAAGAAAACAAATTTGTAGGCAAAGCATAAGAAGGAACAAAAGGAAAGAGATCTTGGTGAAAAAAGCAAAACCCAGAAATTCTTGAATGAGAACAGTCAAGGTATCGTTTTTCTATTGATAAGAAGCAATGAAGAGATTGAGACCGTTCACAACTTGTTCCTCAACTTAATTTTCTTTCACGTACAGCTTATGTACAAGTCCGAGACAAACCAAAGATGAACTCAAGACATGTTGTAATGACGAACTGAACATCTTAAAGTTAAAATCATAGCATGCATCATGTACTACTCATTTTAAAATTTAATTATCTACTTAAAGTTTATCTTTATTAGAATCTAAGCTATAATTTCCTTGTGAAATGAAAAGATTTAATCAGTTAATTGCATTAGGCTCACCCAATTAGTTCTGTTAGACATGGCTTTATAGTGTAAAAGCTAGGTATCCTTAATGAGCTTACACAAACCAAGCCAAACCGAACACATTATTCGTCTTCAGTTTGCAAAGGTTATCAAGCTACTTTGTATGCAAGCAAGAAAAGACATTGTCGCTCGCCCAAGTCCACAATAAAGCATTAGAGATCACCAAATGAGAAACTTGACCTTTTCACGACCCACTTATTTCATTATATGTACAAGGTAAAACGCAAGATATAAGCTGATCTTCATGTCAGCCATTAATAAGAAAGGCCAATACGAGATTTCTAGCATTTCATACTGCAAACATGGCACCCAAAGTCTGGTTACTTCCATTGCTCCATTAGTTTCCACTCACTTCTGGTCATTCAAGCATGACCAGAGGCAGTGATCTCATTACAGATGGTTACAGTTTATTTGATGTCAATGAGTAATTACAGAAACAACTATATCTCTTCGAAAAGCAAGGTCTTCTGGCACAGAAGGGTTTAGCCTAATGGAAAGGGTTCTGGCTGGTAGACTTTGGCAGTGATGTTTGGAAACCAAGTGGCCCAGTGCAAGCCAATGCGGCTGTCAGGGCGAGGGTCCTACCTTAGAGTTTCACCATGATTGTTCTAACCATTTGACAAAGGAGGTTTTTCCAGGTCATCAAATGATACAAATAAAAGAAGCACCAATCATTAATAGATGGAATAGAACACTCAAATCCTAACCTTCACCGGTCATAAACAGCAAATTTTCGCCCTACAAAAAGAATAGATCCACGGATTCCAAGCAGAGACGAGGTTCAAACTGTCAAAAACAGGACTAATGAAAACAGCAAATTTTGTCAATGCTAAAGCAAACAGCATTTCTAACTATACTTATAACTGGCCACCACCAGAAATAGAATCCTGAAATGTGATGGAACAATAAGCAGCGGACATGCACACAACAAATCAGCATATTTAGAGGGACATGCACCTCAATTAAGATAAGGTCGTGTTATGAATTTGATAAGAAAATTTACAACATTGTCGTTCATAAAAAGAGTTTGTACCTGATAGAATTGAAGAAATACCGAAAATGGAAACTTAACAGTCCACCAAATAGATGAATAATCAAAACAAGTCTAGAAGGCCTTCCAGGTCCCTGAAACGGTGAGACTCTAGGGGTGGTCCTTCTGGGATATGGTTACAACTTAATCTCATGAAAAGAAGGCAAGACAGCAATAAGAGGGTCACCATACCCAACTGGCTCTGCAAAAGAACCAGAAAAGATGAGAATACAAGAAGAGCAATGTAAAAAAATACTTGGCAATCAAAATGATACCTCCTTCCTGGTATAGAAGCTTAATAACCTCCCCAGCCACATCAGACTGCTCAAAAGAAAGACAAAATATTAAGAATGCTCAACAACAACAACAACTAAGCCTTTCCCATACTAGACGGGGTTGGCTACATGGATTCTTTGTTTCCACAGAGACCTATTATGTGTCATGTTAGCAGTTAACTCACAATAAGCTACATCATTCTTTATTATTTCTTTCCAACACTTTTGTGGTCGTCCTCTCTACCTCTTTTAATACTTTCAAAATCTAGTTTTTCATACTTATTACACCTTCTTTTGATCTTCTTTCTATATGTCCAAACCATTTTAAACGATATTCTCTCATTTTATCCTCTATTGGTGTCACCCTAATTTATTTCTAATAACCTCATTATGTATATGGTCATTTCTTATATGACTACATATATGCACACACACATATATACATATAGAGAGAGGCCTGACGCATGTGGATTTCACCAAGCACCTATGCAGCTAAAAACTAGATCAGCATTGGCAATGTAGACTTAGCAATTCATTAGAAATTAAAAGAAAAAAAACTAAATAATTGATAATTAAATCTACAAAGATCAAATGAATGCCAAGCCAATATTTTTGCTGGATATATATCAACTTAAACAACAAAGCCTAAAAATATGGAACCTTGAATAACATTATGGTCGTTTAAATCAATTTGATGTGTGCAATATAGCATCAACTGCAAAGTAGAAAATAAAAAGTAGCACAAATTAAAAAAATCATTAAATAAATTACAAAGTACAAAACAACAATAACTAAACCTTTTTCCGTACTGGATGGGGTCAGCTACATGGATTCTATGTTTCCATAAGTTCAATTCAATCCATGCTAATAGTTAACTCAACAGGAGAAACATCATTCTCTCAAAATGCTAATCTTGTTTTCTAAAAATTATATTGACTATAAAGATATCATATATCATAGCAAAAAATCAAATTTTCATACCTTCCTCATTTAAATGTTCATCTCATTTTCTCTTGAAGTATCTTTAAATATCCCTTGATATCCTAATGCCTGTTAACCCACATTTCCATTTATATCCCTTCCCAAACAAATCAACTTCAGAATTAGTTGGATTACCTTATTTGACTCCTCAAAATGTCTTCTTTATACTTTCCTCTAGTTCTACTTAGAGTGCAAAAGCATAAACTATATTCAAAGCATCCACACCTAAAACTAATTTCAACTTATACAATAACAACTAAGCCTTTTCCCATACTAGACGGGGTCGACTACATGGATTCTAATTTCAACTTATAAAGTATTTAAAATTTGTTAAACAAATCAAGTACAACAAAAAGTAACATTTTAAGTCTGCATATTTGCATGCTTGAATAAGATTGAAACATAATAGTTAAATAAAAGTTCGTATTTGTCTAAATATGACCCAAAGGATTTCATGAAACTATATTATTTTTTGCAAAAATATTGGAGAAAAAGATCACTCAAAGTAATACCATGTCTTAACATACTTTATAAACATATTATGTCTAAATGCACTAGGTTGTACACGTGCGGAATCAATAATCACACATACATTTTCAAATTTTCTGTTTTACTATGGAAGTTGATTTCTAGTTCTGTAAAATTTGGTTTTTCCAACTTTTGTAATGAGCACAAATAGAGGATATTTGTTTATTATAAATAATAGCTTAATTATTTAATGTAATGACACAAGTAACATTAAGAACAATGGATATGTTAAGTAAATAGGAAACCAGACAAAAATAAATCACACCAGGGCATATGACATTGCAATATATGCAAGTAGTGTTATTAAGGGCGGAAAAAGGATTTCATAGCCAAGGGCCGAGTAATAAATATAGCCCAATCACTTTGCCAAATTAAGGTGCTGGATTGTTGATAAGTATCCACCCCATATTGAGGCATAGGGTAGGTTTTTAAGCTGGTTACAGTTTTCAACTATGGACAAAAGCTGGTCGTTCAACATTGTTATGGAGTGATTCTGTAAGCGTGACAAGCTGGTGAAATTCAACACTTTGCCTCCTACAAGGATATAACAGTTGAGGAGAAAGTTTTAACTGTCAAACAGAAGAACCCATGAAGGAAAAGGAGGCATGGATTCACGGTCAATTTATATAAAGTTTATTTAGCATGAGATTAAAGTCTGAACCTAGGTACACGAGTTTCTTTTACCCTTTATCATTTTCTCAATTGACTAAACTAACCAAATGAGGATTATTTTTATTAAATGCTTTTAAAATGCAAACAATTATTTCTCGTTGAATAAGGCTAAGATGAGAAATTAATAAAATGTAGGCCTGTATCAGGAAATTTTCTTTTATTCATAGATTGGAAGAAGTGGCATTAGGGATAGCATCTACTAATTATTAAAGCATGACAATCTGTGATATGAGTATGGTAATTCCCATGATACAATACCTTCCCTTTCCCCTGCCCCTGAGTGACACAGTAAATAAGTGGGATCTATTCTAAATTGGACACAGGCGCTAGGATGCTTAGGCGGGCCATCACTTACCATCCCTATTGAGAGAATAAGATACACCATCATGTTTTTGGCTGATGCATGTGGATTCATACCTACTGTTCCTCCTAAGAGAAGGAGATCCACTTTCACGTTCTTGCTGTAAAGGCATCCAAATGATCTTTAGGCTATGTCAAGATCTCAGCAAATCCACAAACTGATAATTTATGCTGGGTTCATGCTTTGGGACAGCAAGCATGCGCAGGGAAATCAGAACAAGAATGCAAGTCCTCTTGGCTTTGAAACCTCTCTAGTCAGATTTGCACCCAAGTGTGTTACTACCTTACCTTACCTCCGCTACAGGGTGCAACACAAGAGCTTCCTAGGAGGTTATCCATCTTACTACTATCCTTGCCCAGGCATGCTTTTGGCATTTGGGTGGGATCCAATACATTCATGCTGGAAACATCGCCCTTGAATTGTGAATGATTTTGCATTTCCAAGACAATCCCGACCATGTTGATTCTGTGATGTGCTGTTTCTCTAAATGTATGGACCGAAAAAGAGTCAAAATAGTTTTTGTTTTACCAAGTTCTAGAGCAGAGCCTCAGAACATCCAGCCGTACTCACTTTGCTTCTCTGGCCCAGTTCATACACTAGTATATGGAGGCAAAGAAATGCTTATACTACATTAAAGTGGTTTTGACCTCATGTTAAAAAATTGCCGGAAGAATGACTGTCTATCCACCTTACAAAAGTGAACCAAGCACCAGTCCAGAATTGGCACATGTATCACCAAGTGTTTTAAGGTAAGTTTTGCTTTAATAAGAGAGAAAATGAAAGACATGGATAGCATGCTCAATTGCGGTTTCTGGAATCATTTGCAAAGGACTAAAGAACTAAACATGCCAACGGTTTATATGAACTACCATTTCACTTTTTGAGCATATGTAGGAGTAAAGATGGGAAACTCGGCTAAATAATTATATGATTAGTTCATCTAATAACCACCAAGATGTTCAAAAGTTGAGGGGAAGAGGGAACAAAAACTACCTTCACAGGCAGCTCTGTGCCAAATTGGTCCAGATATCCAATAGTCTGTCCTTCTTTGATCATATCACCCTGGTTAAAAGAAAAGCATTTTAAAAGTCAAAATTCATGCCCAGCAATGAAGAAGAATAGGAGAAAAGATTCAATAAACGTATTTGAAAACTTTATATTATTTTTAATGGTGCTCCAGAAAAGTCGGCGGAAATTCTTGTCACATAACGGATAGTAGTTTGGGCATATACTCACGTGACAAATCACATGCATACTATACAACAAACAACAACAACAACAACAACTAAGCCTTTTCCCATACTAGACAGGGGTCGGCTACATGGATTCTTTGTTTCCATATAAACTCTATCATGTGTCATGTTAGCAGTTAACTCACAATAAGCTAGATCATTCTTTATTGTTTCTTTCCAACACTTTTGTGGTAGTCCTCTACCTCTTTTAATACTTTCAAAATCTAGTTTCTCATTCCTTCTTACGGGTTCTTCTTTTGATCTTCTTTCTATATGTCCAAACCACCTTAAACGATATTCTCTCATTTTATCCTCTATTGGTGCCACACATAATTTATTTCTAATAACCTCATTATGTATATGGTCTTTTCTTGTATGACTACTCATCCATCTCAACATCTTCATTTCTGTCACAAACATCTTTTGTACATGTTGATGATTAACTGCCCAACACTCAGAACCATAAAACATGGCAGGTCTAATTGCTCATCTATAATATTTACCTTTTAACTTTAATGGCATCTTCTTATCATAAAGAATACTTGATGCTCCTCTCCATTTTAACCAACCAGCATTAATTCTATGCGTAACATCTCCATCAATTCTTCCATCACTATGAAAAATTGACCCTAGGTATTTAAAACTTTCCTTTTGGAGAATGCAATGTGTGCCAATTTTAATTTCTATGTCCTCTGAAGTAACCAAATGATCAAACTTACATTCCATATATTTTATCTTTGTTGTACTAAGTCGGAAGCCTTTACTTTCTAATGTTTCTCTCCATAGTTCCAATTTTCTATTAAGTTTTTCCTTTGACTCCTCCATTAATACAATGTCATTTGCAAATAACGTACACCAAGGTACTTCATCTTGAATATGTTTTGTTAACTCATCAATCACCATTATAAATATGTATGGACTTAAAGTTGATCCTTGATGTAACCCAATATTAACTTCAAAGAAGTTTGTCATTCCTTCATGAGTCCTCACACATGTTTTTTACCATTGTACAGGTCTCTTATAAGGTTTATGTATGTCAATGGTATACCTCTTTTTTCCAAAGTTCTCCAAAGAACCTCCCTCGATATCCTATTGTAACATTTTTCTAGATCAATAAATATCATGTGAAGGTCTTTCTTTTTTGCTCTAAAATGTTCCATAAGACGTCTCAAAAGGTGAATCGCTTCAACAGTAGATATGCTGAATCCAAATTAGTTCTCTGTTGTACTCGATACTTGTCTTAATCTCCATTCGATAATTCTTTCCCATAATTTCATAGTATGACTCATTAACTTGATACCCTGATAATTCGCACAATTCTGAATGTCTCCCTTGTTCTTATATATGGGTATAAGTGTATTCGCTCTCCATTCCTTGGGCATCTTTTGGTTTCTCTATATTTCATTAAATCACATGCATACTGTGACAATTAAAAATTACATTGATGGTACTAAACCTGAGGCACAGTTATTGCAACCAAAAGTGTAGTAGCAATACCTCTTTGCATATCGGAGGTTGTTTCTTTCCTTTAATTGTTCTCCCTCGATGAAATGACCCAACCTGATAGGGTAGAGGCAATGTTTACAACATTTTTGTGGTAATCAAAATTTTATATCTATCGTTATAGATCACATACCGTAGGTGAATGTACTAATACATAGGTATTAGTTCCAATTCCATCTAAAGCCGCTAGTTTCGAAGCCTTGGTTCGTGAGAGATTAAGAAACGGATTTGTGCTTGGCTGAGATGATTTCTCTTGTATAGTTGATGGTGTGGCAGAAATAGACTCAACAATTGGCTTAGTTGGAGGAGGTGATGGAGTAGGAGTTGAAGCAATATGTATTGGAGCTGCTGTTGGTGCTATATTCCTCCTAAGACTCATTTCAAAATCTCCTACCTGCAAGAAGTCATTAGAACATGATAAAGATAGGAAACAATCAAACAGTAAGATTAGTAAATCATAAATATTGGTAGTCTCAAACACATTCAATTGTAAGTGCAGAAGATGAACATCGACCACCCTACCTTATTGTAAGGCTCATTTTCAAAAACATGCAAGCCAAAAGCTAATGCTAGTGAAGTTAGTGCCTGAATTGGACCACCAACCATGGTAGGCCATTTTACATGGGCAGGTACAGTGAACAAAATATATCTGATATTTATAGCTGCTTGCTATGTATGTAATTGCTCATCTGGGCAGTCAGAAGGAAAAGTTCCCAGTTTCAAGTGAATAAATGCAAGATTTCCTATGTCTTTTGTAATGTGTACAATAAACTCTCCATCACAACAGGTAATGCATGCAAAACAGAAACCGAAAAAATTGACAGCAAAATATAGAAGTCTTACAACTGGACAGATGTGAGCACAACACGTAATGCTTGCGAAATGGAAACAGAAAAATTTGACAGCAAAACTGTAAATGTCTTACAACTGGACAGACGTGAGTAATACAATATCTGCTTATAGAAATGTCCAGTTCTTTTAAAATGTTCTTTCCTATCTTTCCTAAACTTAGCAAACAAAGATCGTTAACATATGCAAACATCAGCAAGGATGTGAAAAATATCCTAAAAGGTGTATCGACCTTCATTTTAAGCTCAGCAATATTGGTCTCATCACAAATATCCAGCATTAGTGCCTGCAGATAAGACAGCATTGCGGGTTAAATTCCATGTCCAGAACCTAATAAGTAGATACAACAACTAACAACAACTAAGCCTTTTCCCATACTAGTCGGGGTCAGCTAAACCTAATAAGTAGATAAAGAAAGAAAATCCAAGGTCCAAGTGATATAACGCTATACCAAAAAATTGTAAGTATATATATATAAGAGAAAAGTAAAGGAATCCTGAGACTAAACGCCTCCAAGGGATTCTAATGTCTCAATACATGACGAAAGGTTAACAAAAGAAATTCGGAACTTCATCACAGGGGCTGTCATTACAACAAGACATGAATGCATGAGATGTTGACGTAAAGGTTGTACCTTGCCACGAAAAGAAAGAAATTATGAGTCACAATGAATATTTCACGTTTATATGCATAGGCATTAGGAAAAGATCCACTAATATGTCCAAAGTTCAGCAACTTAGACATTCTAGTCAATAAGAACTCCAACCTTATGTAAGCCATTAATAATATTTTGAACTTTGTCAAAACTATGTCCAGCATGATAATATGTAACCTTATTTCAATACCCCAAAAAGAATCAGGAAACAATATACCTCAAAACCGATAGGGAATGTTGAGTTTCGTGGGATTTGCTTCAAATTTTCACTCACAACACTCTTTTCTGAGACATCTTCTGCAGTCAAATAGAATCACTAAGATACCATTATCCCAACAAATAAGCTACTGGAAAGGAGACTAGCGTTGCTTGACCCGAAAGTAAAGGGGCATTAGCCGCATTACCAATATTGATAATTTCAAGGTACAATGAAAAATATAAAAGTAACTCACTCTCAGATGCTAGACCTTGAATGGTTTCTGAAGCATTTACAGATAACAGGGATGATCTTCTCTTGTTAGCTGTTGAAGAGGCCAACAAGCCCCCAAAACCTTGTGATGGTTTATGCAATCCAAACTTAAACATATGTCGTCTATTAGGCCTCTCATAGAGCAAACAAGAATGTAATTTAGTGCCGGACAACCCTGTGATTGAATAAACAAAACAAGCACAATGAGCGTAACTAGAAGAGAATACTTGGCACAGACATCGAGAAAACATCAAAATAGTTCCTTTCACCAATATTGATTTAGAATCTGTGGTTTGCGAAAGTTGCATAATGACAACTTGGGAAGAAAAGAGAGTACAGGTAGGCTGTTGTGGGTGGTGGCAATTACCAAGATGCAAGAAAGTAGACCCAGAAAGGCATCAATCCATGATAAACCAAATTACAAGAAGGCCAAGCTAAACGTGGTACCCGCATCAAACAAAGAACAAAAAAGTCATACTTATCATCAAGAAATTATTCAACAAAAGCTACATAAATATCAAATATAACAAACAGAAAAGTAATGGCCAAAACAATCACATTGTCATTATTATTTCACTAATTATATTTAATCTCATGGCAATGACGATATATCACAAAGTCCGTATATTTGAGATTCAATCACCCTCTTCTTTCTGTATTTCGATGGCAAGACAAAAGGGTTCCTGGTGTCAAATCCAATCCGTCAAAGAACTTGTGACAGATCTAAACAATCCTGTTGTGACGATCTTCTTGAGAACTGTCCTACAAAGCAAATCACTCTTTAGAAGGGTGAAAATGATTCCCAAGTATTAAAGCATTTGACAAAGGTGGATTTTGAGAGGCATACCCTCAAAAACAGGTGAAAAGTGCGCAGAAGGCTGCAATAATGTCACCATCGCAGCATGCTTGAAGAAATCCTAATGCAAAACTTGTTGACTTTCAGACATTCGGTGCACCAATCAGAAAAATCTCTCAACATATCTAAGAGATGTTAAGTGTTCTCGGTATTGTGCAGTAATCTTCAGCTCGGTACCATGGTCAATGAAAATGAAGCGTCAAAATCATCAATTCTAAGAGATTCATAGCAAGAGATTATTGATGAACCAATGGAAGAACGGCCATTTAAATCAGCATTAAGAGATTCCTCACAATCAGTACAAGAAATGCACCTACGCTATACAATGTAATTTCCTCTGCAAGTCCATTCTTTAACTCAGCGTTGCCTTTTCCATTTAGTATGAAAAACTAATATCATTGACCTCACTTTAACATGATGAAACGGGTGATATTACAATGCGAAGTTGCATAATGAACACAGCCCGGTTTTATACGTACACCAAATGCAGCAGTTAAGGCTGATCCCAAAGCCAAATTTCAACGTTAAGTGGTATTTTTCTTCCTTAGAAGTGCTAGAGATTCGAGATGGTTATTGAAAATAACCAAGTAAATCATACAATTATCCCCAAAATCCATAGTTAAACGGGTCAGTTTAGATCAATGTTTCAAACGTAACGAAGGAAACCCGAAACTATTTTCCTTTTCGTTTTCTTGCAAGATCCTATCGTTTTCCCGCACCATGTAACAAATAGACAAGATTTGGTGGGAAAAGAGAGTTTAGGTACCGACTCTCACAAGAAAGCAAATCAAGAGAAAAAAGGGAAAAATAAAAAACAGCTACCCAAAAGAAATCCAACAATGAGAGAGGTAAACCAGCATACATCCTGTGTGTGTGTGAGAGAGAGCGAGAGAGAGAGAGAGAGATTTACTGTGAGTTAAAGCAGCAGAGGCTTCCATGATGGATCTTAGAGAGCGAATTACTTGATCAACTTTCTCAAAGTACCCTTCGTCTCGGTTTGGTCCTCCCTAAGTGAATAACGAACGGAAGGAATCAACGTATTGCCACAGGAAGGACACCTTAGAGAGAGAGGTGTTCTTTAGTGAAAGGTAAGAGCAGTGCTCTTTTGTTGAAGGTGGAGCAAAGCGTCGTAAACTCCGCCCTCCTACTCACACACGTTCCCATCTCTCATTTCTTGCCTTCCCTACCTAGCCTCTAATTTCATGAAATACGGTCCCCAGCAGTAAGTCAAATCAAGAACTCCGCCACATTTCTCTTGAAACAAGAAGCCCCGGAGCGGGTTCCATGGTCTGGTCGAGACATTGTACTCGGAATCCAGTAACCCCGAGTTCAGACCTGGGTGGAACCTTATTCCAACAGAAAAAAGAGGCCTTGTCATGATTTAATGCACGTACACAAAGTTAAATTGACGTTGAAGATATCGTCCTCGTCCACAATCTGAGTTCCCTCTTTAAAAAGTCAGAGATCACCTAACAGGTGTATAGATCCGGTGACCAAAAAGCTTCTAAGATAAAAGAGAAAACGCTAAACTTGAAACAGTGAAAGTTGTTGGAGGGAATGTGAAAGTTTAGTTAGGGTATGTTCGATCCATGGTGTCACGCTCTTGGTATTAGACTTCAGGCCTCCATTCATATGAACTTGCAACCATGGTTTTGATAAATCATGGTTTCCAAGAAAGATAGGGTGGCAATTCGAAAGAGAAAGAGGTGTTTTACTCATAGGTCTAATTCTTATGATTTTCCTTCTTATGTCGAAGTTTTTTACTTAAATTGGATTTATAGAGCTCGTTCTATGTCATCAAAAAAGATCTATATTTGATGCACTAATAGAACTTAAAATTTCAAGCACAAAAAAATCAATGCAGAGTTCTCCTAGAACCTGTAGGTAGAACTTAAGGGTGATGCCTGTATAACTTCTCGAGAAAAAGTGGATCGTCCTATAGGTATTGGCATTTCTTTAGGTTTTGGCCTCCAAACCTCACCGTGAATATGTCTACTACCATCGAATTGAAGACCATGAGTTTGATACACAGGGTGTACATCCTATGGTAGCCTTCCTAAGCCAAGCTTGATTATGTTGGGACAACCGATGATCTCTTAAGTCGTTTGTCTGTCGATGTTCGGATGTGGTGCAGTGGATGCGGACTGCCTTTTTCGGTTATGCTTTTTGTTTGCTTCTTTTCTGTATATTTCCTGTAGAAAAGGAATAGGAACGTGTATATTGTTTTTCAAGTTAACCGCAGAGGGTTTTTCTAAGAAGACCGTGAGTGAGAATCTTATTTTGTGTTTTGTATTCTTTGTATTTATACATGACTTTTTTTCTTTTGTATTTACAGCTCTAGGCTTTCCTTTTTAACAACTATATTTGCTTTTATCCAGGAGATGTGTGTACCTTTCGAGAAAGAAAATAATTTTTAAGAATGTTTAACTCTCGAAAAATATACTCATGAAATCTAGGAAGAGGACCCTTCTTCCTGCATTTCATGGTCGTTGTTAGTAATGGGGCTAAGAGTGGCCATCCATTACTTACATCTCCCACTTGGCCACTAGGGCTAATCTTTTTGATACACTTATTTTCATCCTCCTACTTTGGGGTTTACCAAGTTGTATCATATTTCCTTGTTGCAACTAAATTACAACTTACATCCGTTATGCAGTTTTTCCTCAAGCAATGTGTTTTTCCAGCATAACTCTCAACAAAGTGTATTTTCTACACTTATACTCTAGGCATATCTCAACACCATATGGACTACATGTTTAGTAAACAATTCTTCTGAGATGCCTTTTGTTAAGGGGTCAACCAACATATCAATAGTTGACATATAACATATAGTTATTTCATTTCTTTTGAGCATATCATGAACATAGTGATATTTAACCATTATATGCTTGCTTCGTGAGTTATCAGCTCGACTCTTAATAAGAGTAATTGTTGTATTGTTGTCACAATATATAACAACTGGCTCGTTGGTTATATCGAGCTTTAAATCACGTATGAAACAACTTATCCAAATGACACTAGTAACAGCATACTGCAAGCAACATACTCAGCCTCTTGTGTATGCAACAGTACATAACCTTGTTTCTTGCATGCCCAAGAAACTACATCACCTCTAAATAAGAATATTTATCTCGAGATTGATTTGTTGTCATCTTTGCTCCCATCAAAGTCAACATCTGAGTATCCTATCACTTTCAACTCATCTACTTAAAAACAAAGTTTTTCGTCTTTTGTTCCTTTAAGATATCTTAGAATCATTTTCGTAGCTATCCAATACTACCATACAAGATTACTTTGATATCCTCTTATAAGACCAACAACAAAGTTGATATCAGGTCTTGTGTATAACATAACATATACCAGGCTGTGGGATAAGAAACATTAGGCTTATCGTCTCCTTCATTGGGACAATCAACCTTACTCAATTTAACCCCTTTCATAATAGGTCTAGATGCAGACTTGCATTAACCCATTTTGAACTTCTTGATGATATAATCAATATATCTCTCCTAACTTAAACATAGAAGTTTTGATTCTCTAACTCGAGAAATCTTTATACCCAAGATATAGGATGCTTTCCCATATCCTTCATTTTGAACACTAAGTTTAACCATGACTTGATTTTGACAATCATCTCATTGCCATTCCCCATCAATAATATGTCATCTACATATAAAGATAAGTTGACAAAGTGACTCCCACCGTTTCATACATATACACAGTGATCAAGTTCATTAGCCACAAACCCAAGTTCAGTGATGACATTTTGAAAAATAAAATACTATTGGCGAGGTGACTGTTTTAGGCCATATAGAGATTTTCTTAACCTATATACTTTATCTTCTTATCCTTCAACTGTATATCCTTCGAGTTACTGTATATATATGATTTCATCTAAATCTTTATTTAGAAAAGCAGTCTTTACATCTAACTAATGTAAATCTAAATCATAATATGTTGATATAGTCAAGACTATTCTGATGGATGTAAATTTAGTAATTAGGGAATAAGTCTCAACATAATCTATTCTCTCATTTTGTGAAAAACCTTTTACAACCAACCTCGCTTTAAACTTATCAATAGAACCATTGACCTTATTTTTCTTTTTGAGAACCCATTTGCAACCTATGACTTTCATTTCTCTTAGCAAATCAACCAACTCCCAAACTTAGTTTTTCTCAATACATTCAATTTCTTCATCCATGGGTTTTTCCCAGATGATTCAGATGAGTCAATAGCCTATTGATAAGTTAAGTTATCAGTCAGCTTATCTAAATCCATCGAATTATACACTTTCTCTACAAGGTACGTGTGATAATCCTTCAAGTAGGATGGTATAACCTTAGGTCTTTTGTGTCTATAGATTCGGCTTATTTAGGAAACTCATCAATGGGTTCAAAAAATGATTGATCTAGACCTACTAGATCATCAACACAATCATTTTCATTCTCAAGGATGTCATTCTTAGTTTCATTTAAGAATTATGCGTTCCTGCTTTCTATAAGTCCATGATCCCTTTGATAAAGCCGATATCCTTTAGATATTTTAGGATATCCGATAAATATGTATCTTAAGGACCTAATGTCTAGCTTATCTCTAGACTAGTCAAGGATCTTTACATGAGCAATAGATCTCCACCTCTTGAGATTACCTAGGTTTGTTTTTTTTTCAAACCACATCTCGTATGATGTAGAGAATACAACTTTATATGATACTCTATTGAGTGTATATACAATTGTACTTACTGCTTCTCCTCAAAAAATCCTTCGTAGAAAAGTATCAATTAACATTGACCTTGTTATGTTCAGTAAGGTCTTATTATATCTCTCTGCTACACCATTCTGTTGAGGTGTCCTAGGCATTATATTTTGTTTTGCAATACTAAAGTTTTTACAGAATTCTAAAAATTCTATTGAGGTATATTCTTCATCTCAAGACTTTAATTGTATGCCATAATTGGTTATCTATTTCCTACTTATATTCTTTGAATACTTCAAATACCTCAGATTTATAACAACAACAACAACAACTAAGCCTTTTCCCATACTAGACGGGATCGGCTACATGGATTCTTTGTTTCCACAAATCCCTATCATGTGCCATGTTAGTAGTTAACTCCCAATAAGCTAGATTATTTTTTATTATTTCTTTTCAACACTTTTGTGGTCGTCCTCTACCTCTTTTAATACTTTCCAAATTTAGTTTTTTTAACCTTCTTACAGGTTCTTCTTTTGATCTTCTTTCTATATGTCCAAACCATCTTAAACGATGTTCTCTCATTTTATCCTCTATTGGTGTCACTCCTAATTTGTTTCTAATAACCTCATTATATATACGATCTTTTCTTGTATGACCACTCATCCATCTCAACATCTTCATTTCTGTCACACACATCTTTTGTACATGTTGATGATTAACTGCCTAACACTCAGAACCATAAAACATGGCAGGCCTAATTGCTGCTCTATAATATTTACCTTTTAATTTTAATGGTATCTTCTTATCACAAAGAATACATGATGCTCCTCTCCATTTTAACCAACCTGCATTAATTCTATGTGTAACATCTCTATCAATTCTTTCATCACTTTCAAAAATTGACCCTAGGTATTTAAAACTTTCCTTTGGGGGAATGCAATGTGTGCCAATTTTAATTTCTATGTCCTCTGAAGTAGCCAAATGATCAAACTTACATTCCATATATTCTGTCTTTGTTCTACTAAGTCAGAGGCCTTTGCTTTCTAATGTTTCTCTCCATAGTTCCAATTTTCTATTAACTTTTTCGTTAGACTACTCCACTAATACAATGTCATCTGCAAATAACATACACCAAGGTACTTCATCTTAAATATGTTTTGTTAACTCATCCATCACCATTATAAATAAGTATGGACTTAAAGTTGATCCTTGATGTAACCCAATATTAACTTCAAAGAAGTCTGTCGTTCCTTCATGAGTCCTCACACATGTTTTTGCACCATCATACATGTTTCTTATAAGGTTAATATATGTCAATGGGATACCTCTTTTTTCCAAAGTTCTCCAAAGAACCTCCCTCATAAATATGATGTGAATGTCTTTCTTTTTTGATCTAAAATGTTCCATAAGACGTCTCAAAAGGTGAATCGCTTCAATAGTAGATCTACCTGGCATAAATCCAAATTGGTTCTCTATTGTACTTGACACTTATCTTAACCTACGTTCAATAATTCTTTCTCATAATTTCATAGTATGACTCATTAACTTGATACCTCGATAATTCGCACAATTTTGAATGTCTCCCTTGTTCTTATATATGGGTATAAGTGTACTTGCTCTCCATTCTTCGGGCATCTTTTGGTTTTTCCATATTTTGTTAAATAGTCTTGTGAGCCAAGTGATTCCTATTTCTCCTAGTATTTTCCAAACTTCTATAGGAACATTATCTGGTCCTACCGATTTACCACTCTTCATATGTTTAAGAGCCTCTTTGACTTCATTCTTTTGAATACGTTGGTAGAAATTGTGGTTTATACCTTGAGGTTATAAATAGCTTTCTTCTTGATCTTGAGGTTATTGCGAGAATTACATGCGCGACTCGTGTCCCCAAAATACATCGACTTTTCTACATCCAATCACTGCGACGAACTAATTGCAAAGCTATTAATCACTTTCAGGCCTTAACCCTTCCAAGATAACCTCTGATTTGGCCTTTCAATTTACAAAATGAAGCAAAAATCTCTCTCTTTTCAAGGATGCAGCTTTATACGATGAATAGAAGAAACACACACATCTACATACACACAAGTCTCGTACGCCCCTCTGAGATGCATACATAGCATGTTTGCGAGCAAACAATGTCTTGTCCTAGTCTCGTAATTATGGTTTTTCGCACTCTTTTCCCTTTGGCACCATTGTGAGTTTACCCCTGAAAAGCATCTTGTATTAGTGGACATATGGTTTTGGGTCTTGGGCATATTAGGATGAATGTACAGTAACTTCTTTGATCTTATCTATCTATATATCAATATGTGCCTGTTTGTGTTTTCCATTGAAGAAAGTGCACCTAATACGCTACCTTTCTTTTCCGGTGGGGTTCATGTGAGAACGATACTTCTTTCTTGTAACGGCATGTGCCTTTCTTTCTCAATCTTGGAGAACATCTGTGAAGTTCACAAAAGGGTGACCGGCCGTAAACTTATCTCATTCCTTGAGGGCGAAGAATACATCAATTATTACGGCGCCAAGGTGAGTGTAACTCTCTCTCTCTCTCTCTCTCTCTCTCTCTCTCTCTCTCTCTCTCTCTCTCTCTCTCTCTCTCTCTCTCTCTCTCCCTTCTTTGCTGTTTATGCGTAGAAATTTGAACTCGTGACCTCCCTAGTACATAAACATAAATCATACAATTATGATATATTTAAGAAAATAAATGTTTTTTTATAAATCTCATGATCGTAAATTTAAAAGTCATTGTATGAAAATGTTGCAATCATATAAGCACGTCTTGTTGGATTAACTAATTATTAAGTAGTCAGTACGAAAAACAGTTTAAAAATTATGTATTAACTCAACTAACAACTCATTTGGTAACTAAATAGTAAATATAATTATAAAATTAAGAAATAGTTAATAAATTAATTATTTATGATCATAAATCAATCAACAGTTTTATATAGGATTCTTTTTAACAATACTAGCTATATAATACAAAAACTAAATCTTTTCCCATATTAGATGGTGTTAACAATATATTTTCATTTTTTAAAGGTCAATCCCATGTCATGCTAACAATTAACTCAAGTTTTTGATAGTTTTATTTTCTAAGGTTCTCTAATGAATATCTTTTGATACTCGATCGTAAGTTTTTGTTAAATCGATAAATACCATGTTACAGTTCCTTACATTTTTGCTGTACCTATAATAATAGATTTTCCTACCATGAGTCCAAATTGGTTAATAATTGTAGTCAATATTTGTCTTAACCTTCACGAGTAATTCTTTTCATAATTTCATGACTCATGAGGGTGATACCATGATAATTTGCATTATTTGAGATGTGTTCCTTGATTTTGTATATGGATAGAATTGTTTCTTTCTCTATTCTTTATGGATCTTTTTGGTTTCTCCATATTTTACTAAATAATGTTATAACTTATTAATTAATTCATTGCTAATTTATCTTTAAATAAATTTCAAAAGATGAATAAAAAAAGTGAATTAAGATTAATTAGTTATTGGTTAATAAATATAACTACATAGTTAATTAATGTAAGCCAATACTTAAATTTAAAATAAAATAAAACTAATTTAATTACTTATCTATTAAATTAAAAATAAACAATAACATAAATACTTGACAATTGAATTAAAACTAGTTTCTCCCACACTCAAAGGGAAAACCAAGAGAACGGTATAAAAGCAGAAATACAAAAAAAAGATCTCACTATGCTATTCTCTAAAAGGCTCCTTGAATAAAACCTTGTTTGGTGATTCGAAGTTCAACGACACTCTCCCTCGTTTTCTTCTGGTTTCCAAGGCTTCCACACGTCCTCTATTCATCAGAAACTCATCACAATCACATGATTAAATGGCCTCTCCATGGAATGGAAGAGTAAGTTTGAATTGCGACAGTCCTCATCATGGGTGCCGTCCAGCATTTTAGTCATTACCTTCACTGACTTATCTGTGATCTACAAAAGAAAAAAACAATTAGTGCTTTGCGGTCTATTTTGACGAGCTTCTCGTAATTTTCTTGCGTCATGACAGATAACGGCGTTCTTCCTCATCTCTGCTTTATCTGCGGTTGCATCTGTAACATCAGATGCTTCATCGGAGGAAACCGGATTCGTTACGTACTTCGCAATTGTCATGGTTCTTCGCCTTCGTTGCGTTCGCAATCTCATCGGTTTTCTACGGCTCCAAGTTTTATAATACAAGCCAACAATGATCAACAAAATTGTAGGATGGAAAACTGATTACTGTATTCTCTTTCCAACTTTGTATCTGGTATGCATATTTCGATAGTCTTTAATTTAACCTTCGTGGTGCCGCTAAATCTGGTCATGTACTCCGTGTTTGTTGTTTAAAGACAGTTTTCAGTTGCAACAACCCTCCCCACCATCTTCACATCTCCAAGCAAGTTAATCGAAGAGAGAAACGATGGAGAAACTTACCAGTCATCGAAAGTGAAAGACGCAGGAGATAGTGGAAAACTTGAAGAAAAAAGTCAACCATGATCTACTGGATTGACGTTGGGCTTACAGGAGATAGTCAAAGACTCGAAGGAGCTGTACTGCTGTACATTGGAATGATGCAAGTGAACTTCTGAGTTCCATTTAACCTGCACAAACACAAAAATAGATGGATTTGACATTCGACACTTTAACCACACCCAAAAGTGCTTTCGACACATTGATCGTGTCGAAGTTGCACGACATGTGTCGATGTTGCATTAGTGTTAGTCCCGATACTTCATCTCTTAGAGGCATTTGTGTGACATAGCTTCTAAGTAGATATCAAAGAAATCCTAGTTGACAACATTAGATAGTTATAAAAAGTATTCGAAGATATTTTAAAAGAACAAAAGACTGAAACTATGTTTCAAGTAGATGAACTAAAAGTGGTAGGATACTTAGATGCTGTCTTTACTTACAACAAAGATGATAATAAATCAATCTCTAGACAAATATTTTTATTTGAAGGTGGAAATGTTTCTTGAATTGTAAGAAAGAGGTTTGTGTAGCATTGCATACACTAAAAATTGAGTATGTTGCCTAGAGTATTGTTGTAATAAATGTTGTTTGAATAAACCGCTTCATATGTGATTGAAGTTGGATATAGCGAACGAGCCTATTGTCATTTATTTTGACAACAATACAACAATTACTATGATTAAAAGTAAGCAAGCATATAATGGTTAAGTACTATTATGTCCATGATATAGTTAAAAGAAATGAGATATCCATGCCATATATGCCAACTAATGATATGTTGTCATATATAAAGGCATAATAGAGGACCTTTTCTCAAAGCATGTTGCAAATATGAATTTGAGATTTGTTTGAATTCTATTAATTATATGATGATAATTATTGTGTATGAAAAAACCTATTGTATATGAAAAACCACACAACATGTGTCGATTGCAATTATATTTACAATAATGATTGACATGACTTGGGAAAACCCATAAAAGTGAGAGGCAAAAGATGTGTGTCAACCTTTATTCAAATGGCAAGTAGGAGATGTATGGTCAGATTTGGCCATTATTTACACTAAATTCATGAAAAACGAGAAGACATGCTATCTTTCCGAATTCCATAGATACATTACCCTAAAAGTTAAAAAAAGTAAGATAAGATTAAAGACTTGTAATGGGAAGCCCATAACAAGAAAAACACAGAAGATGAAGCTGGTTTCTAGTGAAAGATTTTCACTATAAATATTGTAGCAAAGTAGAAAACACACAAAGAAAAACAAGTTTTTCACTTGTAATCTGTCTGAGAGTAACCGTGTTACCTACCTTTCCTTCTACCCTCCCATGTGCAACCGAAGACTCCGGCGAGAATGGATGATGGAGACGGTCCCACCTCCGCTCAACGTACATCCGCCACTGGTTTCAACGACAGTAAATGATAGTTTCAAAATTTGACACCCTTCCATACACTGTTATATATCATTGACTTTGTCATTTATCTAAATCTCATACGCTGTTAATGGTTGAAATTTGCGACGTTCGCCTCAGTTGAAGTAATTGCGTGAAATTAGAACAAGTTTTTGACCATTCACTCTTATTGGTTGAAATTTGCGGCTTCCGCCTCAGTTTAGGAAGCAATTGCGTGCAACAAGAACAAGTTGCTGACCAATCACTGTGTGAATCTTTATCGGAATCGGGTGATGTAGGACATGGTTTGATATTAATTTGGAAATAAATCCTGCTATAATATGCTTGGTTTAGGACATGACTTAGCCAGGTTGGCTTTGAATGGGTAAGGATTCAGCAATTTGTCTTAAATAATCCATCAAATCTACATAAGGAAACATTCTTTTTACCATAAACCAAGTAATTGCAAATAATTAGCAATACAAGTGCACACACAGAGATGTGCAGCACACAGGTTAGCTTCGTGCTTATATGCATCTTCGCAAAAAAACTTTCGTCAAGCATGGGGTGAGTGAAGACGATGCTTGATTGGAAGAAATATAGGACTGTAAAATGTAAATCGATCTGTAAAAGTACTAATTATTGAAGACACAGAATTAACACTTCTCAGTTGAGAGTTATTAGCCGATTCTGGCTACTTTTAATTCCTTTTGAGCCAGTCATAGTCTTCTCCTGAACATGAATGTTTGTGCATAACGCGTCCTACTCTTGCGCATCAAGTGAGCAGATTGAAAAAGACGAAGGCCGTCAACAAATTAAGCGAATCGAATTGGACGTGCAAGTTCCCTATGAATAATGAGCCAATCAGTCTTTGGGTTTTACAACGTTAAAGTGCTTCGATTGATTCAAGCAATAAACCAAAAACGTCGTAATGGTTCTGTAGCTTAGAAGTTAAACCACGACATACGCCCATATATAAATATAAATATATATATATATATATATATATATATATATATATATATATATATATATATATATATATATATATATATATATATATAAAGATGCTGCATCTTCTTTATGAAATGGAAAATTGAAAAAAGTTGATGAACTTTATCAATTGGAAAAGTCATTGATATCCTAGGACATGATATGATAAAATATCGCCCACATGATGCAATGCGCGTCAATGTATAGATGGTAATAATCTAGGTCGTGGTCCAGGTATGGACATACAGAATCATAATGAAGACAGGGAAGTTCATTTCACGTCAGAGATTGCAGACAAATACAACACAGACAAAGAGGCCTTCACGAGTAGAAAAAATAATAAAACAACATAATTGAACTCCATAGCAGCAAGACATTACCCTTATATGAAGAATTTTACATTGATTCGGAGAGCTGCTTTATTTCATAGCACATGTAACGCAGTGCGCTTTATTAACAGTAATACGTACAAGCGCTGCAATAATATATATACGATCGAATGATCTATGGATAAACCTGCACGAAATAGCCAAAGTTGTAGACTGGAGGCTGGTTTGGGGCGCCTAGGTCTTCGAGAATTTCAGTACTGTATTTGTCCACTTGACCACCATTGTCAACCTTAATGAGTAGCTTATAAGTGTAATGTGCAGCTCCGCGATCCTGTCTTTTTGCTTTGAGCACTTTTTTGAACACAAGAATGTCGTCATTCTGTTTATTATGCAGGTCAACTGCAGCTTTTGCTGCTGCTATTACTTTGGGGTGGGTAGTCGGGATGGGTTTGAAGGGATTATCGGCAAAGGCCACAAACACCATTGTTGCAGAAATCAGCAGAAGGAAGGCAATGATGTACTTCATGGTGTTGCTGTATATAGGGGAAGCACACAATTACAAGATTTGCCGAAAGGTCTATGATGATGAAGGGCAAGTGGAGCGTGTACTAGGTGAATGGATGACTGATGCCTAGAACCTGCTGATATTTATAGGAAAAGGTTGGCGTATTCAGTCATCTTGATTGAGGACTATACTGTGTGCTCTGGCTCGTGCAAAATTTCAACATTTTGTTCATTAATAATAAGTTTAAGGGGAAATTGCCCATATTGACAAGTTACCTTGTGAAAGTGATACTTAAGAGTTTTACATATATTTGCTGATGACAATTTTGCTCATTCATATAGAAGACGAAATAATCTGAGACAACACAGGGCCTTGTGAAAGTGATATTTAAAAGTTTTTTCCGTATATGCATGCGTAAGTACGCTCTTGAGTCCCAATCTTCAAACCTTTTACTACAGGCCTCACATATTTGTTACCATCCACTGTTTCACCGTGAACTCAAAGCTGTTCATGATATGGAAGTATAAACCATATAATCTGCGACACAATTCAACTTTTTTCTTTTGGAACGTATTTATGTTTTTATAATAATCATCTTATGTTAATCGGCTCATTATTTTCCACAATAAAAGTGAAAACAAACACTGATCATTGTTTATTTTTCCATTTCCGAGAAACCCACAGTTTTATTTTCTGCTTGACAATCGTTTAAAGCAAAATCAATTGTCTACTCTGCACCAACCCCTCGTTGAAGCATTATCGTCAAATCAAACATGCTGAAGTGACCTGCACTTATGGTTTTCAAATTAAGAATGCATTCTTTTAAGCGTAGATTTACATTGAGAATGATCAAAAACTTGTTTCTACTCCGTTCACCGAATTGCTGTGTGGATTCACTGCAAGGGTCGGAATTTTTAGCCATTCACGGGTGACGTAAAATAGATGAATGATAAAAGTCTCGTGTAAGGTCAAGGTCAGTTATCAATTTTCTGATCGATACCTAGTTGCCGATCTACATGCACCATTCCGCCCAAAATAAAGAAAATCATGAAAATGTATAACTCACGGTTGGATCCCTTGCCTGAGGACATAATCACAGTATATTCTCCCCACCCTACTAATTTTCTCGATCTCCCATTGTCAATGCAATACGGTCATCATTCAAAAAACGTATGATGTCGATTTCCTGACCATTTGGGTGCTAATACATATGCACCAACGTATAGAAAAAGAATAATTAGATGCTTTAAAGGTCATGTCATCTACAATGATTTTAAAGGTAAACGAGCTGAGACAAACACGACATCAAATAAGCTTGTCCGGCTAACTTATATATATATATATATATATATATATATATATATATATATATATATATATATGTGTGTGTATACATGCATGTGTACGTCAGAGAGAAACTTTGTGTGTGTATCAAAGAGAGAGAGAGAGAGAGAGAGAGAGAGAGAGAGAGAGAGAGAGCATCTTTGTTGAGAAGGAAAACCATCTTTCTTTTGTGCAATCTAAAAATGAAGAAAAGTGGAAATCTTGTGCAGCTTCCAGAATGGAGGATAGACGTGGAACTCCTTGCCGGATCTTATCTTGTTGATCATTAATTATTTTCAGTTATTTTGTCATACTCTAATTTATTTACTTAATTTGAACTTCTTCCTTAGGTTTTATATGTGTAGACTACATAGTGTTGATTATATCATACCAGTCACGTTATTTTTCTTTGAAAATGGAAAATAAATAACCCTTTTAATCTTAGTTGCAGTATTCTTGTCAACAAAGATTCACGCACTCTCCCTTACAACTACAATGAGAATTTCCCGGAGGTGGGCCTAGACATATTGGGCGGTGAGGCAAAGTTCAGTTTGGTGGTGAAAGACGACACCCTCAACAAGATTAATGGGTACCTTCGATGCTGGATACCGCTTTCATCACTCTCTGTTTACACTTCTCACAGTACATGCTTGCCTGCAACACGATCTTCTGCAACGTAATCAAGGGGAAGCATGAAATTATGTTTATGATTCTGCATGAGAAGGAACGAAGAAGAAAAGAGAATCAAACAAGCATAATGTAATCTTAACACAAAACTTTAAACTCTGACCCTCAACTTGAGGACCTTCACAGTGGAAACAAAACCACCAGCCAAAAGGGGCACTAATGGTTCTTCAACAAACAGTCAGGAGGTCAAACACCGCAGTGTGCAAGGGGGATTGGGGAATTGGTCTCCTCAACCCCAGCTTTCCTTTTAAAAAGCGAACCATGGAAGTACTTTCCTTACCGTCATGGCACGCCCTCACTAATCCGTCGCTAATGCCTTGCAGAAGACGTTCGTTAACGAGGTGGTGTTCTTGTGTGGTAGCAAGAATAAAGAATAAATGATCCGCTTTGCAGGAAGGATAGCCTGCATACCACGGAACATACATAAACTTGGATCATCAAACCTTGGAAGCTGCAACCATTTATACAGATCCAAGTATGTGTGCAACCACGCACTTGGTCAAGATTTGCGTAAGAGGGGTCCCATATTCAATGTGAATATTATTCTCCACCAAAATTAGTTGAGATATAAACTCGTTGACCCAGCAAGTGTGGTTGTGCAACTCGTTCACCCAGTCAGTTACCTGTCCTTTTCAGAGCTCACGAAAAGATTGTTTTCTAGAATTAAGTGCTAATCATGCTCAATACAGACTAAAAACCTATGCCGCGAAGCTAGTCAATGTGGGAAAAGTCTTCGTTTAATCTACTTTGCCGTTCTTCTTCTAGCGAGAAACGATGAAACCTCACTTTCATTGGTCAAGCAACAAAGTGCATCACACACCGGCAGGCGAAGACTTCAAGACATTCAGAACTCCCACTGCACCCAAATTCTCCCTTTGAATGATGATTCACAGGCTATGTTGCATGGATACGGGTAAGGTATCGGTACCTGATACAGTACGCAATTTTCTTAAAAGACTAAGGTACGGGTACAGCAGTATTAAAAAATAAAGAAATATATATATAATACACAATTATATAGAGCATTCTATATGTTAAAGAGCATTCTAGTGTTTGTGAATAATTTTATTTTTATGAGAATGGCATTTATATTCTTCTTCAAAGTAAGAACAATTAAACAACAAACACATACCGGAAGTCGTCAATTGAATTTGCAAGAAAAGATATGAAACCAGCATAAAAGGTGATCCCCATCATTGCAATTGCAGTGCTTCCCATAAGAGAATCAAGAGTTCCTCCTGAAGAAACATCATTTCAAGAATATCATAAATCTGAATAATGAAGTCAATAACATTTAAGTAAGACCAACATATGCAAAAAGAATTAATGAAAAGATAGATAGACCTTTGTCAATCATAGCATGTCAATATCAAATGAAGCCGATTTAAAGCTATGCATATCTTGCACATCCATCTTAATATATGAACGATTTTAATGAAGTTAGCTCAAAATCAATGAAAAATGTGTAATATAATGAAAGTGATTATGATATGGCATACCTATTTTAAACTTGTACTTCGTAGTGCAATCTTCCTACATATTACATAAACTCACAACAAACTCCTATTAAATAGTTCATTAACAAACAAGCAAATACAAACTTGGATACAATCATACAATGAATTATGAAACAATATCATTCCAATTTCAAACAAAATATTACAAGAAGCATATCAACACAAAAAAGTTACAAGTTTGTATCAAAATTCATATTCTAAGCACAATATTTTGAATCTAAATACATTTTGTTTCAAATTACAATAGTTTCGATTTCAGTATTTTCTTCACTATCATCTATAAAAAGGACTACTTCCATATTTGGTTCATCAAGAGACAATGATGCAACTTCAAGAATTTCGGCTCCCTCAAATGGATCCCAATCATCTCCACCAACATCCCACATTTTTATTTCACCTTGCACGTAATCCTTACTCTTTCTTGAAAGAAGACGAAGATTTGTATGATATATATATTAAAATCTTCAACTACTCTTCGGATTTAATCCTGTTCCTCTTCATGGAGTGGATAGAAGAGTAGGTACTCAATTTCGTTTCACAACAAGAGGAAATGAGCTTCGGGTTTTGACAGGAGCTTGAGGACAATGCCTTGGAAGTTAATGAGGCTTGACAGCTCCATTACATGGCCGCACTACTCCTTTGGTTTCCAAGTTCCAGTTCTATCTTGCAGAAGAACGATCAAATTGAGGCCAGGGTCATCTTCGCCACTCTCCAAAGAATTTAGAAAACTAAAGGCGTTGCCCTCTCGCCTTTCTTTCATCGAGGATGCGGTAAATCATATCTTCTTAAGCGCCTACGTTTTGTTTATAAATACGAATCTCATGAATGCATGTATGTGGAGAAACTCTGGTTTGGTCCTTGTATGAAGTCGATTGCACTTAACAATTAATACCTGTACACAAATATAAATTATGATTACTTAACTAATAAAAATACCATAAATGCGACATCTAAGAAAAGTTAAACGAAAGTGGAATTAAAGAATCATTAGGAATTTACCTATGATTAAGTAAATGAGCTAAGCAATGCAAATGGTGTGCAACATTTATGTCCATCTAATCAATTGGAATGTGATAGACACCACTTCATAGAAGGATGAATGTCCCTTGACTTCATTCGACCTGTGTTGGTAGAATATTATAGTCTTCACTTGCTACAATCACACGAGTCTTATTTCTCATAAATCAAATTGAAGATCTGTAGGCTTATCAGATATCATACAGGGCCAGGCATATCGTACAGATGGAGCACCTTGTGAAAGGCAGAATAAAATCCACCTTCATCCCGCTGCAAGAATCATTCAAAAATTATTTCTTTCACGTGTGTTGCCTTTCTAGACACCATCTTTTCTCTAGTGTGTTCCACTTCTTCACTAATGATCATAGTTTTGGAGACCATGTGTGATGAGATTCTTAGACCTTTTCCAAGCATTAGCTATTGATGGAAGCAAACCTTGTCTCGACAAGTGGCCCAGGAGTGTCTAAAATCACAAACTCATTGAATCGTGGTTATCCTCATGGAATGATTCATGATAAAGTTTTTAATAGCAATGGCATCATCAACAACATATGTTATCCAATAACATTCATTATAAGAAACTTTATTATTTATAGAGTTCTTAGGCTGACAAATGTTCTTCAAAGCAAGGTTTAAGGTGTGCACTATACATGGTGTCCAAAAAATATTAGGATAAACTGATTCAATAATCATCCCAGATGCTCTACAAACAGGTACATTATCTGTTATAACTTGCACAACATTTTGAAATCCAACCTCATTAATAACTTTCATAATTTCATCCACAATAAAGTTTTTATCTTTCACGTCACCAGAGCAATCAACAGACCTTAAAAACATAGGGCCTGCATCTGAAATAGCCATAAAGTTAATCAAAGGTCTTCTTTGTACATCAGTCCACCCATCTGTAACTATGCTTACTCCCTTTTCTGGCCAAGTATCTTTGATAGGTTAAAGCAATCTCATCAAATGAGCTTTCTCTTTCTGTAATAGTGTAGTCCTGATTGCATTGTAACTAGGTGGAGTAAAACCCAAAATTGAGTTGTTAGAAGCATATTTGAATGCACTAAGGGTTTCTAGGTACATTAAAAGGCAAACTTGCAGAGTAAAATAATCTTGTTATTTCACATGTCAAGTGATCCCTTGCTTCATTGTTAAATGCTTTTGCCAATTGGCTTTCACCTAATCTTTTTCTTTTACTTCCATCAAATGATTCAAGTGTAGGTGGATTCAAATTTGTAGATTTTTCATGTGCTTCTCTCTCAATTTGTCTCATCTCTAAAAGATATTGATTAGTAACACCCAAACAAACAACTATGTAATTTTTTTTTTCTTTAATAAGTGATACTTCACTCTAAAATATGAACCTTTATAAGTTAAACCACAGTAGTTACACCGCCAACTTGCATTTTCACCTCCTACCTTTTTGTCTTGTAACAATGACACATATGCCCAAAGCAGGCAACCTTTTTCTGGTTTTCCAAATGCAAATTTACTAGTGATTGAAGTAGACGAAGCAGACATATTAGACAACTGAAAATAAACAAAATGAGGGTATCATTGGGTATCTTTAGAGTAGTAGACATATTAGACATGTGAAAATAAACAAAATGAGGGTGTCATTGGGTATCTTTACTATGATAAATTGATAATTGAACACTATGTTGAAAGGTTAACAAATACCAATAGAAAGGTTAACATAAGTAGGATGTTCATTCCATAGTTTGGAAGCATAAAGCTACTCAAAGAATGACTCAGAAGCCAAGCATGTTTTGTTTTGAGTATGTAACATATGAATCGCGATTCTATTGTAAAAGCAACAAGAATATAGCACAAGGACAACACTCTAAGAATACATCATGTGTATTGTTCTGTTAACAGGATTGCTTTTACAATACAAGGACAACACTCTAAGAATGACTCTTTACTATAGCACAAGGACATACGAATAACAATAAGTAAAGATGCACACACATAACAGGATTGTTGCTGTTAACAGATTGCTGCACACATATAACAATGCTTCATTGTTTTGCAACATTGTATTTGAGCTCTCTTACTCACATATAACAGGATTACTCCCATATCACAACAACCACATTGTAAGTGTATATATCTAATTCCATTGACAAGTGACAACTATTTCACATAAACCACATAACGTTGTAACTTGTAAGTGTACATAAACCACATAATGTCACAAACATGAAACATGTCGGCATGCCTTCAATTCAATGTTTCAATACGAACAAGTGTACATAAATCACAACAACCCATACGCACACACACAGAGTTAATTTGGTGGCCAAGAAGAATGGAAGTTAAGGCCTTAGGGTAGGGATATCAATGGAGTGGATACAAAATGCAAGGCAGCCCCGCTTCCAAAATCAATCAGCCAGGTTAGGTGGTGAGTCTAACGCATCAAATACAATAACCATACCTGTCAGAATAAGTAGGAAAAAATCCAAAAATAACTCTTCGGATGTCAATATCATTAATATCTATATCCTGAAAGGCATAAGGGAATAAGTCATATGAATGTAAGATATCATTTTGAATTTGATCATCCAGCAATTTCAGCATGAAGCTCATAAAAGAATGTTAAAGGGAAAGCTAATCCAAATAGTGTTATCTATGACCACTTAATGTGCTGACAGTATATCAAAGCATGAAGAATTCAAATTATGAATGACTTGTGTGAGAAACATAAAAGTGAGAAACCAGTTCATCGCAGGTGCAACTTTGGGATGAAAAGAAAGTCAGAAATGTTTGCAACAGTAATCCGATGGCAGTTATTTTATGATGCATTATTTATATTAGGTAAGTGGCACATCAAAGGGAAACAACAAGTTATAAAGAGAGACAGAGAGCTCAAATGATCATGATAGCTCAGAGAGCTCAAATGCCCCATCTCCACGATAGTTTAGAGAGCTCAAATGCTCCATCTTTCGCATAGCTTTAGGAGATATCTAAACAGTTGCATTGCACACAAACACTATAACTCAGAGAGCTCAAATGCCCCATCTACACGATAGCTCGGCATGATCATGATGCCTTCAATACGAAATGAGCCCCATGTCGTTAACCTGTAGCAGAACAACCAACAAGGCAACAACTGTACCAGGCGGTCAATAGACGAAGGACGGTGGTCGACGGTAGTCGGTGGTCGGTGATCGCCTGAGACGAAGGAAGTTGCAGTGAGACAAAGGACGGAAGAGAGAGAGAGAGAGAAAGGGGAAGAATCGAGAGAGTTAGGCTTAGGGTTTTTTTTTTTTTTTTTTTTTTATTGGATTCGGGTACCGGTAGGTCAACTAACCCGAATCTGGTCCACCCACGTACCAGGTACCGATACGTTGCGTACTCAGGTTTGGGTACGCGTACTGGTATATGTATTGACGTACCGGTACGCCAAAACATGTATGGGTACATACCCATATGCGTACCCATACCCGGTACGTACTGGATACGGGTACGATGCCCAAATAGGCATACCCGTGCTACATAGTTCACAGGTCATTGTTGGATATGAACCGAAGAACTTCTAATTGTACATGCATAACAAGGTTGAATGATCGAAAATAAACAAATGTTTCATAATGTTTTAGAATTAATGATAGATAAATCTGATAATATTGTATATTGACTTTGATAAGATTAATGTAATCCTTTTAGTCTTGAGACTGGTAATGCAAGAGTTATCTATTACATGAGTGGAATTATGCGCATATTAGCTAAAAACAGAAGAATCTAGCTCAAATTACAAGCTCCAAACTATAGTATAATCACTACGACAGTAATTGATCAACTCCCATAAGATACTGCCCAAATGAAAAACAGAGAGAATGTTATTACTGACCAGCTCATAATGCTGATTGCGTAAAGTAAGATCTTTTCACCTTCTACAAAACAACGACGATACTTAGTGGGTCAGGGAAATGAACTCAGTTTCATGTCTTTATTTGAGCATCAACATGAAAATATTTGTTTAGCAATTGCACCCAGTAATTTTCCAAACTTGATTTTCTTAACATTAGTTTGCTTAAGAAAGAATTACCAAGTTAAGAAAATTAATTAGGCACTGAAGGCCAGATAGTACGTGCTTGTTTACAGGATTGGGAGAGCAATGCTGTAGATCCCTACAGAATTTTCAACATACAATGCCTTATACAAATGTCCTTGTACAGACACAGATATAACATATGATAAAATCCTATCACATTGCATGACATTTGTTTTTAGAAATTTTTAGTTTTTGGCTCTTTTATTTTTCATTAATTTATTATTACGATGATGATGATGTTGTTATGGTAACACATTGTATACACCATAGTTGACAAGTTTGCTGTAGTACGATATAGGCATAGCAGATCTCTATAATGACATGGGGATTCAATATAATATATGTAATGTTGACAAGTATACACCATTAGTGACACTTGGGTTAGAGTCAGACTTCTAGTGGGTGCTCAATGCCCTCAGGCGACATAAACGAAAACTCATTCAGGCCATTTGGAGTTTTCGTTTTGAGAAAAAACAGGCCATATTACATGCATTAGCATAGTTCATTGGGTGATTATGCTCGTTAGTAACGCCTGATATTAGTTGGAACTCATGGTGTAGTTAACAGTGATATTTTAACATTATACGTTACATTCTTTAATGGTGATTGCGTAGTTTAGTAATACCATATGAGTTACGTTTTCAATATCAATATATAGTGATGTTAAACAAGAATGATTCAACTTTTCTTTCACAAGCACGAGTCTTTTTATACTTAGGTTTTTATGAAAATTTACAAGTCTTATTGTGGCACTAATTATTTAACACTCGATTGAATTATGTAAGGCAAAGTGAGTGTCTTCATTGAATACTAAAGGTCTTTGTTGGTGTCCATTATATCCGGTTATTTGGGTTTAAATTTATCGCTCCTCAAAGAATAATGTTATCCAGTATTAAATCTTGATTTATGAGACCATACCATCTATTACAGCTCAACACTAACAATTTTATCTCCAACAAGAACCATAAAATCGCTCCTAATGACAAAACCTATCTCGATTCAATCTACAAACTTGAAAGAGAGAGCCCTTCCAAACAGAGAGCACGGGCTGTATATATGCTAGGCCCTTTAAGATGTCGGATTCTAGAACTTCAAACTGGTGAGCTCTTGCGTTAACTTTGTTGATGCGACACATTTTGCAAACCCCTATAGGAAAGTGGGTTATCTGCAAAAATTTCTTAAAGACGAGCAGTACAACAACATTTGGGCTTACGCAGAAATCTGCAACGAATTCCTTCAAGATAATATATAGAGAAAGAAACTGGTATATATTATAATATATAGAGAAAGAAACTGGTATATATTATAATCTTTAAGTTATAGAGAGAGAAACTGGACCCAATCAAACTAAAATTCAACGAATTCCTTCAACAAAAACTGGACCCAATCTTTAAGTAACCGTTTTTGGGTCCTGTACTCAGACGAGCTATACCAGTATTTTAGCAACGAGTCGCATCACATGTTGAGTGGTTCATGGAGGATGTTCCTGAAGCTGATCCTGCATAGTACCTTATCACGGAATTGCTTTTTCGTGCAGCAAAGAGAAATGGTTAGTGGATAAGACCCGTCTCTCTCATATGCTGCAAAATGTTTACTCCTGGTTCGTACAACTCGTTGAGCAGACTATACATGTGCAATCACTTTCACCTGACGTTACACGTCCACATAAAACATAGGAGTTAGTGAAAGTTTCTTGCTATTCTTTTTCCTCCAAGAGTTGCAGAACATTGCCCTCCATTGGGTTTGATGGATCATTTAAAGTATTTTCAGAATGCAATAATCTTCTAAATGGAAAAGAGCGCCACCATCATGCACTAAATTTTTTGTCAAAAGGTGGATAATAAGTTATCTATTAATATTTTCTTGTCGTTTATCTGGTTCAGTCTCCACTATTTTACGCAAGAAGAATGTTTCGTTCGCTCATAAGTTTGTTGAATTGGTCTAATGCCAAATGAAAACAAAAACGAGGCCTTATCCTACACTAAGTGGGGTTGGCTTACATGCTTTCTTCATCGCCATTTGGCTCGATTGTGTCAGATCAGCATTTAATTGGAACTGCATTGATACAATTCCATGTGGGTTTTGTTGAAAATCAACTGTAGCATTCAATCAAGTACAAGCCTGGACGTTTTGAAAATTATTCGAGATCCAATAAGCTTTCAAAAACAATATTCCAATGAAAAGCTTGGCAAAATCATGATTTTGGTTCTTAAGTTAAAAATATTTTAATTCTTGAAAAACATAAACTAATTTTGTTTTCTTGTTTTTTATTTATTTTTAATAGTTCTATGCTTCCAAAAATTTTGAAAAATTTAGATTTTCATGTATAAATTCATAAAAAAAAATTAATTTTATTTTATATCTATAGTTTTCTGTAATTAAATCTGAAAATAGACTTTACTCAAACATTTGGAAGATGTTCCTAATCATCAAAGATCTCCTTAATGAGCATTCCTCATGAGTCTCAAGGTTACAAAAACCCCGCTCTGAAGAAATGACCTCTAGAGCCAACTCAATCGTATACCTAAATATTTCTCTCAAGAAAGATTAATTGAATATTGGTGGTATAAACCTAACTATATCAGATATTGAACTGATAAGGTCATATATTTCAAGAAAGCCCAACAATATACCAAGTTCGTCCCAGCTTTGTTTACCAAGAAACATTGCAGATCATATTCTTTTAAAAACTTTTTGACATTATTTGGAGAGGTTGGTGCATATTAGTTAAGAGTAAATAGTCATCAGAATGACTCATCACCTATTTATTACAAAATATCATGTCTCGAACCTGTCATAAAAAAAATTCTTTTTGTATATTTTGTAACACCAGATTTGGCCATTCTCGATTGTAAATCCATGAAAAGCAGGAAGACAAACCATCTTCCCGGATTCTATGGATATGTTACCTAAAAGATAAAAAATGTATACATTAAAAGATAAGATTAAAGTTTTTTAACGAAAAGCCCACAACAAGAAAGACAGAGAAGACGAAGCTAGTTTCTAGTGAAAGAGTTTTATTATAATATTATAGCAAATATAGTAGAAAATACACAGATAAAGAGAAATAAGTTCTTTGTTGGTAATCTTTCTAATGGTAATCGTGTTCCCTTTCTTCTTCTCTCTTTGTTTTTTATTGATCGAGCCTTCTTCGGCCCTTCCACTCTAAAGTGCGCGACTCAAGACTCTGGCGAGGATCTTGCTCAAGGTAAAGAAAACCCAATAGTGATATTAGAGCAAGGTTGACCAAACTCGGTAAAATAAAGAGGTAAGTAGTTAAAAAAAGGGCAGAGGGAAGCTGCCTGTATAACCAAAAGCAGATAGAGGCTCGAACACTCCTCTTTTTGTTTTTGAGAAAAGAAAGCCATAAGCCATCTTGTTTAGGTTGGCTTAAGGAAAACAAGCCTTTGTTGCGAAAAACATTACCGGAAGAGGGAAAAGAACCCTAAAGAAAAAATAGGAGAAAAATTCAACAACTGCCGACAGAAGCTCTGCATAGAGAGTCGGAGTAAAGGCTAGAGAAGTAGAAAGGTGGAGCGAAGGCTACATAGTTTTGTAAAACAGCAGAAGGTAAACACCTAGAGCAACAGTTTCGTAGAAACTACCTTGAGTAGTAGACTAAAAGTCTATTCTACCCTCAATTATTCAATAAAATAACAAACTACCATTGGGTAAAATTATAAAAAAGTCCAAATATTTAAAAGTCAAAAGACAGGGATAAAAGGACAATTCTAAACTCCAATATTTTGTGAAATTTATCGAATACCAGCCTGTTAAATTACATAATCATCTTAGAATATGCAGATATTTACAAGTCTGCCACTGAGTCAAAGGACAATTTTGCCCCATCTTTAGGATAATTACCAAACTAGACAAATGGACAAAATTATTGGTTTACCCCTAAATTTTTTTGAGAAATTACAAAGGCAGAAAATAAAGGAAACTTATAGATTTGTCCCTACATTGGTTATGAAATAACAAAATCAGATTGAGAATATTTCAAAATGATACCTAAGCATTGTTTAAATTGCTTTTTGGTAGTTGGAGTTATTTCCAGTTTAGTACTTGGATATTTTACAAACTACATGTTGATGGTTGGCTATTAGTTGTCTTATCTATTACATGTTGCATGTTGAATGTTTCTCCTTAGACCGTCTTATTGTTATTTTTGCCAAACAATTCAAAATGATTTCAAGCATAGGTATATATGAATTGAGAAAAATTAAAATATTAGACGGTCTAAATTTCCAAACATGAAAAAGATATATCCCGTTGGCGCTTACACTAGAAGGTGTAGACTATATATTAAGGAAAATGATTCTACCCCCTCCTAGTACAATAGAAGAGAAAAAGAAAATGTATAAAATATTTCTTAAAGATGGTACAATATCTAGAACAATAATACTAATATATATGGAGGATGATCTAATTAGGATCTTTGAGGAATACGAGATTGCAAAAGAGTGGTTTGACTCAATAACGACTAAATATGATACTACAACCAAGTTAGATGTCCAATTGTTACTACAAAAATACAACTCTTATAAAATAAAATAGAGAGATAATGTAGTAGAATATGTGAACCAGATGGTAGTAATGGTAAGAGACTTAATTGTATCAAAATCAGTCAACCTTGAAGCAATGCAAATATCTACTATGCTAAACAGTCTTCTCCTTCATAGAATATGGTTGTCACTACCCTTAGATTAGGGGCTGAAACAAATCTTTTTACGTTATTTCTTAAACTAGCAAATAACAAGAACACATGAATGAAAACAAGAAGGATAAATTGCTAGTAGCTAAAGATAAGATAGGGTAAAACTCTAAACCAAACTAGAAAAAAGAAGAAGCCAAACAAAAAGTTTGGTAAAACTAACAAGAAAAAGCGATTAATCTTTTAAGAAATCGCTAGAAACATCTTCTCGGGTCAAGTATTTTAACTGTACAAAAATGAGGCAGTATAAGATAGATTGTCGCAACAAGAAGATTAACGGTAGAAACACTCAATAATGCGGCCAATCAAAGAAGCAAGACATAATTTGTGTGGTTTCTAAATGCTTCTATATGAACTTTCCAATAATTGGTTGGTTGATTGATTCAGGAGCAATGAGACAAATCTCAAAAAGCAAGAAAGAGGCTATGGACCTAAAGGAATATAAACAAGGAGAACATCATGTATATATGAGAAAAAACACTTTCTTAAATATCCTTGGAGTTGGGTGCATTAGAATTCATGTACAAGGTAAATTTGTTGTATTGAATGTGTCATCAATAAGGTACAATTTGGTTTCGGTACCAACCTTGGTTAAGAAAGGTTTTGAAGTTAGATTTGTCACTAGCAAGGTAATTATGAGGAAGCATGATAGGATAACTTTGTGTGGACTGTTTGACGTTGGACATGTATTGTTCAAACTTAACATTAATGAAAATTATAGTTCTTTTGCTTATACTGATTATGTATAAATGTCGATGTGAATATATGGCATAAACGCTTAGGGCACATAAGTCTAGAAAAGTTGAGAAAATTATCTAACTTTGACTTGTTCCCTGGATTTCAAAAAAACATTTTTAGTAAGTTTGAAGTCTTTATACAATGTAAAATGAAAAGAAAAATATTTCTCAAAGACATGACTAGGGAAACAACCCTATGAGAGATCGATCATTCACAGTGATTTATATGGACCATTTAGAGTGAGATCATATTGAAGTAATGTTTATTTTATAACCTTTATAGATGATTACTCTATATATATATATATATATATATATATATATATATATATATATATATATATATATATATCTTAGCACATAAATCTGAGTCACTTGAGTTATTCAAAGAATATAAGTAGGAAGTTGATAACAAACTAAGGTATATAATGAAAGTTTTAAGATCTCTAGGTGGTGAGTACACCTCTATAGAATTTTTAAAATTCTTTAAAGATAGGTATTTTAAAATAAAATACAATTCTTAGGATACTTCACTAAAATTATATAGTAGAAAGATATAATAGAAACTTACTGAATATGACAAAGTTTATATTAATAGATGCTTGTCTACCAAGGATATTTTGGATAGAAGCAATAAGTACAGTCATGTATATACTTAATAGAGTATCATGTAAGGTTGTATTATATACACCATATGAGATGTGGTTTGGAAGAAGATCCTTGATGTGTATTCATTGAGACATGTATTAATAGAAAGATCTAAGTCTTTGAGATCCTTGATTAGAAGAGAGATTAGCTCTAAAGGATATATTGTGCATATAAAGATCCTATATGTGGATTAGAAGAGAGATTAGCTGTCATTTGAGATTAGCTATTGTGCATTCATTGGAGGATATCAATTTTATTGTGCATATAAAGATCCTTGATTAGAAGAGAGATTAGCTAAACAAAAAGTCTTTGAGATGTGTATTCATTGGATATCCTAAAAGCTCTAAAGGATATCAATTTTATCATAAGGACTATGGATTAATAGAAAACAGGGATGTTGAATTCTTAGAGGAGACTAAGAATGATATCCTTGAGAATGATGATAAATGTGTTGATAATCTAGTAGATCTAGATACACTGTCATTTGAACCCATAGATAATGATGATCTTCTTGAAACCAAAAATTTATGTGGCCATAAAAGACCTTCGGTCACACCGTCATACTTAAAGGATCATCATACTTACCTTGCAGAGGAAGTATGCAATTTGGTGGATTTATATGAACTGACTGATAACTCAACATATCAGTAGGTCATTGACTTATCTGAATCATCAAATTGGAAAAAAATCATGGATGACAAAATTGAATCCATTGAGAAAAACCATGTTACAGAATTGACTAATTTGCCAAAAGAAATGAAAGCATAGGCTATAAATGAGTTTTAAAAAAGAAACATAAAGTCGATAGGTTTATTGAAAAATTTAAGGTGAGGCTGGTTGAAAAAAGAATTCTCGCAAAAGTTGGGGATTGATTATGTTGAGACATATTATCCTACTGTGACATTTGCTTCTATTAGAATAATTCTAGCAATTTCATCATATTATGGTTTAGATTTATATCATTTAGATATAAAATTTACTTTTTTAAACGGTGATTTAAATGAAATCATATATATGCAACAACTAAAAGGATATAGTGTCATAGGCCAAGTGGATAAAGTATGTAAATTGAAAAATCTCTATATGACCTTAAACATTAACCTTGTCAATGGTATTTGACTTTTAAGAATGTCATAATTGAACTTGGGTTTATGGATAATGAACTTGACCAGTTAGTGTATGTTTGGAATAGTGTGAGCCACTTTGTCATCTATTGTTATATGTAAATGACATATTATTGACTAGTAATGACAATGAGATGATTGTCAAAACTAAGTCATGGTTAAACTTTGAAATGAAGGATATTAAAGAGGCATCCTATATTCTAAGAATAAAGATTTCTCAAAATAGAGAATCTAAACTCTTATGACTAAGTCATTTGAGATATATAGGTTATATTCTCAATAAGTTTAAAATGGGTGAATGCAAGCCTACAACTGCACTCGTTGTGGAAGGAGTAAAATTGAGTAAGGTTGATTATTCCAGTGAGGGAGATAACAAGCCTAATCTTTCTTATGGACAAGTTGTTGGTAGCTTGATGAATGCTATGTTGTGTACAAGACCTGATATCACTTTCGTTGTTCCTTTTGTAAGCTATGTTGTGTTAAGACCTTATGGGTGCGGAATATGACAAATTTCAAAAACATTGGGTGCTAGGACACGCCTAAGGTATGTAATATTATATATATAATATTCAAACTAGAGCAAGTGAAACATCAATTAACATAAGTATATGACTAGTAACTACACAATATAAAGCAAAACAAGTCAACAACTACTAATTTTATCATAATTGTAAACATAAGTCAAAATCAAAAGGAAATCAAATCTGAATGTTTGATAAATAAAATGAACCTTAACCTTCAAGAATATATATATCAGAATTGAGAAAAATTAAAAAATTAAATGGTCTAAATTTTCAAACATGAAAAAGATGTATCCCGTTGGCGTTTACACTAGAAGGTGTAGACTATATATTAAGAAAAATTATTCTACCCCCTCGTAGTGCAATAGAAGAGGAAAAGAAAATGTATAAAATATTTCTTAAAGATAGTACAATACGTAAAACTATAATATTGACATATATGGAGGATGATTTAGTTAGGGTCTTTGAGGAATACGAGATTGCAAAAGACTTGTTTGACTTAATAACGGCAAAATATAATACTACAATCAAGTTAGATGTCCGATTGTTACTATAAAAATACAACTCCTATCAAATAAAATACAAAGATAATGTAGTAGAACATGTGAACCAGATGGTAGTAATGGTAAGAGACTTAACTGTATCAAAATCAATCAACCTTTAAGCAATGCAAATATTTACTATCCCAAACAGTCTCCTCCTTCATGGAATATGGTTCTCACTACCCATAGATTAGGGGCTGAAACAAATCTTTTTGCGTTATCTCTTAAACTAGCAAATAAACAAGAACACATGAATGAAAACATGAAGGATAAATTGCTAGTAGCTAAAGATAAGATAGGGTAAAACTCTAAACTAAACTAGAAAAAAGAAGAAACCAAACAAAAAGTTTGGTAAAACTAACAAGAAAAAGTGATCAATCTTTTAAGAAATCGCTAGAAACATCTTCTTGAGTCAAGTGCTTCAACTGTAAAAAAAATAGGACAGTATAAGAGGGATTATCGCAACAAGAAGATTAAAGGTAGAAACACCCAATAATGTGGCCAATCAAAGAAGCACAACATAATCTATGTGATTTCTAAATGCTTCAACATGAACTGTCTAATAATTAGTTGGTTGATTGATTCAAGAGCAATGAGACAAATCTCAAAAAGCAAGGAAGCGGTTGTGAACCTAAACAAATATAAACTAGGAGAACATCAGGTATATATGAGAAATAACACTTTCTTAAATGTTCTTGGAGTTGGGGTGCATTAGAATTCATATACAAGACAAACTTGTTGTATTGATTGTCTCATCAATAAGGTACAATTTGGTTTCGGTACCAATCTTGGTTAAGAAAGGTTTTGAAGTTAGGTTTGTCACTAGCAAGGTAATTATGAGGAAGCATGATAAGATAATGTTGTCTAGACTGTTTGATGTTGGACATGTATTGATCAAACTTAACATTAATGAAAATGATAATTCTTTTGCTTATAATGATTGGGTCTAAATGTTGATGTGAATGTATGACATAAATGCTTAGGGCACATAAGTTTGAACAAGTTTAGAAAATTATCTAACTTTGACTTATTGTCTTGATTTCAATAAAATGCTTTTAATAAGTTTGAAGTCTTTATACAATGTAAAATGAAAAGAAAAATATTTTTCAAAGACATAACTAGGGAAAGAACCCTATTAGAGATCGATCATTCTCAGTGATTTATTTGGATCATTTAGAGTGAGATCACATTCAGGTAATGTTTATTTCATAACCTTTATAGATGATTACTCGATATATATATTTTAGTTCATAAATCTGAGTCACTTGAGTTATTCAAAGAATATAAGTAGGAAGTTGAGAACTAACTAAGGTATATAATGAAAGTTTTAAGATCTCCAGGTAGTGAGTACACCTCTATAGAATTTTTAAAATTCTTTAAAGATAGGTATTTCAAAACAAAATACAATTCTTAGGATACTTCAATAAAATTATATAGTAGAAAGATATAATAGGAACTTACTAAATATGACAAAGTCTATGTTAATAGATGCTTGTCTGTGAAGAATATTTTGGAGAAAAGCAATAAGTACTTAATAGAGTATCATGTAAGGTTGTATTATATACACCATATGAGATGTGGTTTGGAAGAAAACCAAACCAAGGTCATCTCAAGAGGTAAGAATCTATTATACATGTAAAGATCCTTCATCAAAAGAGGGATTAGGTAAACAACAGGTCTTTGAGATGTGTATTCATTGGATATCCTAAAGGATATCGATTTTATCATAAGAACTATGGATTAATAGAAAACATGGATGGTGAATTCTTAGAGAAGGCTAAGAATGATATCCCTAATAATGATGATAAATGTGTTGATGATCTAGTAGATCTAGATCCATTATCATTTGAACCCATAGATAATAATGATCTTCTTCAAACCAAAAATTTAAGTGGACATAAAAGACCTACAATTAAACCGTCATATTTAAAGGATCATCACACTTACCTTATATAGAAAGTGTGCAATTCGATGGATTTAGATGAATTGACTGATAACTCGATATATCAACAGGCCATTGACTTATCTGAATCATCAGATTGAAAAAAAAATCATGGATGAAAAAATTGAATCCATTAAGAGAAGCCATGTTTGAGAATTGACTAATTTACCAAAAGAAATGAAAGCATAGACTGTAAATGGGTTCTAAAAAAGAAACATAAAGTCGATAGGTTTATCGACAAATTTAAGGTGAGGCTGGTTAAAAAAAAAATCTCGCAAAAGTTGGGGATTGATTATGTTGAGACATATTATCCTACTATGAAATTTGCTTCTATTAGAATAAGTTATATCCTCAACAAGTTTAAAATGGGTGAATGCAAGCCTACAACTGCACCCGTTATGAAAGGAGTAAAATTGAGTAAGGTTGATTATTCGAGTGAAAGAGATAACAAGCCCAATGTTTCTTATGGACAAGTTGTTGGTAGCTTGATGTATGCTATATTGACTACAAGACCTGATATCAGTTTCATTGTTCATCTTGTAAGCTATGTTGTGTACAAGACCTTATGGGTGTGGAATACAACAAATTTCAAAAATATTGGGTGCTAGGACACGGCTAAGGTATATAATAATATATATAATATATATATATATATATATATATATATATATAATATTCAAACTAGAGCAAGTGAAACATCAATTAATATAAGTATATGACAATAGTAACTACACAAATTAAAACAAAACAAGTAAACAACTACTAATTTTATCATAATTGTAAACATAAGCCAAGATCAAAAGAAAAACAAATCTTAATGTTTGACAAATAAAATGAACCTTAACCTAAGAAATCATAGATCTTTACTATCAACTGAAAGGACTGCACCATTTTGTCAGTAGACACCAATGTATGCAACTTGACATTTGCAATTCTTGAAGTTGTATAATTCATGCCGAGTTTTAGCAATCTTATTCTTCTTGTAGAGTTCCTCGGTGAGATGAGAAATCTAAATAGAGTATTTGAGTATGCCTCCCTTAGGCAAAATGTGTTCAACATTCTTTTCATGGGAAATTTATGTTTGATCGTGACATAGAAAAGCGAGACAATAACCTTAGCAAATACCTTTGAAAGAGTTGCAACAACCCTCCCCACCATCTTCACATCTCCAAGCAAGTTAATCGAAGAGAGAAACGATGGAGAAACTTACCAGTCATCGAAAGTGAAAGACGCAGGAGGTAGTGGAAAACTCGAAGGAAAAAGTCAACCCTGATCTACTAGATTGACGTTAGGCTTACAAAAGATAGTCAAAGACTCGAAGGAGCTGCACTGTTGTACATTGGAATGATGCAAGTGAACTTCTGAGTTCCATTTAACCTAATATGCACAAACACAAAAATAGATGGATTTGACCTTCGACACTTTAACCACACCCAAAAGTGCTTTCGACACGTTGATCGTGTCGAAGTTGCACGACATGTATCGATGTTGCACCGACACATTGTTGGTGTCAGTCCCGACACTTCATCTCTTAGAGGCGTTTGTGTGACATAGCTTCTAAGTAGATATCAAAGAAATCTTAGTTGATAACATTAGATAGTTATGAAAAGTATTCGAAGATATTTTAAAAGAACAAAAGACTGAAACTATGTTTCAAGTAGATGAACTAAAAGTGGTAGGATACTTAGATGCTGACTTTACTTACAACAAAGATGATAATAAATCAATCTCTAGACAAGTATTTTTATTTGAAGGTGGAGATGTTTCTTGAATTGTAAGAAAGAGGTTTGTGTAGCATTGCATACACTAGAAATTGAGTATGTTGCCTAGAGTATTGTTGTAATAAATGTTGTTTGAATAAACCGCTTCATATGTGATTGAAGTTGGATATAGCCAACGTGCCTATTGTCATTTATTTTGACAACAATGCAACAATTACTATGATTAAAAGTAAGCAAGCATATAATGGTTAAGTACCATTATGTCCATGATATAGTTAAAAGAAATGAGATATCCATGCCATATATGCCAACTAATGATATGTTATCATATATAAAGACATAATAGAGGACCTTTTCTCAAAGCATGTTGTAAATATGGATTTGAGATTTGTTTGAATTCTATTAATTATATGATGATAATTATTGTGTAGAAAAAAACCTATTGTATATGAAAACCCACACAACATGTGTCAATTGCAATTACATTTACAATAATGATTGACATCACTTGGGAAAACCCATAAAAGTGAGAGGCAAAACATGTGTGTCAACCTTTATTCAAATGGCAAGTAGGAGATGTATGGTCGGATTTGGCCATTATTTACACTAAATTAATGAAACACAAGAAGACATGCTATCTTTCCGAATTCCATAGATACATTACCCTAAAAGATAAAAAAAAGTATATGGTAAAAGATAAGATTAAAGACTTGTAATGGGAAGCCCATAACAAGAAAAACACAGAAGATGAAGCCGATTTCTAGTGAAAGATTTTCACTATAAATATTGTAGCAAAGTGGAAAATACACACAAAGAAAAACAAGTTTTTCACTTGTAATCTGTCTGAGAGTAACCGTGTTACCTACCTTTCCAACCGTGTTACCTACCTTTCCTTCTACCCTCCCATGTGCAATCGAAGACTCCGGCGAGAATGCTGCTCATTGTGAAGAAACCCCAACATATTGGTCGTTAGGCCATGGAAATTCACCTACTTTTGCTAATCTTCTACATTGTTGGATGATGGAGACGGTCCCACCTCCGCTCAACGTACATCCGCCACTGGTTTCAATGACCGTAAATGATGACAGTTTCGAAATTTGACACCCTTCCATACACTGTTATATATCATTGACTTTGTCATTTATCTAAATCTCATACGCTGTTAATGGTTGAAATTTGCGACGTTCGCCTCAGTTGAAGTAATTGCGTGAAATTAGAACAAGTTTTTGACCATTCACTCTTATTGGTTGAAATTTGCGGCTTCCGCCTCAGTTTAGGAAGCAATTGCGTGCAACAAGAACAAGTTGTTGACCAATCACTGTGTGAATCTTTATCGGAATCGGGTGATGTAGGACATGGTTTAATATTAATTTGGAAATAAATCCTGCTATAATATGCTTGGTTTAGGACATGACTTAGCCAGGTTGGCTTTGAATGGGTAAGGATTCAGCAATTTGTCTTAAATAATCCATCAAATCTACATAAGGAAACATTCTTTTTACCATAAACCAATTAATTGCAAACAATTAGCAATACAAGTGCACACACAGAGATGTGCAGCACACAGGTTAGCTTCGTGCTTATATGCATCTTCGCAAAAACACTTTCGTCAAGCATGGGGTGAGTGAAGACGATGCTTGATTGGAAGAAATATAGGACTGTAAAAAGTAAATCGATCTGTAAAAGTACTAATTATTGAAGACACAGAATTAACACTTCTCAGTCGAGAGTTATTAGCCGATTCTGGTTTCTTTTAATTCCTTTTGGGCCAGTCATAGTCTTCTCCTGAATATGAATGTTTGTGCATAACGTGTCCTACTTTTAACGCATCAAGTGAGCAGATTGAAAAAGACGAAGGCCGTCAACAAATTAAGCGAATCGAATTGGACGTGCAAGTTCCCTATGAATAATGAGCCAATCTGTCTTTGGGTTTTACAACGTTAAAGTGCTTCGATTGATTCAAGCAATAAACCAAAAACGTCGTAATGGTTCTGTAGCTTAGAAGTTAAACCACGACATACGCCCATATATATATATATATATATATATATATATATATATATATATATATATATATATATACATCTATAAAGATGCTGCATCTTCTTTATGAAATGGAAAATTGAAAAAAGTTGATGAACTTTATCAATTGGAAAAGTCATTGATATCCTAGGACATGATATGATAAAATATGGCCCACATGATGCAATGCGCGTCAATGTATAGATGGTAATAATCTAGGTCGTGGTCCAGGTATGGACATACAGAATCATAATGAAGACAGGGAAGTTCATTTCACGTCAGAGATTGCAGACAAATACAACACAGACAAAGAGGCCTTCACGAGTAGAAAAAATAATAAAACAACATAATTGAACTCCATAGCAGCAAGACATTACCCTTATATGAAGAATTTTACATTGATTCGGAGAGCTGCTTTATTTCATAGCACATGTAACGCAGTGCGCTTTATTAACAGTAATACGTACAAGCGCTGCAATAATATATATACGATCGAATGATCTATGGATAAACCTGCACGAAATAGCCAAAGTTGTAGACTGGAGGCTGGTTTGGGGCGCCTAGGTCTTCGAGAATTTCAGTACTGTATTTCTCCACTTGACCACCATTGTCAACCTTAATGAGTAGCTTATAAGTGTAATGTGCAGCTCCGCGATCCTGTCTTTTTGCTTTGAGCACTTTTTTGAACACAAGAATGTCGTCATTCTGTTTATTATGCAGGTCAACTGCAGCTTTTGCTGCTGCTATTACTTTGGGGTGGGTAGTCGGGATGGGTTTGAAGGGATTATCGGCAAAGGCCACAAACACCATTGTTGCAGAAATCAGCAGAAGGAAGGCAATGATGTACTTCATGGTGTTGCTGTATATAGGGGAAGCACACAATTACAAGATTTGCCGAAAGGTCTATGATGATGAAGGGCAAGTGGAGTGTGTACTAGGTGAATGGATGACTGATGCCTAGAACCTGCTGATATTTATAGGAAAAGGTTGGCGTATTCAGTCATCTTGATAAGAGGACTATACTGTGTGCTCTGGCTCGTGCAAAATTTCAACATTTTGTTCATTAATAATAAGTTTAAGGGGAAATTGCCCATATTGACAAGTTACCTTGTGAAAGTGATACTTAAGAGTTTTACATATATTTGCTGATGACAATTTTGCTCATTCATATAGAAGACGAAATAATCTGAGACAACACAGGGCCTTGTGAAAGTGATATTTAAAAGTTTTTTCCGTATATGCATGCGTAAGTACGCTCTTGAGTCCCAATCTTCAAACCTTTTACTACAGGCCTCACATATTTGTTACCATCCACTGTTTCACCGTGAACTCAAAGCTGTTCATGATATGGAAGTATAAACCATATAATCTGCGACACAATTCAACTTTTTTCTTTTGGAACGTATTTATGTTTTTATAATAATCATCTTATGTTAATCGGCTCATTATTTTCCACAATAAAAGTGAAAACAAACACTGACCATTGTTTATTTTTCCATTTCCGAGAAACCCTTAGTTTTATTTTCTGCTTGACAATCGTTTAAAGCAAAATCAATTGTCTACTCTGCACCAACCCCTCGTTGAAGCATTATCGTCAAATCAAACATGCTGAAGTGACCTGCACTTATGGTTTTCAAATTAAGAATGCATTCTTTTAAGCGTAGATTTACATTGAGAATGATCAAAAACTTGTTTCTACTCCGTTCACCGAATTGCTGTGTGGATTCACTGCAAGGGTCGGAATTTTTAGCCATTCACGAGTGACGTAAAATAGATGAATGATAAAAGTCTCGTGTAAGGTCAAGGTCAGTTATCAATTTTCTGATCGATACCTAGTTGCCGATCTACATGCACCATTCCACCCAAAATAAAGAAAATCATGAAAATGTATAACTCACGGTTGGATCCCTTGCCTGAGGACATAATCACAGTATATTCTCCCCACCCTACTAATTTTCTCGATCTCCCATTGTCAATGCAATACGGTCATCATTCAAAAAACGTATGTTGTCGATTTCCTGACCATTTGGGTGCTAATACATATGCACCAACGTATAGAAAAAGAATAATTAGATGCTTTAAAGGTCATGCCATCTACATTGATTTTAAAGGTAAACGAGCTGAGACAAACACGACATCAAATAAGCTTGTCCGGCTAATTTATAACCGCTAAGCCCGACTGAGTTTTGAGTTGAATGCGCTCAACCTGTACTCGCCGAGCTAGCCCAAGCTGTAAACATGTCGAGTTTGTCTCATTTCAGCTCGTTCGCCAAGAAGCAATGTAGATCTAGGTTGGTTGCATATCAGTTAACAAGAAATTGTCAACAGAACGAATTTACACGGTCTAGGAATGGTCAGTTTATTGCCAAAGATCAGGTCTTGACAGTGGCAAAACACGGAAAGTCTTTTAGCATATTACGTCCTTAGCCCATGGAATCAACTGTCACCCACACACTTTTCCTAATCTTCTATCCTCTTGGATGATGCTGATCCTACACTGGGTTTCCATCTGATAGTTGATGACTGACCGACCCCAAGTGAATTTATGCATGGTTCCGAATTTTGAGACCCTTCCATACACTGTTATATGTCATTGACTTGACTTCAAATCAAAATATCTGCTAGGAATGGAGGTACATTTTCAGTGTGTTCCTCCTGTTGGCTCAAAATGTCTGCTAGGAAATTCATATATTTTTGCTTGTGCAACCAAGCAAAAGACAAAGGTCGATGCAGCAATGAATTAAATCCAATACGTTCACCACGAATAAACGGCAACCGAACAGTCTTCGTCAATCAATTCGACAGAAGGGTAACAATTAACACAAGGAAATTGCTCTTCACTTTAGGGATAGGAACCGAACACAGTGCGATTACGTTGAAGGGGTATACCCCGTAGCAGCATTCACATTCTTCACTGTTTTATTTCATACTACTACACCTTATTAATGATAACATTATATATGCATTAGTACTGTCATTCAATATCGAATGATCTTGGCGGCTGATGCGGAGCGCCAAAGTCTTCCACAATTTCAGTCCTGTATGTCTCCACTTGACCTTCATTCCTCACTTCAATATGTAGCCTGTAAGTGTAATGTGCAGCTCCGTGATCCTGCCTTTCTGCATACAACACCTGTTTTCAACAAAAGAATGCCACTGTTCTGTCTGTTATTCAAACCTATCGCATACCACGACTGAATCTGACCAGAGAGGAAGCCAAGAAGCATGAGGGAAAAGAAAAAGCCGGTGGACGTTTGGGGGCTCAGTGCAAGAGAGTGTTTCCTGTTGCCATCACCGGTTTTCTCAGAAGATGGTCATTATCTCGCAGACACCCGGAAGAGGTCTTGTGACAGTATCACATACATGATACTGTTAGCATGTTATTAAGTTTCCATTACCAATTTCATTAAAAGATAAATCATTTATCGAGTACAAAAAATAAGGTTTTAGATTTTCAAAATTGTGCTTGTGTTTTAATCCGAATCAAAATTGAATCTACAACTATAAAATAGTAAACTAAATCCTAATTATTATGTGAGCACATGGAGATTAAGAGGTTTATAATCTTCCATTGTGTTATGGAGTCAAAAGAATCAATATTTAAAGTATATAATGAAGACCGTATGAATGAAGGAAAGATGGGCAGTCTATGAACTTGGATGAATACATCTTCATGGACACTTAAGCTCCTTAATTACAAGCCTAAAATTCTATGAAAAAGGAGATAATTATAAGATCATGAATAAAGAATATACCTGTGGCGAAAGGTGGAGGACTACTAGCAATTGGCGGTTGGTGGTTGTCAGTACCTTCTTCCTCCTCTCCCTCTCTCTCTCTTTCTCTCCCTCTCTTTCTTTCTCTCCCTCTTGCTGAATGATTTGCTAAGCTTGAGCTCGGATTGATGATTTACAACCCCCTTGAGAATCCCTTTTATAGGCCAAGGGATGCCTTTTTGCTGCAAATTTTTATAAGACAAGATGCCTTATTGAAAATAGTTATATTTGGCAAGCAAATGTTGGCCATTCTTGCTAAAAATTGCTTCTATGGGTAAGGTAAGTGAACTGTTGGCCCCTTTTGCCAAAAACCTGCTCTGCCTGATATGGTAAGCGTAATTGCTCATTTGATAAAGCTTGATAATATAAGTTGTCTAATTCTTTAATGCTGAACTCTAAAATTGGTAAGTTTCCTCTTAGTGGCTTACTAAATTAAAATCATTACTTGTCAAATCGAGCATTACAGCTTGCCAAATCGAGCAACACTTTCCTTTTGTGTGGATGATGCCGACTTTCCTTTTCAGACGCTGACCTTCCTTCTTGAACGTTGATTTTCCTTTCTTCAATGACTTTCCTGTTTGGGTACCGATTTTCTTTTATGGGCGCCGACTTTTCTTCTTGAATATTGACTTTTCTTTCTTCAACATCGACTTTCCTTTTTCGATATCGTCCTTCCTTTATGCTTTTCTTTCTAATACCTGAAATAAAAATGAGAGGTTATCTTTCCCAACAATACTGAAATGCAAGTACTCGGTAGTTGCCTTTTTGGTTAATGCTATCTCATCTTTTTGGGAAATTTGCCTTATTCCGATACTAGTTTTATATATAACAGGTTTCAAACACTTTACATAAAAAATCATTTTATATTTGAAAACATCAAATTTTATGAAATCTTCAAATATTATTTTGAAAAACCACTGGGCTTCATTCCCAGTTTTTGTTTGCAAGGGTGACCTACTTTTGCTTCGTGAGTTAGTATATAACCACCTTGATCATTTAACTTTTTTCATATGTATAGGGTATCGAACCACTTTAACCACTTCAACGAGTGTAGGGTATCGAACTACTTTAACCCTAGGTATTAGGTCTCGGAATGAGACTGTTCTCGACCAGGCGAATTTCTGAGGTCTGATTTGAATTTGATTTATTTTTTAATATCAGGGGTTTTAGAATTTCATAAATTTATAAATTTGTAAATATTTTTGGGTTTGATTCCTAATAAATAAACATTTAAGGCGAATTTATTTTTTTTATTTATTTAAATAATTTGTTTGAAATCATCCTTCCTTAGAAAGCAATCATTTAAAAAGGTTGAATTCTACCAATTTGGTCTTGATGGCAAAATAGTTATTTTTGTGCAATTTTCTCCAAATTAAATTTTTTCTATAGGGATGCAATATACCATCATTTTGAGGTTACTAGAAAATTTTGATGCCAAAATGAATTCATTTGATATATTTTTATTTTAAAACTCAAAGCCGCCAAAAAAACAGGGACCATCCTACCTGGGATGCCACTTACCAAATGGATGTCGGCCTCTTGTGGGTGAATGGTGGCATATAGAATGTATTTCGTATGGCATAGTAGAGACACATGCTTTATAAAATAGTAAATATATTCAATCTCCATGAAAGTTTTTTAGAGAATACACTCTAAATGCCCCTAGTTTAGGAGTGACATGAGCATTCATATACTATGGTCGACCCCTATTGTGGCATGTGAAGCATAATTTCCAATGTGATGCATGAATAACCTATACATGCATGATCTTGCATGATATGATCCTAGTCCTTGATGCATTTTGGGTTAGGCTCACTCCCTAAATTGACCTCTAGGAAATCTCTTCTTATGGAATTTGAAGGTTTTTTAAGTCGAGTATTTTATGGAATTTAGGAAGCTCGGAGTCTAGATCATCCTTATAGACGAGGGCATTTTTCTCTTTGCTTTGATCACTCTCATGTACCTTGATTTCTAGGAAAGTATTATGCACCAGATAAGGTTTATGCATAAAATGATTATGAGACAATTCATGTTTGAGAATATATATGGATTTCGTCAAAACCAATACTTGAGTTTGTACCCAATTTTGAAAACCAAACATTTTAGTATTTTTTGTCTTTTTAATTTTTTGTATTTTCCCAAACAAATGGTAGAAGTAAAAACAGAAAAGATTTTTTTTTGGAATTTTTATTTTTCAAATATTTTTAGGTTTTGAAATTTTTCTAAATTTTTTTGTTTTTTTAAAATATATACTTTTTTGAATTCTTTAAATAAGAGATCTAAGCCATAGTTTTCGGTTTTAGCTGGTTCTAGGGCACCCATGACCCAATTGGTCTTAGGTGGTGGCTTAAGGGGTATTGGTGGGATGTATCGTAAGCCATATCGACCCAAATTAGGTAGAGGTAGTATGAGTTTTAGTCTACCTTGGCTCTTGGCTCGTAAACCCTGGTATAGTGTATACCTCATGTTTAATAACATATTCAAGGCATTTCAAGATTTAAAAGATTTTGATAAAGGGGATGGCCTTGGAATGATGTGTTGTTCATGGCATGGTTGCATACTTGAGTTTTCTTGGATATGCTGAGGAGTTGTATGACCTTAGGGGTGGAAGGATTTCAGTCTCCTAGGATGTAGATGACCTTAGGTTTGGGTGACTCGGGTGTTTTGGGTATCTCTTGGAGATGGACAACCCTCGAAGGGTGTGACTTAGGTTACTCTAAGATATATGTGACCTTAGAGGGTTTGGAGTGGGTCCATTTTGGTTCTCCTAAGAGGTGGATGATCTTGGAAGTGGGGCAATGGATCTTATGTGCAACCCACTGTGCCCTTAGGGGTGGATGGTATGAGTTTATATGGATGCTAAGGGAGATCATGTTTGGTCCCTTGCACCAAGGAGAGAAGAGGATTCTAAGGGAAACCATAGTCGATCCCTTGGTGGGTTTTTGGATGTTGGGAGAAATTATGGCAGTAGGCTTGGGTTCATAATGCAAACCTAGGCTCAAAAAGACTTGTTTATACATAGTAGGGTTAGGTGTACCTAGGATGTTGATGCATGACCTAGGGATAACCATGTCTACCAAGTTTTGAATTTTTTTTCATTTTGAAATTCTTCTTGTTGATATTGAACATTTGTCGCACCTTGAAAATCCACATTCTCGGGCACATTCGGTGGGGTTGTTGGTACATAAGTATGACTTGATATACAAAATGCATATGAATAATTTACTGGTCCTATACAATAAAGATGAGGACCGAGTAAAAAGTTTTGAGATAAACTAGTTTCAGATATACTTTTTATAAGCTTGACTACCATTTCATGATTAGAGCAAGCATCTTTGCAGGTATCGTGAGGTTGCTCTAACTCAAGCATGGCTTCGAGCTCCAATTGCATTTTAAGGTTTTCAATTTCATCCTCGAAGTCTATGTGTGTGCATTACTCATTCTCTTCTGTGTATGAAATCGTGCTCATGGGAATGGAACCCATCGGAGCAAATGATTTTGAAATTTTTGAAGGATTAGAACAAGTATCCACTAATGCGATTACGGGTGTAAACTTTCTTTTCCATTTTAATTTTCCAATTTTCCAATTTTTGATTTTTAAATATTTTTATTTTTGAAAATTTTTTAGATTTTTTTGGTTTTTTGAAATAGAGAACTTTTTTGGTTTTTTTATAAACAAAAGGGTGTTCAAATGATTAGCAAGGTTAGATGGCTTGATATGAACACTTGCTTCATCTGCGACCTCATATCCTTCATCAGATTTTGGTCTTGGTTTGGTTTTTGGGTATGGCTTTCCTCCCTATATACCCAAGATGATTTTCTATGGGAACGATGTCCCTTGGCTTCTAGGGCTTGAATTTCCCTTTCAAGGTCATCCTACATGCTTTGAAAATTATTCGAGAACTAGTAAGTTTTCAAAAACAATATTCCAATTTCAAAAGGTTGGCAAAATCGTGATTTTAGTTCTTAACTTTAAAAAATTTTGTCTTGAAAAACAAAAACTAGTTCTCTTTTCAATGGCTTGTTTCTATTTTTTTTTAATAACTCCGAGTTTCAAAATTTCTGAAAACTTTACAAAGAACATATTTTCATGTACAGTTATATGCTATAGATTCTAGTAATTAAATAAAAAAATAGACCTTACTAATACATTCAATACAAATATATTTTCAATAGAAATTTCATATTCAGACCTCCGATTTCTATGAAATTGGTCTTGTGAAAAAGTTATAGGTTTAAGATTTCTAATGATACCATTTTCAATCAAATTGGTTCAATATGCACAAAGATATTTAGGAATACCTTAGCATGTATCACAAAAACTTCTGATTTTCAAAATTTGTTATGATTTTAATAAAACTTTTCTAATTTTATTAGTGATGTTTAAAAAGCCCAAAATTCTCTAAAATTTTAGTAAAAGTGTGTTTGTATGTCTAGATCAGACATGCAAAATTTTGACATATTTGGAGTAAAAAATAATAAAAGGTAAATCATTTACCAGATGTATATAGAGTCATGAAAAAGAGGTTTTAGATTTTCAAAATTGTGCTTGTGTTTTAATCTAAATCAAAATTGAATCTACAACAATAAAATAATAAACTAAATCCTAATTATTAAGTGACCATAGGGATACGTTGCGTTATGGAGTCGAAAGAATCAACATTTAAAGTATATAATGAAGATCGTACGTACGAAAGAATGATTGGGTAGCCTATGAACCTAGATCAATAGGTCTTCATGGAGACTTAAGCTCCTTAATTATAAGCAAATAAAATTCAATGAAAAAGAAGATAATTATGAGATCATAAAGAAAAAATAGACCTATGGTGAAAGGTGGAGGACAGTTAGTAGTTGGTGGTTGGTGGTTGGCAGTTGTCGGCACCTTCTTCCTCCCTTTCCCGTTCAACTTTGAACTTTGTCTTGCACAGTTAGGCCAGCCCTCAAAAGATGAAGGCTCTCATATTCAGGTTTTCCCACTTAAAGACGGGGTCAACAATGTACAACCTTTTTTTTGCGTGAGGCGAAGTTCAGTTAAGTGAAATTCAGGTAAGGTGGTCGTTCATATCATTTTTCGAAAACTTTGAACTGCAGTGCAGATTATTTCTGAATTTCATTGGATTTCGGATGCGAGAGGCGGCTCACCTTGCCCATGAGTCACTCTGCTACTGCCAAAGCCTCACATTC